>JAFBJW010000359.1:2923703-3402082 GCA_016785235.1 Pseudorhombus dupliciocellatus | reverse complement strand
CCCACACCCCCCCCCCCCCCCCCCCATCATAACTGAAGAGAGGATCAATTAGTGATGATGTCAGCGCGTGGAGCGAACCACTCACATCCCGATCACAATTCTGAGTGACTCTCTGAGGCCTGCAGGTATGTGTGTGTGTGTGTGTGTGTGTGCGTGTGATTCTGATGACAGGTGCATTGCAGGACTCTGTGCTGAGGGAGGAGGATGACGGCAGACTGGAGGTGACTGAGTCACTCAGTGTGTGGGAGGACTGGATGGAGGCAGAACAGGGAATATAGTTTATTTTCTGCAGGTGAGAGAATAGGCTCATAAAGAATTTCTCCCCCACTTCCTTCATATTGCACAATAACACCCAGGGCAATTAGGACAGGCAGGTTCACCAGAACTGACTTCAGACAAGCACAGACACAAGTTTTGTGAAAAGGCTGCATGTAAGAATGCAAAGCACTCAATCAGCGTCTAAAAAAAAAACAATGATGTGAAACTGAAAGAATTGCAGCATGGAACCAGATATTGTGATGATAGCTATAGTGATCAAGCATTTAGCTTTTCCTGAAGATGAAGATCATTACGTGTTCCGTGTTGGTGGCTTCATTTCAAACACATCAGTGTTTAAACTGCGGTGGGTCAGAGGCCTCAGCTTAGCCGGCGGCGGTGTCAGTGTGTGTGTCACATGTCACATGCGTGTAACTGTTCAGTTTACACTGTTAATGGAATTATTTATTTCCTGTGTGCGCCGGCAGATTTGTGGTCTCTCAGTGGATCAAGATTTCTGCGTGTTGTTTCATTGTCCTGCAGGAAAACTGAATTTTAAATCAATCACAGAGAGCGAGAGAGTACGATAGAGACAATATATTTTTAGAGGCTTTCTTCTTCTTAGTGCCTCCTCTTCCACCTCCTCCTCCTCCTCCTCTTATGCTCATGCATCCTCACAGCTGCTGGTAGGAAAAGGTTTAGATTCCCAGAAGAAGAAATATCCGGATCCAAAGACTGAAGACCACATGATTCAATTTAATGTTAAAAGGTGCAGAAATGGTAAAACGTGAATGTGCAGTTTGTGCTCTCCACACATTTGATGTCTGATTTGTTGTCTTGCAGTCACGTGTTCATGCATCTTAAACTGAAGCAGAATATATTGTATAGGGGAGAGGTTTAGACGCCTGCCGAGTTCCTGTCACACCTACAGTCATTGTGTGAAGTGCTGGTTAACAGATAATCTATTCATCAGCGACAGCACCTCTCCTCTCACCCTCACAGTCACACCCACGAGCAACGAGAGGCTCCAATTAAAGGCTGCGGTAAAAAAGCAAACCCACAAAGACTCTGCTCGGACAAAAGGTTGGAACCCAGAACCTTCATCTTTGTTTTGGACGACCAGGTTTATAAAGCACAAAGGCTCCCGTTCACAGACGCTTTTATCCAAAGCGACGTACAAGCGACGACAAACACAAGCAAAGATCTAGAAGGGAAAGGCAAAGTAGGTATGTGCAAAGGACTGTTTGTGTCCAGCAGAGCATCATTAACATATTCACAGCTACGCTCTAGGAGAGGTGTTCAGAGAATAGAGGAGTCTTGAGTTGTTTTTTGAAAGTTATGAGAGACTCAGTTGATCGGAGAGAGTTTGGGAGAGTCTCGGACCCCTTTGATCTCCATTAGCGACATACTAGCACCAACCAGGAACCCTCTGAACTATGGGTAGCAGAGGCCGTAAGTAAACCCTGAGTGATAGAACAGTCCTCTCTGTCAAGAGATGTCTGCATTTGAATTGAAGAATGTGATCACACACATCATTTTATGAAGAGTCTGATGAAATTAGAACACACACAGCCACAGTCTGAAGAAATTGTGCAGAAACAAACACACACACACACACACACAGAGAGAGAGAGAGAGAGAGAGAGAGAGAGAGAGAGTGGGAGGCGTTGTAGTTGAAATCCTCGGTCCATTCTTATGTCGAGGACGAGGTGATCACTTCTCTCTCCTCCTCTCAGCTGCTGCTTTTATTTCGCACTCCTCCTTCATCCCTTCATTCATCCCCCCCTCCCCGCCCCCAAAACACTGAACTGGCGCATTCTGCGGGGAAACCTGAGGCTGCTCCGGGTGGAAGTTGCGCTCGGTGGTGTATCCGCCGGAGAGTCCCGCAGCCACTCCGCGTGAGGAGGGTCGACCTGCCCCCCCCCCCCCCCCCCCCCCCCCCCCGCGTGAGGAGGGTCGACCTGCCCCCCCCCCACCGCCCCCCGCTGGCCCCCATCCTGCGGAGTCCGGCAGCACCGGTGGACCCGGGAGCTTCACAGAGGTAAGGCTGAATGAACTGGAAGGAAAGGTGGGAGCTTGCGTTTCACGGCAAGGGAGCTGGGAATACGCACGCGGGCATCCTGCGGCATATGTCGGCGGAGCGCATATAGCGAAGAGGAGGAGGAGGCTCCTTCCATCAGCTGCAGGCGGAGGAGCACAATGCATCGACGTGCAGGCGATTGAAAGACAAGATGTGGAGAATGTCAGCCAAAGTGATTCACACAACACGTTGGAAGGCACGTGCTCCTCACCTTCATCCATATGCATGAGCAGGGTCAGCCTCCTTTCGGCGGTAACTGGTTCATAATGACGGGCAGCGCTTGGTATTTGATGCATATGTCAGCTTCCCATCCACCACGACATCCCAGACAGAAGCAGCAATTCAACCATCTTTCATGCTGATTGAGGTTTCACGCTCCTGAAGGGTCGGTGCAACCAGGCCTTTGGGTGAAAGCTGTGAGTGACCTTGTAATGCATCTGACTGTCATGGAATCATAATTTCTGCTTTTTCTTCCCCTCCTGCCTGTGTGAGGATGGAGGAGGAGGAGGAGGAGGGTGTCTTATGAAGCTGCTCCATCACAGTCACCCTCCACGCTCTCATCTGTGTCTGCTTCCTCTGACTGGGCGACAGAAAGAAAGGAAGGAGTGTGTGCACGAATCCCTGCAGGTGCTGTGTTTTATCTGATTAAAAAAAAAACAAGAGCAGGCGCTCACACGTCTGTTGCTGTGCGTGAATGCTCGGCCGCAGCCTCATTCATGAAGGAGTGATGAATGAGTGGCACATCCGCCGCAAATCCTGATTCAAGGCCGGACGAGAGCTGCGAGAGCGGCTTAGTGACAAAAACCTGAGATGAGATCAATGCCTGCTCTCACTGTGGGAGATGTTTTCCAATCCAATCACCTTGACGTTCATCTGAGAGCTGAATACCTGAGCCGTGTGTGTGTGTGTGTGTGTTTCAGATTTACACTTCACATCTGGCACAGCAGCACAACAAGCAACCTGTTTATATTTGACAAACATATCTGCAGCGAGCTTCACCTCAGCGATGCTGACGTTTAAACGGGACGATTAACCTGGTGGCGTTGGCTGGAGCAGTAAAGAGGAAGGGGTGGGGGCATCAGGCGTCAGGCGCGGTCTCAGCATGGCAGCATCTATCACACTTGGTATCCAAATTACAATAATTTGAACTTATAACACAATCCACTGTGTCCTCCATGTTGACCACACGACCCGAAAATCCAGGTAGAAAAAAATGCGTCTGAGCATCAAGGTTGTTGAATTTAACTGGAGTCAGGAGTTAACGAACCTGGAGACCCGATCAGATGTGTGTGTTTTACAGCTACTCTTAAAAAAAAGTTATAAAAGAAACATTCAAGCATTTTGAGTCTGACGTTCACGAGAAGCATTGGGTTGAACTATAAAACTATAAAACATTACAAAGAGATTAACATCATTTATAGACAGCTTTACAGTCAGTCTATAAATGGAGATGATTTTGATTTTTGTGGGTGCTCCGAGGCAAAATCCATTCTTTTCTGGTGACGTGTGCAACTGTGCAGACGAACACTAGACACACAAGCAGCTGATATTTGTAAACGTAGTTAAAAGCAAGTGTATCTCCGGCCCGACAGGATAATATCCTGGTGTCTGTCATCAGCTGGTCCACAGTCAGACAGCAAGTCTGACATGAGACATCATGCAAACCCTACAGAGAAACATCCTGGTCAGCTGATTGAGCCGGTGCAAACCACCAGTAGTTTCTCTATGTTGGAGAATCAGACATCAGAGTCTCTAGTAACGCATCAGCTCATCAGTGACGGTGGAGCCATAACCAGGCTTTTAAAACGCGGCTGCCTCTCTGCTTAGCTTGACCAGGATTGCTGATGGTCTGCTGGTCAGTGTGGTGGCAGAGTGGAAATACAGAGGACTCGCACTAATGTGGCTGAAGTGAAAACAACAGCAGATATGTATATTTCAGGTCCAGGAACTGTGCGGAGGTAAAGCCCCACAGTGCTGTAAACATGACGGCGGCTCACTGCTCATGGGCTCGTGTTGGGAAGCAGAGCCGACTCTGAGGCATCGGCAGCTGCACAGATCCATCTCGACGTTCTGCTTCTGCTCTTTTCTTTCCTCTGTCCTTTTGTCGCCTCGCGTGAGTGAGTGGCAGCTGAAGGAAGCACGGGAAGCTTAGGGTAGTTTGGACTTTTGGACCCATCACAGGAAGTACAGACAGCATTTAACAGAAGATGTAGAAGAAGAGGGTTCAGCAGCCGTCTTCACCTCCCACGATATATTTGAACCACAGACGTTCATTTGATGCATTTGAACTGGTGTGGAGTACTGTGTAGTACTGTGGATCACTGTGCCTGAAGGTGGAGATACTGCTAGAAATACCATCATGGTGTTACCATGGCAACAAGATGAAGCGCTTCATTCATGTTCTCCATCAAACAGAAAGACAACCCCCCCTCACAACACGCCTATGTCAGACACCAGTGATAGTCCAGTACTGGTGATGACATCACACAGAATGATGTCATCACTGACGTCACCACAACATAGGGAGCAGTCTTCTGTGTTAACTTATCCTCTTCTTTTCTTTGCTCTAAAATGTCTTTGTCTCCATTTTGAAACTATGCGGCTCCCCAGTGGATTGTGGGAAAAAATTGGACATAATAAGAGCAAGAAACCGGGACAGTCTCTCTCTCTCTCTCTCTCTCTCTCTCTCTGATAATGTGTGCCTCCCTCTCCCTCTCCAAACGAATGAAGACTAAGTCATGTCTGTGTATATTAATTCCTCCCATAGTTTCTTAGGTTAAATTTAGACTTGAGTGACTGGGTGTAATATTATGTGGGAATTAGATGATCCAGTACTGGATTATCACATTAGATGACAATTCTGGAAACGTCCGGGAGACGTTGATTGTCCGTTATTCTCTTATTCTTCTGAGGAGACCAGTGGTTTGTGTCCCTCAGATGTTTCTGACAAGGCAGAGAGAGAGAGAGAGAGAGAGAAAAGGAGTTTGGGTTGATGGTCTTAGAGGAGATAAGCTGCTGCATGCCTTCACTGTTTTGGCCATGACAGCTGTCAAAGCCAGACGTGTCCACAGGGACGAAAACTATCTCCCAGCGTCCCACCTAAAGCAAACACGCAGACAAAAATCAAGGCGGATCCTAATCTCTATTTCCTCCCTCTGCTTCCTTTTTCTTTGCTCTCTAACGATGCGAGCCATCACCTGCTCGTGTCTTAGCAGCGTCTCAGGTGAGTGGTCACAAAGAAAACACTCGCGTCTTCTTGTTTAGTCCCAGGAGGACTAAACAAGAACCCCCCCTCCCGGACCCACTCATACTGTATGTCTTAAGGAAGCATCAGCTCTCTCCTCTATTTTAATTTCCGTCTCTTGGATGCAGCTTCACACTGGAGCCAAGTATTTATTGGTGTGATCAGACCAGTGTCCAGAGTGTGAGTGTGTGTCTTTCTTTAGTCAAGTGTGTGCTGAGCTTCAAACGTTACACACTCTCGGGCTGACAGTGTTGAACATGAAAGCCGCTGAGACTCATTAAGCCACTGATTACAGCTTGGGGAGGAGAGTCCTGAGCAGCTGCTGCGCTAATGCACAGCACACACACACACACACACACACGCACTATGTAAACTAAGGGTTTTCAAAGCTGTCATTTGCGCCCTTGAATGTGTTCTTTACTTTTTATTTGTTTACAAGAGAAGATGGAGACACTTGGCAGTCCAGGAAATAGACCGATCCCACCCATAGGTGTTGCTGTCATCAGCTGGATGAGCACACACCTCCAGACTGTACAGTAAAAGGTCAAATAAATAGCAATGGTTTATGAGGCCTTAATTTATGTGGATTTATACAAATACCCTTTATATTTCTTATATACTAACTATATTTTGATCTTTAAAAAAAAACTAAAGAATCTATTTGTTTATTGGAGATTCTTGCAAGAATCTGAGGTTCAGTTATATTATTTTCCCCAATAGCCAAACTCACATCTCCTTCATTAGGGTTAGTTATCAATTTTGAAATGTGGTTTGGTTCATGTGGGGGTGGGAGTTGATGAACGGACACTTTAGCCCCTTTTACCCGTGGCCCCAAAAGTCCCTTTACACAGCTCTGGTGTGTAGGCAGCGTTTCAGGTGAAGCCTCCCACACACACACACACACACACACACAGATGTTTTGCAATATGTTTCTTCAGAAATTAATGAATAGTAGTTTGTACTTGAAAACCCAGCATGAAAACTTGACTGTGGAAGTGCCAGCTGTTATGGAGGCCTTGGCAAAGCTGCATAGTCCCATTCATGTTGTGTCTCGCTTTGTTATTTGTGTGTGTGTGTGTGTGGTTCAGTAACTTGGGGCTACACACTTCAGCAAAATATGAATGAAGGTGGCGTGTTTGTGCAGAGCTGGGATGTTTTCTTATTCCGAGCACCAGTGATTGCACAGTTTCTACAGAAGAAGAAGAACGCTGTGGTTCCTTCTCTGAACAGAGATTGTGATATGTTAGATCACCCCAGGTAATCAGGCAGAAGTAGCAGATTACCCAGCTCATGTCAGCTTTGATCAGATGAGGATTTGAAGGTTACAAACTGAGTCATGGGTTGAGCAGTTTCTGTTTTCTACGACATGAGGGCAGATGAACATGGTGAATCTCAGGGAGTACAGACGGAGCAGAAGGGGGATCCAGGTCCACGTGGTCCAGATCAGATCCAAACTCAGTGGCTCGCTCAGCTGTTGCTCTTGACGACGGTGGGCCGGGCCTATTGCTGGCAGGGTTTTAGTGGAGTAGGAACTCTGAGCTGCCAAGTTCTCCCTGTTGGACGAGGCCCGAGCGTCCATTCCTGCTTCTTGGCTCGACTCAGACGAAACCCTCCAGGCCTGCAGAGTCATGCAGCTTGTTCGAAGACACGCAGGCTCACAACATGACATGCTTGTGTTCATATGTCGTTTGATTGGCTCACCATGTGTTTAAAGTGGCTTCCTGTTGCCACGGTTTTCTTGAGCATCTGTCTGATGATAAGCACCTTGAGTCCAGGTTCAATGAACTTTCTGTGAACAGGTGAACCAACATCCTGACTCTTAACATGTTTCTGTATTTTGTCACCTCCAGCTGACGGCCTGTTCTGTTCCTCTGAGCTGCATGCTGCGTCCAAGGAAACACAAAATGTCCCCGTCTGACGTCAGACTGCTGGTCCTCTGTCTCCTCCTCCACTTCTCTGTGGTAAGTTCATTTAAATTCATTTTATTTTACCTTTAAATCCGCCCCTTGGTTTCTGCCCGTGTGAGTGAGAGCAGCTGAAACAGGTGAGGCAACAGGTGGAGCTCCACATGAATGAATTCAGGCCTGATGTTCAGGGATTGTCAAAGTTAACAAGTGCGCGCATCAATAATTCACCAGTGCGAAGCAGGAACGATGGATAAAGATGCACTTACTCACTTATTCATCGCTTTACTGTGAGAAGGGTAAACATCCTCCTCCTCTGCCTCTTCTCCCTCTCCATCTTTTGTTGCGATGTTAACTGTGAGTCATCACCTCTGAGCTGAAGCATAGTGTGAGGGGGGGGCGCTGAGAGCAAAGATGGAAAATAAGAATACAGCAGATTAAGACTGAGATGGCTCTCCTGTGCAACGCTCTGCAGAATGTCTGCAGCCATGTTGCTAGGAAGAGACCCACGTTGCACAACTTTATCTGACCTCAAACAGACAGACAGGATGTAAACACACCTACGGTTCACACCTTTATCTGCTTCCGTGTTTGATCAGAGTTTGATTTCTACAGAACAGAGGGAGGCCACAGACACTTCAAAGGGACGTCCACATTCTTCAGTGTTTCCTGTCTAAACTGTATTTCCAGTGGGAATAACATCCTCATTAACTGACTCCTTCAGTCACTGCCGATGACTCAATTCATTCATCTGCGCTTTTACTGCATCGTACCTGCATCTGTGCTCTGCTGCTGTTGCCGAGAGCGCAGCGCATAAATCCTCCCACGGCCCCTGTGGATTCGGAGACTGCGTCGGCTCTCGTTCCGCATGGTGCCCCAGAACCACCGCGTTTCCTTTGCTCTAGTAAATCTTCAGCGCGTGAATCCTCGCTGCCGACGTCAGCGGCACCAACGCTCAACTGGTCCCCCGCTGCACCTCATAAAGAGGTGACGCGGCGTCTCCCAGACTGACGCCAACAAGGTCATAGCAGAACCCCCCCCCCCCCCCCCCCCCCCAGGTCATAGCAGAACCCCCCCCCCCCCCCCTCCCCCTGACACCCAGTGTTGTGCAGGAGAAGGCTCCTCGAGGTGAACGTGGATTCTGGGAGTCATCCTCGACATCCTCTGTGCTGAACCATCAACGACAGCAAGACTGAATCCTTTAAACCTGGGAAAGAATAAATAAACCTCAGAGTCACGTGTTAGAATCCATCTGTAATTTAGACCATCAGCACAATAACAGGACTTATTGAGGCTTTCGCCCCAGATTCAGGTCTTCCGTCCATCGGTGCGTTTTCTGAGCATGATGTCTTCAAAACGGCCTTGAAGGACTTTCTTTAGGATTCAAGCATGGAATGATTCCCGAATGGACATTTTACTCAGCTGACTCAGATTAATTGAAAAGATTTACATGGTCAAATGTCAACATCAGGGTGACCCGAGCTCAAGACATATTTGGGTGTGGGTTAGGGTTGAGACTGGTCCCTTGCACTGACCACTTACTGACCATATGACTGCAGGATGCAGGATGTAAACAGCAGGCCTATGAGTGATTTGTTGCAGTTTGATTGTGTGTGTGTGTGTATGGGGAAGGCAGCTCTGAAATGGACTGTTTAATTGGCTGAGAGTTTAAACTGATCCCAGAGCGGAGACCTTCTCCCACTGTGGTGTGAACCGCACACTGAAGCTAATGAAGCCAATTTAACTGCAGGTCCTTCCTCTCTGCTCTGATGTAATCTACAGCCTCTTCGATCCCTCTCTCTCTGATGTGGTGTGTGTGTGTGTGTTCTGCAGGTCTGGAGCCAGCAGGTTCCCATTAACTGTGTGATCAAGATGGAGCAAGAAAAATGTCAGGAGATGATGGTCTCGGACGATCCTGGGAACGATCCAGAGTTCGGTATGTTTTTTTTCCTGACCATCGGCGTTTATTTACTAAACTTGACTCTGTTGACGTTTTCCAAAAGTTTTAAAGTGAAGCTAATTAGAATAAGCAGAAGATAATGAGGCTGTCCACAGTAATGAGCAGGAGCCGAGTACGACCTGTTACTCAGCTAACATGCTACGTTTGAGATTTGGCAACAGAAAGTGAAACTGAAAATATCAAATGCATGAGACGCTGCTCCTGTCCACCTGTCCCCAGGTTGTCCGTGGATGTGGGACAACCTGACGTGCTGGCAGCCGGCGAAGTTCGGCGAAGTGGTCGAGGTCAACTGTCCCAAACTTTTCTCTCAGTTCATGAGCGAGGAAGACTTCGGTGAGTTTTCTTCGCGTCTGAATGTGAAACCGTATTCCGTTGTGAATGCGTCCCACTTTGTGAGCGATGTGATGAATTGTTCTGAATCCACAGAGCTGGGGAAGGTGAGTCGCAACTGCAGTGAGTTCGGCTGGTCCGAGACCTTCCCTCACTACATCGACGCCTGTCTGTACGAGGAGGGAAACAGCAGCCACCCGGTTAGTGCCCCAATATGTTTATATAAACTAAATTCCTCCGAAATGGGGACATTTGACCTTTGTTTGACCGCCAAAATCCAGTCCATTTTTTTTTTTTTTAATTTGAGTGGATTGTTGTTGAGCGGGACACCTGCCTGGACCTGATAACGCAACACGTCCGGCTGCAGCTAACCTGAATGAAATGAGTCACAGGCTTTGATGTGTTCAGGACACGTACTACGCGTCGGTGAAGGCTCTGTACACGGTCGGCTACAGCACCTCTCTGGTGTCTCTCACCACAGCCATGGTCATCCTGTGCAGGTTCAGGTGAGACACCACGTTCAGCACACATGAAATGGAAAAAAAAACTTCTCCGATTATTTGTTTTGCCCCAATCAATGTTTGTTATAACCTGAAGTAATCTTCATTTGTACTTTCTAAAGAACCTTGAGTCTTTTGAAAGGTGAAATTAAAACAACAGATCAGTTTAATAACAGTAATGAAAAGAAATAATGTCACTGGTATCATATTATAATTATATACTTCAGTTATGTGCTTGTTCTTTTACCCCGAGTATTACTACAGTAATTATCACATGGTTATTTATATATTGGAGAGAATAAAGACATAGCAGTGGCCCAGGTTTGATTCTCTCTGCCCCCCTTTCACCGCTGCAGCTCTCTCAAACAGTAAAATAAATAAATAAATAACTTGTGTTTGTCCTCAGGAAGCTGCACTGCACCAGGAACTTCATCCACATGAACTTGTTTGTGTCGTTCATCCTGAGAGCCATTTCTGTCTTCATCAAAGACGGCGTGCTGTACGCCAAAGAGGACAGCGAGCACTGCTTCATCCACACGGTGAGGGACGACACAGCTCAGACCGTTCAGGCCCCAGGCTCAGATGCGCTCATTTGTTCTGTCTGTCTCTGTGCAGCTGGAGTGTCGAGCGGTTATGATATTCTTCCACTACTGCGTCCTCTCCAACTACTTCTGGCTCTTCATCGAGGGCCTGTACCTCTTCACGCTACTGGTGGAGACCTTCTTCCCTGAGAAGAGATACTTCTACTGGTACATCATCATCGGCTGGGGTGAGAGCTCACTCACGTCCTCACCTGGTTCTCGTCCAGTGGAACTGAGCCGTTAGTGACGGTGTCTTTGTTTGAATCAGGGATGCCCACCGTGTGCGTGACCATCTGGGCGGTGCTGCGGCTGCACTTCGATGATAACGGGTGAGTTCAGAACACATGGCACGCGTGCGCACACGCCCCCCCCCCCCGAAAGGTTTCGTGTTTATGTTGCTGGATGTCGTCTCACAGCTGCTGGGACATGAATGACAACGCTGCCATCTGGTGGGTGATAAAGGGACCTGTGCTGGCTTCCATCATGGTGCGTTGGAGAAACGTCACTGCTTTTACCAAGAATTGGAATTTCAATTCCCGATTATTTATATATATTTATACATATGTGTTTCCCCGACAGATAAACTTCGTTCTCTTCATCGGAATCATCGTCATCCTCGTGCAGAAGCTACAGTCTCCAGACATTGGAGGAAATGAGTCCAGCATTTACCTGTGAGTGATGCTCTCTGTGAGAAAAGTGCTTGAGCCTCTGTTTCAGTGCCTCATTATATTTACCCTCCAAACCTTTCCAAAACAGAAACACACCGTCTTTTATATCTGACCCTTTACACCTGTTCTTTCAAACGGTCCCCCTGGACCTGCGTGTGCAGATTATAATGAGGACATCCTGTCCAGTTCTCTCATGGCAGCGTGCGTGTGTGTGCGTGTGCGTGTGTGTGTGTGCAGGAGGTTGGCTCGCTCCACTCTGCTGCTGATTCCTCTGTTTGGGATCCACTACACTGTTTTTGCCTTCTCCCCGGAGAACGTGAGCAAGCGGGAGCGTCTGGTGTTTGAACTCGGACTCGGATCCTTCCAGGTGACTCTTCCTACGTCATGGCTTCAATGAAATGAATGCAAAACAAATGCAAGCCAGTTTAGGCTCATTCAGGTCTTATGTGTTGAGATTTCAGACCGGAACTTTTGCATTTGGCTCCTGTTCTTCTGTTCTGATGAAAGAGGAAGGGTTGATTTTTAGACTTTAGAGCATTTTGCACTCACTTTGCATGATTATTATTATATTTGTGCGTTCATTAAGTAAAATAATTGCTGTGTGTTGTGGTGACCTTAATCTGACAAAATATTTTTCTCACTGTCTCTCCCTCATCTCTCTCCCGTCTCTGCAGGGTTTTGTGGTGGCCGTCCTCTACTGCTTCCTGAATGGAGAGGTAAATCCACTTTGAAAATAAGTCACTTTCCTCACAGTCTTCTCGACGAACATTTTAATGAAACATGCAGAAACAACATCACTGATCCTCAGCAGGAGAATAACAGGTAGTAGTCTAATGAGGCTCATTGTTTTCAGTATCTGTAATTGAAAGAAATATGATTCTATCAAATCTTAATATCCCAAACAAAAATATTCCCTGTGATAGAGTTTGCTCCAATATGATGAAATCTAATCTATTTTCATATATCCTCATCATTTTTAACATTTTGTGTGAAAATTAAATCTTCACTTTTCAGCCATTAAAACCGAAAGCAATGAGCCGTCAGTACAGTGAGTGTGTCTCTTTCAAGCGAGGTCCATTAATAATGACCTTGTGAAGTATATCCCTCAAGGTGCAATCGGAGATCAAGAGGAAATGGCGCAGCTGGACGGTGAACAGATACTTTGCTGTGGACCTGAAGCACCGGCATCCTTCGCTGGCGAGCAGTGGGGTGAACGGGGGAACGCAGCTGTCCATCCTAAGCAAGAGCAGCTCGCAGATCCGCATGTCCAGCCTGCAGGCGGAGACCCTGGCCACCTGAGCGCCACGCCCGGGGACGCCGCTCCCGCCAATGGACCCGACGCCACCGCTACCACACCGCCCACCCTCGTCCCGATGACCGGCCTCACCAACCCGTTCCTCAACCCTTACCCCAACCCGTACCCGGACGACGCCACGATGGAAATTGACCAGGTCTAAACAGGTTGCCAAATAACCACACACTTCATGTCCTGACCGCTGACCCTGATCAGCTGGAGGGAAACTAACGTTCCTCGACTTTCTTTCGAACGACGTGACGGAGGAATCAATCTAGCGTCTTGTTGGGCTGAATGGTGCAGGAGCAGCGCGCTCATGCCTCTGTAAATACCGTGTTCGTGTTGACATCGTCTGGTGCTACAGTGTCGGCTGCTGCTCAGTGCAGGAACTCTGCAGCGTGTGCGTCCTCTCTCAGTGACGGTTCATACGTTCGTCCTGCGGCTTCACCTCGTCTTTAAATACGTCCGAGTATAATTACTGTACAGGGTTCACAGCTGCTGCTCCATTTTAGGCTCAAAGACAAAACGCTAGTGGCTCTGGTGTAAATACGTTTAAGGACCAATAGTTCATCAGGTTGGACTGATCATAATCTGGAGTCCGTTGCGTGAACTTCATTCAAACACATTCACGATCTGGGCAGAAACTAACAGCCGTAATATTTTAACCATCCGAGGTAGACTCGCCACAGTCACTTTGAGACTGTGAGACAAAGTGATGTTCTTCTACAGAAGCAACAACTCAGCTGTGTTTCATCCATAATATCAAAGAAGTACTACACTGCTACAGTCCTCAGGTGTAGTAGCGGCGTATCTTACTGGTGTAGCTCACCTTTGTCATTGTTGACCGTGGTCAGCTGTGAATGGATTGTTCTGTTACTACGCTACATGAAGCACTGTATACAAACACACAAGACACAATGTACTACAACGGTATATTAATAACAAGGGGAGGGGAAAAGGTTGGTCTATGGAAAAACAATGTTATTTCACTCTTCGCAGTCAACTGGAAAACTTTTTTTTATAAATGTTTTTATATAAATGTTAATGAAGGAAGTTTACTTTAGGAACCAGAGTGGTTCTAAAAGTGGGCGTCACTGTAACTTTCTCTATAGGGCACAGGGGTTTAAGAGATACAGAGGTGAGAAGCATTGTGGGAAATGTAGTGTTGTTGGAGCCCTTAATTCGTCCCTTGTGGGTTTTATGAAGGTGCAAAGCAGCTGGAGTGACCCTTTAATCGAGGTGATGATGTACAGTAAAACCTTTTTAACATCAGTGTTAGAAAAGGAACCCTTCATCGTTCCTCAGTGTTTCTGCTTTGAACGAGACAAAGCGACAGACAGTATTATAACACACTGCTGATGCAAGGCTCCTGTGTGAGTTGTGACTGAAGAACAACCTCAGCCGACTGAGGAACCTGAAGAAATTTCAGCCAACCGGAAAAATCAGTATTAATGAAAAGGACATATTTTCTAACATTATGTGAAATTGCCAAAAAATAGTACAAAAAAAAAAACATAGCAGGGTTGGACGCTTGACTCGAAAAGCGTCTTCTTTGGATGTTCATGCAGCGCTGAGGTTTCTGCCGACAGCCACAAACTCAAGCCCCTTTTTAAATCTCAGCACTGACGATGTGCGAGAAGAAGAAGAAGACGCCTTTCAGATCAGAGCGTCGGTAGATGTACGACAGCCGCTAGTACAGAAAATGTCAACGAACCTGTGACGCTTTGGCCACAAGTTTAACTGCTTGCATGAAACTGCATTTATCGTCCATGTGGTTTTGTTTATGGACTCTTTTCTTGTGAGAAATGTGTGTTTTTTCGAGTTTTTTTTTTTTTTTAATGAACTTCTAGTGTTTAACTAAGAGCTGTTGCTTTGGTAACGCACTGTATTACTGATTTCTACTGTCACTTTTAGAAGCTGAGCTTCTTCAGCAGCTTCAACATCGTACTGGTGTAAGTGAAGTCTGAAATGTCAAAGCACCTTTTAAAACACTATTGTATGGTGAATGGATGAATGGTACCTGCATATAGGTCCGGGGAAATGGGGCAACTGAGACAACCACAGAGAAACACACCAATACACCAATAAATGGCTCCAGTAAGGGATGAGTATGGAAGTGAAATGCTTCATCTGTGGTCCACAATTAGAAAAAGATGGAGGCGTGTAATGTTCTCTGTCTCTTGGTAAAGACCCAGGAAAACGCTTTCAACCTTTTGTTTCCAGACAAGAATATTTCATGGACTGTCACAGTTGCCCCATCAGAGTAAATTGCACTGCCAAATGTCCCAGCTGCTGGCAGAGACTGATTTACTCCCCCATATGTTTAAACACAGGGGCCAAGTTAAAAAATACACAGAGGGTTTTTTTCTATGAGCTGCAGTGTTTTTATCTTTCTGTAGGTGTCACTCTACTCAAATTTAAAATAAGCACACTGAGATGGATTTCACTTTTGAAGGCTGACCTTAATCTTAGGGGGCGGAATTCTCACATTCCAAAGATGAATTAATCGACTCCTCTCTGAGTTTTATTGTGCACGGCCGTATCTGTTTGCGAAGGCTGCGTTAGCTTTGCAACCGATGCCACTGCAAAAGTTTCCTTTGGTCCAACTCAACCACAAAACCCTAAAAACGTTTGATTCTACTTTGTGTCTCCAAAAGTGCCTTTAAGCACAAAACACGTATTTTTAGCTTCTGTTGATGATTTGTTTAAAAAAAAAAAAAAAAAAATGAAACTGCAAAGTAAAGAAAAGGGTTTGACAAAGTGCTTTTATGATGCTAAGGACTAAATCCGTGTTTTTAACCTGGAGGCCTTCAAAGTACTTTAACTTGTCTGTGTTGACGATGAGCGGAACAATTGGTGTCTTTAATTAAACTGCTACTGAACATTTATTCATTATGTACAATAGATCACATGATAAAAATGTTCTTCTTTTCTTGTTGGACAAATTCATTTTGCTTTAGTTTTTCTCCCTTTTTTCAGGAGAATGACTGGATTCTCCTTTTCTCCAAAGACAGATGCAATTGAACTGAAACTGCAAAACCACAAAACATTCATTCTTTCATAAAGACACAAGTTGTAATAATAGAGAAGCACATCTCCGCAGTTAGTTAAAGTTGCAGGTAAAAATATGTCAGGTACTGACACACAGAAACTGACTGAATGATAAAATAATTTAAATTAAATATTATATCAAGCAATGAGTTTTTACGCCTGCTTATAATTAAAACAGTTTCACTCAGACCAAGAATTTAGAAACTAAGTCTAATTGGAGAAATGCTCAAACATGGATTTCACTGTGTTTGATTGAAATATCGTCACTGATAGTAAGAGGAGAAAACATTTAAACATCTATTTCATTTGTAACCTTGATGAAAAAGTCGTCTTTTCACCTGTGAATACAAATATCTTTTCTGCTGAGTCCAGGGAGAGAAGAGAACGGAGGGCTGACCAGAAACTGTTGAATCCTGTTCTGCTGTGTCTCTGTTTTCAGTCTGCAAAAATAACAGTGCAGGTCCTAACAGCAGCCATAGGGGGGCCTGTCCCACCAGATGACCAGGTGGGGGGGGGGGGAGGGCTGACCAATCGTTAACCTCTGGTTCACTTCAACCTTCATTTCAAACATTAAGACAATCTCAGTTTTAGTTTCTCTATGTATTTATGGACAATTTCCTCCAGTGTGGATGATGGGAGTTGGAGCCTTATTATTGCCAGTACTATGTTGATGTCAGACCAAGATGACCAAGACGTTACCATGAGGATAAATATTCACTGGAACTCTGAAGTAGTTAGTGGAAGTGTTTGAAGGGTCTGTAGCCAAATGTTGTGACTAAATAAACTGCAGTTTAACTGTAGCCGACAGAAATGAGCCGTTGTTCCTTGTAAATGAAGTTTTTTGTGGTGAATAGCTGTCGTTGCGCTGTGATTGTTCTCTCAGTTTTTACTGTTATTTTATAAATGGTGATCGTGTTTGTATTCTGCCTCCTGTGAGGCCTCTGTACTCTCTGATAGGCCGATGCATGCGTGTTCTATCCATCTCATTTCATTGGCAGATGGAACCTTGAGGGAGGAATGAGCTCTCGGGACCTTAACAGGATCCTGAGCTGCGTTTTCCAGCTGATTGTTAAAGAGATTATTGTTTTCTAGTGTTAAAGATTTATCTCAGCTGTCCCATTAGGACTCATCATATTCTTTTCCTTTGAATGTTGATCTTCCCAAACAGGAGGAAAAGAGAAAGTGCCATAAAACTGCTGTATATTCATCTCATTCTTGTTTTTACTGCAAAGCATGCAAACTTGGAGCTCCTCTGGTGGTGGTTGTTGTTCCGAGCTTTGTGGTGCCGAGGCTCGGCAGCGTGGCTGAATGTAAATGTAACGTAAAGCACTCAGCTGTGAGCCTGCTTCGCTCGTCAGCTTTTCATTTTCCATCTTTATCGTTTTTATTCTGTTGTGATGTGCACAATAGAGGTTGTTTTGTACAGTATATAAATATCCACAATAAATGTTTCTAACTTGTTGGCTCAGAGATGTTTGAGTCTTTATGAGTCGTTTTTTTTTTTAACCAAAATTAACAAACGTGGTTTTTATTTCCTCAAACAGCTGAACACAGTCGGTTTCAACAAATGCTTTTCATAGGGCTCTGTATCGCCCCCTGTTGATCAGTCATGACAACAGCAGCACAAACGACAACAAAGTGAAACCAGCTGCTGTTACGTCTGGCGCCATCATGTGGCACACAGCAGACACTTCTATGACTTGATCTTTATTACAGTAATTACAGTGGTTGCTATTATTATTTCTAGCTTCCTTTTTTATTGTTTGATAACTAGTTGATTCCAGGAATTTGATGAATTTGCTTATAGTTTAATGACACCCCTCCTTCTTCCCACCATCAATCCACCTCTCTTTTTCCTGTCTCTTTCAAAGTAAAGTACCCCTCAAATTTATTTATTTATTTATTTATTTATTTATGTATTTACTTTTTGGGGTGCCAGCTGTCAGATTCCTGCGAGTGTGACTCACTGAGCTGAAACAGATTCCCTATGACTCTGAACCATGGAGCCCACTGAGGGGGCAGGGATTCATCTATCAACAGTGTGTGTGTGTGTGTGTGTGTGTGTGTTACCACAACACTATAGCAACAGGAAGTGGGTTAACTACATGGAAAGAAGAAGAAGTTGAATTTAACTTAAAAGCAAAACTTTTTTACTATTTCAACCAGCAGCACTGTGTGCGTGCGTGCGTGTGCGTGTGCGTGTGAAGGGTGTGTCTCTGTAATGAGTGTGCACACGGAAAGAGGAGGTCTCCTCAGGTCTCTCCACCCATTTCTTCATACCCAACGTATTTTCTCGACCTCCTTCACCAGCCTCCTGCTTCCTCCAGGCCCGCTGAAGATCCACCGTCCTCCGGCATCGACCTCCGCCAGCACTGGGGACCACTCGGGACCACTCGGGACCACTCGTCCGCTACTCGTCTCTGTTGCACCGCGGAAATCTGCCTCAAAACGTCCGGCTGCTCCGAACCAGAAGTGCCAACCGCAGGAATTGTGTGTGTGTGTGTGTGTGTGTGTGTGTGTGTGTGTAGCTCCTGCAGGCCTCCCTGTCTGGGACC
Source organism: Pseudorhombus dupliciocellatus (assembly GCA_016785235.1). Taxonomy (NCBI): domain Eukaryota; kingdom Metazoa; phylum Chordata; class Actinopteri; order Pleuronectiformes; family Paralichthyidae; genus Pseudorhombus; species Pseudorhombus dupliciocellatus. Next base: position 3,383,660 of record JAFBJW010000359.1, on the reverse strand, counting down.
ATGTATCAGGCGGTGAGGACGATGTTTTTCACGGACTGTCGCTGTGCAGATGAGTCGAACACGTACGAGGCGCTGTTCGCCAAACTGGACGCGAACCAGGATGGGAAGGTGGATGTGTCCGAGCTGAAGGCAGGACTGGCTGCCATGGGCATCAAGGCTGGGAGAGGAGCAGCCCAGGTAGATCCAGGGAGACAGTACACACACACACACACACACACACACAGTAAGCAGCATGTTATGAGGACTTGTTTTTGTGTCCTCCTATGGAAACTAATTACAGTGCAAACAGAGTTAGGTCCTCACAACTTTAGAGTTATTCCTGGAACACACGCCCACACGCCCCCACTCTCTTACTTCTTGTATTTTAGGAAACACAGTGGCATGATGTCTGCTCTTTCCCCTAACCCTATAATCCTGATACCAGCTGAATTGTGACCCTGAATGTAAACCCTCAGACAGCCTGCTGAGACCAGCACTACCGTCCCCATTATCCCAGCACTGTCCTCATATACAGTAGTTGTGTCCAAGTGTTCACACACCCAGCCACATACATGCCCTACAGTTACAGTTGTCATAAACATGTCTGTTGCACCGCAGCATTCCTGAATGGACGGAGCATTTAACAGGCTCATCAGTGTTAACTCTAACTGAACCAGACTGTCTAAATGATTGGCTTTGAAAGTGCTCACAGCATATCACATACACGTGCGTGTCAGTCTGAACGCAGATGTCGAAGCAACATCCTCCACAGTTTGCATTGACTTTCCATGCCACTCCTCCTCCTCCTCCTCCTCCTCCTCCTCCTCGTAAACAAAGTCTGAAGAAAGTGCAGAGCATCGAATTAGAGAACAAAGTGGGACTTCCCCCCGGCTGGACTCACTGAGACCGAGTTGTCCTAATTTGCAGATGATTTAAAAATGAAGACAAATATCGACGTATCTCAGACCCAGACAAACATGACATGAAAGTTTCCCCCACTGAGCAGGGTGGGTGAAGGAAAGGTGGGACAAAGTTGAATCTGCAGTCGTAGGTGTGTGTGAGCTGTGGATGGTCCCACCTTCAGTCACCATATAACGCTGCATTCCTCCGTCTGATAACTCATCAAGTGTGAGTCAGAGAGGAAGGTACAGACACCAACGCAACTGTGTGATAAAGAAATAAAGAAGTAATTAATACAACTGCCCCTTGATCTGTAATTAACATCATGTGTTCATATAATACTAATTATTAACATTCCTCTTGAAACCATGTTTACATTCCTAGAGAAACACAGTTTTATTTGGAACTTTACTGCACATTTGTACAGATCAACGCCCCAAACCTACTCTGTTTATGTTTACATGATTCAGCACATTTAACATCATGAAGAAGACAGTCACATGAAGCGCAGCTCCTCTACCGACAAACACGATCTTTAGTTACTGCACAGATTACTTTACAAATGAGGTAAAAAGCAAGCAGCAGCAACTATGAATGAACATACTGACAGATAATTAGGTCAAGTCTGGAGGTTTACACAGGAAGTGAGCTGAGGGATTCCTCAGCGTTGCTCTGCCCCCCACTGGCCGAAAGGAGCAGCTGTTGTTTGAAGTGTGGAAGCCAGAATCTAAGTATACGCAATAAATAAGGCAGCGGAAACTGAACCGACAACACTCTTCTTCTTCACTTTCAGAAAATAGTGTCTTCAGGAGACAAAGACAGCGACGAAGGGCTCGACTTCAACGAGTTCTCCAAGTACCTAAAGGATCACGAGAAGAAATTACGGCTGACCTTCAAGAGCTTGGACAAAAACAACGATGGTGTGATGGAGTTTTCTCATCCCAGCAAACTTCATGTATACATTTGTCAGCATGTGTATGTATAATGTCATAACAATTTCTCCGTGTACATTTTCCAAAGGTCGAATTGACTTCATGGAGATCAAGCAGTCGTTGGCTGATCTGGGGATGGATATCACCAAAGAGGATGCAGAGAAGATCCTCCAGAGGTATGGCTGCTTATTTTGTGAATTTAAAACTTAATCATTTGCAATATATAAAATGGTCCCAGGGTCATTTAAAGTGTCCCTGTCACCTGATGCTCACAGCCCTAACCCCATACCCTGTAAAAGAAGTCAACATGTTTCCACTCATTAAAAAGATGGTAACCAGCTGAGTGTGCCATTTGGCAACGAGGAGCTGATGATGATGATGATGATGATGATAAGCTGGCAATCATAAATCCTCTGAGGTCTGGGGGACATGTATGAACACATCTTTTTGAGAGATTGTGCAACATCTATCTCCAATAGTAGCTGAGAATGCAATCAGTCTGAGATGTGTTGTGTCCTGCTCCTTTCATCTTGTGCGCCCTGGTGGGTGGTTCCAGGCCCCTGCGGCGGAGCTGTGTCGTGTATTTGCTTAAGCAAAGTTTGAAGCAACAAATGTGCAAGAGCTCACGTGACGGTGAGATCTGGAAAGAGAAGTGAAGCAGCTTGGTTATGACTGTGAATCATTTTGAAAACCACAGAGTAATTGCTGAACTGACGCAGAGGAAGGAAACAACACATCGATGGCAGAGATTGATGTGGAATACAGACGTGGGTAGAATACATTTATGGTCTATACTATCTATGCTGAGGGTCCTGGCCTGCAGCCAATCCCAGCAGGTATGAGAGGCGGGATAAACCCTGGACAGTTTTCCAACATAAGCTGCTTTCAGATCTGCACTGAACCCCTGACACTTGTTGTTAATGCACAGGTCCCAAACAGTCTGCTGGTGTCTTGTTGTTCTTCATATGTGAAAGAATAACTCTGTGGTGTATTAGTTTGGTCAATCTGCGATCATGGAGGAGGCAGGCTATCCTGCAGCCAGCCACCAGGGGGCTGTCAATAATCGATATCGTCCAACTTCAAAAAATTTTGAATTAGAATTAAAATGTCTTCTCTTTGTTTTTGTTGCTCAGTATCGATGTGGATGGCACCATGACTGTGGACTGGAATGAGTGGAGGGAGCACTTCCTGTTTAACCCAGCCACCAACCTGCAGGAGATTATCCGCTACTGGAAGCACTCCACGGTACGAGACACACACACAGCTTCAGTTACACACAGACGGTGTGAAGGGATGTTCTTAATGCAGAGCTGTAGGGGTGTGACTGGACAATAACGTCATTATCTGGATGGAAACAATCAGAAATGTCCCGTGGTGTCCTTCAGTGTTTGCTGTTGAGCCAAAATGATCTTCTGCTCTCAAGATACATTTAAGATCAATTTCCCTTTTCAATTGTCTCATTGTCCCAGCTCCAGAGCAAATTCTGCTTTAGCTTTCTAGCTAGAAAACGTTTTTTTATACAGACCAAGATAATGTCCAATTACAATTTAAGTCAGAAACCTTCAATTCAGTTGGCTTTCTAATCTCAAGTCTAAATGGAAGCATCATTGAGACAACCTGGCACCTGTCTTCTGTGTCCTCTGAGTCATCTGAGTGCAGCGCCTTGTTTTCAGACCCCTTGCATCGCAGGGGAAAGTTGTGAAAGAGACTTCTCAGCTCAAGCTGGATTTGGCCGAGGACAACCTCACCAGATTAAGTTCATTCACTTTCAGACGAGAGGTGAGAAAAGAGGAGGAGGAGACTGTGAAGGGTTTGTAACACCTGATTACGTAATAAGCCTTTGCTTAAAGACACGGATGTCGACGCCAGAGGAACCTTGACTTCCAGGAGAAGAGGTGGTTCTACAAGTAGCTAGAAATGAAAGAAGCAGTATCTTTAAATCGAGATCATTAACTACATGGAACTTTCTCTGGGACATGTGCCGTTATCGCATGTAGGGCTGACCAGTTTTGGAAAATAATCTAATTGAAATTTTTTTTTCCCCACAATATTCCGATTGTGATTTCATATGCGATTCTTTTTTCAAGGTCTTCTTCTCATGTATTTTTCATTTATTATACATAAATGCTCCTTCTTATGGGTGAGGCTTATGTTAAGAGAAAGGCAAATAAAGCATGGATTAATATAAAAGATAGTTCATTTAGATATCCACGGTCGCACGCGACAGCGCTGTCGGCCTGCTCATGATGCGTTTAGAGGCCGCGGAAAAACAATTTTCCACACGTTAAAAGTGAATTAAGTGGGTGCACCAGCTGTGCAAAAGTGCAGGGGGACAGAGGGCAGAGATGCGGGAAGTACGGGAGCGTACGTGAGCGCGTGCTGTGCTGTTGACGGTGAGGAGGCGGAGCTAAACTCTGGGGGGCTCCGGCTCAATTTAATCTCTGCATATATTCACAACTCTGTAAATCTTGTGTCCTTCACGTGAAGGCCGGTAAATGCGGGGGTCTCATGAGGGGCACTGTTCGACTTCTCTCCCTGCTCAGCTTGTTCGCAAGTCACGTGACCGGTCCCCAGCATTGGGAAATCGCGATGTGATCGCGAATGCAATTAACCGTTCTGCCCCAGTCGCATGCCAGTTCCAGTCAGTGGCTCATCTCTGACGTTTGCCGCCGTCCACTGGCACAACCTCTGCAGTTAAATAAACCTGGAGCTGCTAAGCTTGGCAGAGATGAGCTAATTTCAGTCTGACCTGTGGGGGGATTAGCTCGTCATTGGGACAAGTCAAGGGAGAGGAAGTGAGTCTAGAACAGGACAAGCCTCAGGCACGGAGGGCAGCTGAGACCAGGCTCTGGTTGGTATCTATGGCAGTGAGAGGGTCCCATCACATCGATGGTTAACGGCCACTCCACATGCTGCGTTTCTCATCCCGGGACATATCTGCAGACCTTCGGCGGCCGGTCATCAGAATCGTGCCAAGTGTCCAGTGGCAGCTTTTTCAGTGGGTGGCGATGGCCATGGTGATGCTGCAGCCTCAGCAGCAGCAGCAGCAGGAGGGGAACTGGTTTTTCCTCGACTTTGACGACGATGGGGGGATCTATGATGTGGAGGTGGACATGGTAGGTTTGTGCTACTGACCCTTGAAGTTTTCCTCCAGGTCAGAAATTCATCAACACGAACCTGGAAACAGATGAGCCGGCGTGAGAGTCTACACGAGTTTGTATTATTTACTGAATATCCTTAACTGTGATTTAACTGCATTGTGTTGTGGGTAGGTGCTGGACATTGGGGACAGTCTCACCATCCCAGACGAGTTCACAGAGGAGGAGAAGACAACTGGGATTTGGTGGAGGCAGCTGTCAGCAGGAGCCATGGCCGGCGCTGTGTCCCGTACAGGAACGGCCCCGCTGGACAGAATGAAGGTCTTCATGCAGGTGAGTTTTTTTAATTTTCATAAATGGCAGTCAGAGGACTCACTCCTAGATATCCTAAATAGTTGATCTACCACTTTGTCTGGATCCAAACGTTAAGTTCAAGTTCCAGCTCTTCTTCTCATTCACAGGTTCACGCTTCAAAGAGCAATAAAATCAGCCTGGTTGGGGGATTCAAGCAAATGTTGAAGGAAGGAGGCTTGACGTCCCTGTGGAGAGGAAACGGAATCAACGTCTTGAAGATCGCCCCGGAGACAGCCATTAAGTTCATGGCCTATGAGAAGGTACACTCATTTTATCACTGAACAGCCTCCGCTGAGTGTCTGCCTCACTCCTGTCTGATTGTGTGTCATCAGTTTAAGAAGCTGCTGTCCAGTGAACCAGGGAAGATCCAGACCCACGAGAGGTTCTTGGCCGGATCGCTGGCTGGAGCCACAGCACAAACGGCCATCTACCCCATGGAGGTGGGCAGCAGGGATTCTAGGAGGTCTTGAAAATCCAAAATTATGAGTTTTTAAAGAGTCTGAAATACATAAAAATGATGACTACAAAGTCCCTCAAAGCCCAACTTGTTGGATGTATTGACAGGAATCAAATAATATGGTCAATAACTGTGTAGTAGTAGTTTCTTCTACTTGTGAAATTATTGTGAGTGAAGTGAATCCTGCAGGCCAGCATTGATTCATTTGTCCTACCTGTATAATACGGTATATTGGTATTTCAATTTGTTGTGTATGTATGCCCCCCGGAAGATAATGACTATTTTCTTGTAATGCTTAATACATTTGAGTTTATTTTACATTAATTCAACAAACAAAAAAAACCCGAGAAGTTTTAGTCTAGTCTGCTCCTTCACAGACACAACAGTCGATCATTTCTGTCTGTCCAGGTGATGAAAACCCGCCTGACGCTGAGGAAGACAGGACAGTACTCAGGGATGCTCGACTGTGGCAAGAAGATCTTGAAGAGGGAGGGCGTGAGGGCGTTTTACAAAGGCTACGTCCCTAATATTATCGGCATCATTCCCTACGCTGGAATTGATCTGGCGGTGTACGAGGTGCGTGCTGTTGAATGAACCTCATCGTAAACTGAAAACCTTTGTAAACTTTTGTTCATGATGATAAAACAGCAATCCCTCTCACACACACTGTATATCCATCCCCAGAGCTTGAAGAACCTCTGGCTGTCCCACTATGCCAAAGACACAGCCAACCCGGGTATTCTGGTGCTGCTCGGCTGTGGAACCATATCCAGCACATGTGGCCAGTTAGCCAGCTACCCTCTGGCTCTGATCCGCACCAGGATGCAGGCACAAGGTACGATGAACCAATTCTTGTTTAAAAAAACAAAGGAATAAGATAATTAGTCTTTGTCAGGGAATAAAAATGAAACGAAAAAGTCATAAAAACGTGTGAGGAAAGTAAAAGGTACAAACTGTATTCAACACATAAAACACAAAAGAGTAAAATATTATAAAATTCAAATATTTAAAAATGCTTCACAGCTACAGCTCACATTTGGGAATAACCTTTTGTAATCAATTAGTGAAAGTTTAGTTGTATGAATAAATATTTCCTTCGCTGTGAGTGTAAGAAGAGTTTTTCATCACTGTGCAAAAGATAAAATTTAAACTGAGAGGATTATGGGTAAAATATAAATATTCATTGAGCATTTTCCCGTCAGCCTCTGTGGAGGGCGCCGAGCAGCTGCCGATGAACCTCATGGTGAAGAAGATTGTGGAAAGGGAAGGCTTCTTTGGACTTTACCGTGGCATCCTGCCCAATTTCATGAAGGTCATCCCGGCCGTCAGCATCAGCTACGTGGTGTACGAGTACATGCGCTCCGGCCTGGGAATTCAGAAGTAGGCAACAGAGTCGACTGTGACGAGCAGAGTGAAAAAGGATGTGCTGCAATTATTATTATTTTTTTTTTACATTACATTTCCCTTCTTACGTACGAGGAACACACCTGTTTACCTTTAGGTCGGCATCTGGAGTGAGGGAGGTTTTATAGCGAGTCTGGGTCTGTGCGCTCAGAGCTGAGGATAATTATTATGATTTCTATAGGGTTTCCATTTGTGTGGATTTTGCCTGGGCTGCGTTTACACTCGCAGATTTTAAGTGCACTGTCTGTCTCAGGCCGGACTGGATGTCAAGATGGATGACACGCTAGCTGGACAGTGGGAGGTATCTGAGACGTGTCGTCCATCTTTATGTACAGTCTCAGGGTATTATTTAAAGCACAGACACTTGGAGAGGTTTATTTTTTTGATATTTGGTTTAATTGTTGGTTTGAGTAGATGAGTCAATTAAGTAATTTTCAGTGTGGGCCCTGTTTCACTTGTTCCTTTTAACGTTTGACCAAAAAGCACCTTATCGTACCACTCGTTATCCAAAGCAGTCAGGCCAGATGTTGCGAAGCTTCATCCACTTGCAGAAATTCGTCCAAATTTTGATCTTTTTATAGAGTTTGGGGAACGGAGTAGAAGATGTGCCTTATGAGATTGTTCTCTGACGTCTGTGAACGTCTCCACCCGCACTTTGTCTTGCCTTTCCTTCCAATATTTGGTTAATTTGACAATGGTGCTTACAGTAATAAAATACTGGATGGCAAAAAGGAATGTATATCGTTTTTATTTCAATTTGAACAAATGTACCTTGTGCCAAGTGTGTGTGTTGTGTTGTGACCAGTCGTCCCCAGAGGCTGTTAAGTACAGATTACTCGGGTTCACTTCTTATGTAATACTCTTTTCCCCAGCGATGTTGGTACTCGTGACTCTAGCTGTCTGATCCTCGGAGTTTAAAAGGACCCCGTAAAAGTGGCTCTGCTAATTTATACGACTTGACTGAGGAAGACTGGATGTTTATTGTTGCTTTTTGCAGCTATTCAAGACATATACATTCACTTAATTTATTGTTAGTGATTATAAAACAGACTCGTTTAATGTATGATGCAAGTGCGTTATATTTGATATTCAGGTGTGGGGCATGTTCAGTCCAATCCTGTTATAGGCAGAGCTTTGACTTTGGCGCCTCCTGGTGGTTGTATTTAAATCACTGGCTCTTAAGTAAATGTGTAAATTGTTTTACTTACACAGTGTGACTTCTACAGTATGTAATTAAAAAAACAAACAAAACAAAGGGCAGTGCCATGATTGAAACTTGTTAAAGGATGACAGAATACTGTTTTCTAACTTTTTTTTTTAATCTGACAATATTTTCTTTTCTGGGAACATCTGATGAACTATAATTGTGCCAATTAGAGAAAAAAACGCCACAACGGTCAGGACGGAGCGCAGGGCTTTAAACCAGCTGGGGTAAGTGGGCAGAAGAGCGAGGTCATAATGCAGCGAGATTCCCAGGCCCATTATAACCATGGTGGCTGCAGGGAGGATGCTGTTGCTCATGAGCATGACCACCCAGGCGAGGAGGGAGGGAACCACACTGTTGGCCAGGTTTATCCAATCCGGTTTGGCCGGACTGTTTTCAGGGAGCGCGAATCCCCAGCGAGCTCCACCCAGAAAGGACAAGATGGAGGCCCCGTATGCTAACTGTGCATAGGCCAGCTCTGGGATGTAGCATTCGGCCCCTGCCATGAGAAAAGTCGGGATCACGAAGGGGATGAGCCCGGCAAACCCCAGGTACAAGGCAGGTTTGGGACCCTTCCACAAGTCCTTCATGTCGTAGCGCAGCAGGTCCAGCTCTCTAGGGGGGGGCTCAGGCTGCGGCCGCTTCTTCAACCTTACAGCAGACGAGTGGAAATGTTGGTTTCTGGGTACAAATGGAGACACGTGGGTTTGAGTCCTCTGGAAGGGCTCAACTGGATGTTTTGAGAGTCCGGGCCCACTTCCTGTACATGGCAGCAGTGCTGATGAGGCCCAGCAGGTCTGCAGGGAGACACGACCCCTGCCAGGAGCTCCAGGCAACACTGATGTCCAGCATCTCTGTGGAGGACCTACCAGGTGCGATACCTTGATGTGGAGTTGAAAGAGGATTTTATTTGAAAAAGCTGAATCATTTCGAGATATGAAAAATAGTTGTTAAAAAGAAAGAATATCAAAAATGGTCCTTTACTTTGCGGGCTGCCAGAGGGCATTTTCTAAATATGGCCGCGAGCATCTGAAAAATACACAGAGACGGTCACAGGTTCGACCCCCACCCCTCCATCTCAAAATGCAGATGACTGTGCTGACAGTTTGAGTGACGCAACTTTGACGAAGTTACAGCCCCTAAAATATACACATGTTTACAGACAAAAGCAAGGCACACATTTGAAAACAAGTATGAGCAGTTAAATGATCTTTTCACACACACGAACATACAGAGCTACAGAGAATAACGTGCACCTCGTGTGTAGACACGGAACAGCGCGAACACACACTGAACTCAGTGACGTGACTCACCTCAAAATATCATGTTTATTTATGCTGCTCTCACCGAGGTCAGCGTGAAGCTAACCGCTGCTAGTTAGCTTCTGACAGCTGCGTGCACGGGGAATGTCTCCCGTGTTCAACATGAGCCAGTAAACGTTCAGTTCCGCGGCCACGCTTCCTCCGTTAAGAGGGAGGGAAAGAGACATATACACAAGTGTATGCATATAAATCCCTATGGGGAAAGAAAACACTTATAAATATTAAAAAACAAAAAATATATTAGTGTTGGATGAGTTTATGTGGAGTCCCATCAAATCCGTGTGGGGTAAAAAATTTTTTACTCCATAGGTCCGGACTTCACATAAAATGATCCAACACTAATAATATTAAATTTATATTTTTAGATAGGAATATAAGAGAGTTGTAATTAAAAGCTATAAGAGAAGGAGAGATTGTTAAACATTTTTAAATTTGTATCATTGTCGAAGCCAGGAAATGAAATGAAAAAAAACAGACAAGGTTAATATGCTCAAAAAATGTTTTAATACATTAAAATCAACACATACCACCATCTTAAATATGTTTTAATTAAATATCTAAATCTAAATGTGTCAAAACTAATCAAATCAAATCAAAAACAAATAATTAGTACAGCTAGTAACTGATAATTTAAACATGATTCTAAATCAATTGTCAGTTGGAGTTGTCAGCGTGGAGTTCACATTTAACTGACATGGACATCCAAACCGCACTTGATAGTCATGGCACCTGCCCCCAGTCTGGTCCCGGTTTCGACAGACAAATCCTTTAGTTGGACTGTGGCTGAAAATATAATAAAAGTAAATTAGACCGATTGTTAAAACAACCAAAATATTGTTTTTGTGATTTTTCTGAGGAAAGAAATATTATTGATTCTTTTCTTTTTTTGAGAATAATGAGAATGTATTTGATGTACTTACATAAAGATCGATTGTCCAGTGGAGATGGCTGGAACATTTTTGTCACTGGTAACAACGTCTATGTAGAGAGGGGTCTCACAGATTTGATCTGGATTCTCTTTCCTGAGGTTGTCCAGGAGCTCCCAGTCCCCAATTCCATTCGGCTTGTCATGATTGAACCACTTTGTCCAGCATACTGTTAAACAGACAGACAGCTGGCTATTAGTTAAAAGATTTTGGTAACACTTGATCTTAATGGAGCAAAAAGAATTCACCCCACTCTACAAAGGTTTTTGAATATGCTCATTGTTGATACCTTTATGACTGCAGAACTCAGTGGGACACATGAAACGGACACGGTAATCGTGACACTTCCCCTGTTTCTGGTCACAGTTTTTACAGATGAATCCCATGGCTGTGTCAGCTCTGCAGAACAGAAGAAGAGTTCAGTCTCCCTGACACAGTGATACAGCTTTGCTGTTATTCATACATAACCAAAAGGAAACACAATGCTATCCATCAGTAAGTAAATTAATGAAAACAATACAAACGGCTCTTACACAGCAATCACATCCCCCGTTTGAGCCACAGTGAGTCCAGATGTGGTTTGGACCTCAATCTTCAATGGATAACTGCAGATCTTTCCTATGTTTTCATTGCGCAGATCAGAAAGTAACTCCCAGTCTCCTGTTGCAGTGGGGTCATCTCTGTCAAACCAGTCAGTCCAACAATCTGTAAAAGTCATAAAGTAAGATGAGCAACTATAAAATACATCAACTTATGATGTCATAGATGTTATTGATTTATTTTTAATAATCTTGAAGAAGAACTTACAAGTGTCTATAGAATCAGGCTGCTGTTTACATCTTGGTCTTTTGACTCGATGTCTGCATCCCTGTCTTTTGGCTTTAGGGTTGCATCCATGTCGGTTGTTTCTTTTGTTGCTTGGATCTGGTTTTTCTCCTGGTTTTTTGTTATTATCTGGTTTGTCTTTGTTACAGTGGATAAGTTTTAGTCCTGGTTTGTTATCTTTATCTGGTTTGCCTTTGTTGCAGGGGTTTGGTTTAAGTCCTGGTTTGTTGTGTTTATCTGGGCTGTCTTTGCTGCAGGGGTTTGGTTTAAGTCCTGGTTTGTTGTCTTTATCTGGGTTGTCTTTGCTGCAGTCGTTTGGTTTGAGCACAGATTTGTTATCTTTATCTGTGTTTTCTTTGTTGGAGGGGTTTGGTTTCAGTCCTGGTTTGCTGTCTGTATCTGGTGTGCCATTGTTGCATTGGTTTGGGTTAGTGCTTGCTGCAGTTGGAGAATTTATTGTAGTTGGCTCCATGGATAGTGTTTTCGGGGCAATGTGTGATGTTATTGGTGTTTTTGTTGAAGATGGAGTAGTGGTGGTTGTTTTTGCAGAACTAGTGGTTGTAGTTTTAGAAGTAATTGTTGTTTCCTGGTTTGTTCTCTTCGTTGGGTTTGTCTTTGTTGCCTGGGTTTGGACATTTGCTATTGGGGTAGAGCTTGTAATAGTTGGTGTCGAGGTTGTCGTTGTTGTCATTGGAATCATAGTTGTCGCTGGGGTGATGGTTTTTGTTGTTGTCATTGTTGTTGGAGTAGTGCTTTTTGGGTAAGTTGTTGTCATTGGAGGTGTGGTTGTTGTGCTACTGGATCTTGTAGTTGAGTCCATAGTTGTGGTTGTTTCCTGGTTTGTTGGGGTAGGTGTGATTGTTGTTGGATTGGTGGTTGTTGTCATTTGAGTTGGAGTAAAGCTTGTTAGGGTAGTTTTTGTTGTCATTGGAGTTGTTGTTGAGGTAGTGGTTGCGGGGGTAGGTGTAGGAGTTATTGGAGTAATGGTTGTTGGGGCTGTAGTTGTTGTTTTTGGAGGAGTGGTTGTTGGGGTGATATCTTCTGTAGTTGGAGTAGTTGGGGTAGTGGTTGCAGCTATTGTTGGGATAGTAGTTGTTGTACCTGGAGTAGTGGTTGTTGTAGTTAGGGTTGTCCTTGTTGCTGGAGCTGTGGTAGTGGTTGTAGTACTTGGACTAGTGGTTGTTGTTGCTGGTGTTGTGGTTGTTGTCATTGGTGTAGTGCTTGTTGTAGTTGGAGTAGTAGCTGTGGTTGTAGTACTTGGACTAGTGGTTGTTGTCGCTGGAGTCATGGTTGTTGTAGTTGGAGTTGGGGTTGTTGTCGTTGATCTTGTGGTTGTTGTCATTGGTGTAGTGATTGTTGTAGTTGGAGTAGTAGTTGTGGTTGTAGTACTTGGACTAGTGGTTGTTGTCGCTGGAGTCACGGTTGTTGTAGTTGGAATTGGGGTTGTTGTCGTTGGAGTCGGGGTTGTTGTCATTGGTGTAGTGATTGTTGGAGTTGGGGTTGTTATCATTGGTGTAGTGATTGTTGTAGTTGGAGTAGTAGTTGTGGTTGTACTACTTGGACTAGTGGTTGTTGTCGTCAGAGTCGTGGATGTTCTCATTGGTGTAGTGATTGTTGTAGTTGGAGTAGTAGTTGTGGTTTTAGTACTTGGACTAGTGGTTGTTGTCGCTGGAGTCACGGTTGTTGTAGTTGTAGTTGGGGTTGTTGTCATTGGTGTAGTGATTGTTGTCGTCGGGGTAGTTTTTGTTGTAGTTGGAGTAGTGGGTGTTGTTGTTGGGGTAATGCCTTTATCTTGTTTGTCTTTGATACAGTTAGGATCTTTTCCATGTTTGTTGTCTTTATCTAGTTTGTCTTCATGACTTGAGCTTGGTTCTTCACCTGAATAATTTTCATGACATGAATTTGGATCGTTTGTTGTTGTCGTTGTTGTAGTGATTATTGTAGTTGGAGTAGTAGTTGTGGTTGTAGTTCTTGGACTAGTGGTTGTTGTAGTTGGAGTTGGGGTTGTTGTTGTTGGAGTTGGGGTTGTTGTCATTGGTGTAGTGATAGTTGGAGTTGCTGGGGTCATGGTTGTTGTAGTTAGGGTTGTTGGAGAAGGGGTAGCTGTCATTGGTGTAGTGATTGTTGTCTTTGGAGTTGTAGTTGTGGTTGTAATACTTGGACTAGTGGTTGTTGTTGTCAGAGTCGTGGTTGTTCTCATTGGTGTAGTGATTGTTGTAGTTGGAGTAGTAGTTGTAGTTGTAGTACTTGGACTAGTGGTTGTTGTCGCTGGAGTTACAGTTGTTGTAGTTGTAGTTGGGGTTGTTGTCGTTGGAGTCAGGGTTGTTGTCATTGGTGTGGTGATTGTTGTAGTTGGAGTAGTTGGGGTCATGGTTGTTGTAGTTGTAGTTGGGATTGTTGTCGTTGGAGTCGGGGTTGTTGTCGTTGGAGTCGGGGTTGTTGTCGTTGGTGTAGTGATTGTTGTAGTTGGAGTAGTTGGGGTCATGGTTGTTGTCGTTGGTGTAGTGATTGTTGTAGTTGGAGTAGTTGGGGTCATGGTTGTTGTAGTTGGAGTTAGGGTTGTTGCCGTTGGAGTCGGGGTTGTTGTCATTGGTGTAGTTTTTGTTGTAGTTGGAGTAGTGGGTGTTGTAGTTGGAGTAGTGAGTGTTGTTGTTGGGGTAATGCCTTTATCTTGTTTGTCTTTGATACATTTCGGATCTTTTCCATGTTTGTTGTCTTTATCTAGTTTGTCTTCATGACTTGAGCTTGGTTCTTCACCTGAATCATTATCATGACATGAATTTGGATCGTTTGTTGTTGTCATTGGTGTAGTGATTGTTGTAGTTGGAGTAGAAGTTTTGGTTGTAGTACTTGGACTAGTGGTTGTTGTCGCTGGAGTGACGGATGTTGTAGTTGTAGTTGGGGTTATTGTCATTGGAGTCGGGGTTGTTGTCATTGGTGTAGTGATTGTTGTAGTTGGAGTAGTGGTCCTGGTTGTTGTCGTTGGAGTCGGGGTTGTTGTCATTGGTGTAGTGATTGTTGTAGTTGTAGCACTTGGACTAGTGGTTGTTGTCGATGGAGTCATGGTTGTTGTAGTTGGAGTTGGGGTTGTTGTTGTTGGAGTCAGGGTTGTTGTCATTGGTGTAGTGATTGTTGTCGTTAGGGTAGTTTTTGTTGTAGTTGGAGTAGTGGGTGTTGTTGTTGGGGTAATGCCTTTATCTTGTTTGTCTTTGATACAGTTCGGATCTTTTCCATGTTTGTTGTCTTTATCTAGTTTGTCTTCATGACTTGAGCTTGTTTCTTCACCTGAATCATTTTCATGACACGAATTTGGATCGTTTGTTGTTGTCATTGGTGTAGTGATTGTTGTAGTTGGAGTAGAAGTTGTGGTTGTTGTCGTTGGAGTTGGGGTTGTTGTCGTTGGAGTTGGGGTTGTTGTCGTTGGTGTAGTGATTGTTGTAGTTGGAGTAGAAGTTGTGGTTGTTGTCGTTGGAGTTGGGGTTGTTGTCGTTGGTGTAGTGATTGTTGTAGTTGGAGTTGGGGTTGTTGTCGTTGGTGTAGTGATTGTTGTAGTTGGAGTAGTTGGGGTCATGGTTGTTTTAGTTGGAGTTGGGGTTGTCGTTGGAGTCGGGGTTGTTGTCATTGGTGTAGTGATTGTTGTAGTTGTAGTTGGGGTTGTTGGAGAAGGGGTAGCTGTCATTGGTGTAGTGATTGTTGTAGTTGGAGTAGTAGTTGTGGTTGTACTACTTGGACTAGTGGTTGTTGTCGCTGGAGTCATGGTTGTAGTTGGAGTAGTTGGGGTCATAGTTGTTGTAGTTGGGGTAGTGGTTGTCGTAGTTGGACTAGTGATTGTTGTCGTTGGGGTAGTTTTTGTTGTAGTTGGAGTAGTGGGTGTTGTTGTCATTGGTGAAGTGATTGTTGTAGTTGTAGTTGGGGTTGTTGTCGTTGGAGTCGGGGTTGTTGTCATTGGTGTCGTGATTGTTGTAGTTGGAGTAGTTGTTGTGGGTGTACTACTTGGACTCGTGGTTGTTGTCGCTGGAGTCATGGTTGTTGTAGTTGTAGTTGGGGTTGTTGTCGTTGGTGTTGTGGTTGCTGTCGTCGGAGTCGTGGTTGTTCTCGTTGGTGAAGTGATTGTTGTAGTTGGAGTAGTAGTTGTGGTTGTAGTACTTGGACTAGTGGTTGTTGTCGCTGGAGTCACGATTGTTGTAGTTGGAGTTGGGGTTGTTGTCGTTGGAGTCGGGGTTGTTGTCATTGGTGTAGTGATTGTTGTCGTTGGAGTTGCGGTTGTTGGAGCTGGTGTAGCTGTCATTGGTGTTGTGATTGTTGTCTTTGGAGTAGTAGTTGTGGTTGTTGTCGGAGTCGTGGTTGTTCTCATTGGTGTAGTGATTGTTGTAGTTGTAGTAGTAGTAGTTGTAGTTGTAGTACTTGGACTAGTGGTTGTTGTCGCTGAAGTCACGGTTGTTGTAGTTGGACTTAGGGTTGTTGTCGTTGGAGTCAGGGTTGTTGTCATTGGTGTAGTGATTGTTGTAGTTGGAGTTGGGGTTGTTGGAGTCAAGGTTGTCATTAGTGTAGTGATTGTTGTAGTTGGAGTTGTAGTTGTAGTACTTTGACTCTTTTCCGTGTTTGTTGTCTTTATCTAGTTTGTCTTCATGACTTGAGCTTGGTTCTTCACCTGAATCATTTTCATTTGTTGTCGTTGGAGTCGGGGCTGTTGTCATTGGTGTAGTGATTGTTGTCTTCGGGGTAGTTTTTATTGTAGTTGGAGTAGTGGGTGTTGTTTGGGTAATGCCTTTGTCTTGTTTGCCTTTGATACAGTTTGGATCTTTTCCATGTTTGTTGTCTTTATCTAGTTTGTCTTCATGACTTGAGCTTGGTTCTTCACCTGAATCATTTTCATGACATGAATTTGGATCGTTTGTTGTTGTCATTGGTGTTGTGGTTGTTGTCGCCGGAGTTGTGGTTGTTGTCGTTGGAGTCAGGGGTGTTGTCATTGGTGTAGTGATTGTTGGAGTTGGAGTAGTTGTTGTGGTTGTACTACTTGGACTCGTGGTTGTTGTCGCTGGAGTCATGGTTGTTGTAGTTGTAGTTGGGGTTGTTGTCGTTGGTGTTGTGGTTGCTGTCGTCGGAGTCGTGGTTGTTCTCGGTGTAGTGATTGTTGTAGTTGGAGTAGTAGTTGTTGTTGTCGGAGTCGTGGTTGTTCTCATTGGTGTAGTGATTGTTGTAGTTGGAGTAGTAGTTGTAGTACTTGGACTAGTGGTTGTTGTCGCTGGAGTCACGGTTGTTGTAGTTGTAGTTGGGGTTGTTGTCGTTGGAGTCAGGGTTGTTGTAGTTGTTGTTGTTGGAGTCAGGGTTGTTGTCATTGGTGTAGTGATTGTTGTAGTTGGAGTAGTTGGGGTCACGGTTGTTGTAGTTGTTGTTGGGGTTGTTGTCGTTGGAGTCGGGGTTGTTGTCATTGGTGTAGTGATTGTTGTAGTTGGAGTAGTGGGTGTTGTTGTTGGGGTAATGCCTTTATCTTGTTTGTCTTTGATACAGTTCGGAGCTTTTCCGTGTTTGTTGTCTTTATCTAGTTTGTCTTCATGACTTGAGCTTGGTTCTTCACCTGAATCATTTTCATGACATGAATTTGGATCGTTTGTTGTTGTCATTGGTGTAGTGATTGTTGTAGTTGGAGTAGTAGTTGTGGTTGTAGTGCTTGGACTAGTGGTTGTTGTCGCTGGAGTCACTGTTGTTGCAGTTGGAGTTGGGGTTGTTGTTGTTGGTATAGTGATTGTTGTAGTTGGAGTAGTTGGGGTCATGGTTGTTGTAGTTGGAGTTTGGGTGGTTGTCGTTGGAGTCGGGGTAGCTGTCATTGGTGTAGTGATTGTTGTCTTTGGAGTAGTAGTTGTGGTTGTACTACTTGGACTAGTGGTTCTTGTTGTCGGAGTCATGGTTGTTCTCATTGGTGTAGTGATTGTTGTAGTTGTAGTAGTAGTTGTAGTTGTAGTACTTGGACTAGTGGTTGTTGTCGCTGGATTCACGGTTGTTGTAGTTGGAGTTGGGGTTGTTGTCGTTGGAGTCAGGGTTGTTGTCATTGGTGTAGTGATTGTTGTAGTTGGAGTAGTTGGGGTCATGGTAGTTGTAGTTGGGGTTGTTGTCGTTGGAGTCGGGGTTGTTGTCATTGGTGTAGTGATTGTTGTCGTTGGGGTAGTTTTTGTTGTAGTTGGAGTAGTGGGTGTTGTTTTTGGGCTAATGCCTTTATCTTGTTTGTCTTTGATACAGTTCGGATCTTTTCCATGTTTGTTGTCTTTATCTCGTTTGTCTTCATGACTTGAGCTTGGTTCTTCACCTGAATCATTTTCATGACATGAATTGGGATCATTCGTTGTTGTCATTGGTGTAGTGATAGTTGTAGTTGTAGTAATAGTTGTGGTTGTAGTACTTGGACTAGTGGTTGTTGTCGCTGGAGTCACCGTTGTTGTAGTTGTAGTTGGGGTTGTTGTCGTTGGAGTCGGGGTTGTTGTCATTGGTGTAGTGATTGTTGTAGTTGGAGTAGTTGGGGTCATGGTTGTAGTTGGGGTAGTGGTTGTCGTAGTTGGACTAGTGATTGTTGTCGTTGGGGTAGTTTTTGTTGTAGTTGGAGTAGTGGGTGTTGTTGTCATTGGTGAAGTGATTGTTGTAGTTGGAGTAGTTGTTGTGGTTGTACTACTTGGAATCGTGGTTGTTGTCGCTGGAGTCATGGTTGTTGTAGTTGTAGTTGGGGTTGTTGTCGTTGGTGTTGGGGTTGTTGTCGTCGGAGTCGTGGTTGTTCTCATTGGTGTAGTGATTGTTGTAGTTGGAGTAGTAGTTGTGGTTGTAGTACTTGGACTAGTGGTTGTTGTCGCTGGAGTCACGATTGTTGTAGTTGGAGTTGGGGTTGATGTCGTTTTAGTCAGGGTTGTTGTCATTGGTGTCGTGATTGTTGTCGTTGGAGTTGGGGTTGTTGGAGCCGGGGTAGCTGTCATTGGTGTAGTGATTGTTGTCTTTGGAGTAGTAGTTGTGGTTGTACTACTTGGACTAGTGGTTGTTGTTGTCGGAGTCGTGGTTGTTCTCATTGGTGTAGTGATAGTTGTAGTTGGAGTAGTAGTTGTAGTTGGAGTAATTGGACTAGTGGTTGTTGTTGCTGGAGTCACGGTTGTAGTAATTGGAGTCAGGGTTGTTGTCAATGGTGTAGTGATTGTTGTAGTTGGAGTAGTTGGGGTCATGGTTGTAGTAGTTGGGGTAGTTTTTGTTGTAGTTGGAGTAGTGGGTGTTGTTGTTGGGCTAATGCCTTTATCTTGTTTGTCTTTGATACAGTTCGGATCTTTTCCATGTTTGTTGTCTATATCTAGTTTGTCTTCAAGACTTGAGTTTGGTTCTTCACCTGAATAATTTTCATGACATGAGTTTGGATTGTTTGTTGTTGTTGAGGTAGTGGTTGCGGAGGTAGGTGTAGGAGTTACTGGAGTAATGGTTGTTGGGCTCGTTGTTGTTAGGGTAGGTGATGCAGTTGGAGTAATGCGTGTTGTCATTGTAGTTGGAGGAGTTGTTGTAATGGATTTAATTGAGGTTGAAATTGAAACAATGGTTGTTGGGGTGATGTCTTCTATAGTTTGAGTAGTTGGGGTAGTGGTTGCAGCTATTGTTGTTGGGATAGTAGTTGTTGTAGTTGGAATAGTGGTCCTGGTTGTTGTAGTTGGGGTAGTGGTTGTTGTAGTTAGGGTTGTCCTTGTTATCGCTGGAGTTGTGGTAGTGGTTATAGTACTTGGACTAGTGGTGGTTGTTGCTGGAGTTGTGGTTGTTGTAGTTGGAGTCGCTGTTGTTGTCATTGGTGTAGTGATTGTTGTCATTGAAGGAGTCCTTGTTGCAGTTATGGTTGGGCGAGTGGTTGTTGGGGAAGTAGTTGTTAAATAAATAGTTTTTGGTGTGATGTTTTTTATAATTCGAGTTATGATTGTTGTAGTTAGGGTAGTGGGTGTGGTTGGAGTGTTGTGGGTTGTTGTTCGGGTAGTGCCTTTGTGTTGTTCGTCACCATGTCTGTTGTCTTTATCTGTTTTGTCTTCATGACTTGAGTTTGGTTCTTTTCCTGGTTTGTCTTCATGACTTGAGTTTGGTCCCTTTCCTGGTTTGTCTTCATGGCTTGAGTCTGGTCCCTTTCCTGGTTTGTCTTCATGGCTTGAGTCTGGTCCCTTTCCTGGTTTGTCTTCATGACTTGTGCTTGATCCTTTTCCTGGTTTGTCTTCATGACTTGAGTTTGGTCCTTTTTCTGGTTTCTTGTCTTTTCCTGGTTTGTCTTCATGACTTGTGCTTGATCCTTTTCCTGGTTTGTCTTCATGACTTGAGTTTAGTCCTTTTCCTGGTTTCTTGTCTTTACCTGGTTTGCCTTCATGACTTGAGTTTAGTCCTTTTCCTGGTTTCTTGTCTTTACCTGGTTTGTCTTCATGACTTGTGCTTGATCCTTTTCCTGGTTTGTCTTCATGACTTGAGTTTGGTCCTTTTCCTGGTTTCTTGTCTTTACCTGGTTTGTCTTCATGACTTGAGTTTGGTCCTTTTCCTGGTTTCTTGTCTTTACCTAGTTTGTCTTCATGGCTTGAGTTTGGTCCCTTTCCTGGTTTGTCTTCATGACTTGAGTTTGATCCTTTTCCTGGTTTGTCCTCATGGCTTGAGTTTGGTCCCTTTCCTGGTTTGTCTTCATGACTTGAGTTTGATCCTTTTCCTGGTTTGTCTTCATGGCTTGAGTTTGGTCCTTTTCCTGGTTTGTCTTCATGACTTGAGTTTGATCCTTTTCCTGGTTTGTCTTCATGGCTTGAGTTTGGTCCCTTTCCTGGGTTGTCTTCATGACTTGTGCTTGATCCTTTTCCTGTTTTGTCTTCATGACTTGAGTTTGGTCCTTTTCCTGGTTTGTCTTCATGACTTGTGCTTGATCCTTTTCCTGGTTTGTCTTCATGACTTGAGTTTGGTCCTTTTCCTAGTTTCTTGTCTTTACCTGGGTTGTCTTCATGACTTGAATTTGGTCCTTTTCCTGGTTTCTTGTCTTTACCTGGTTTGTCTTCATGACTTGAGTTTGGTCCTTTTTCTGGTTTCTTGTCTTTTCCTGGTTTGTCTTCATGACTTGTGCTTGATCCTTTTCCTGGTTTGTCTTCATGGCTTGAGTTTGGTCCTTTTCCTGGTTTCTTGTCTTTACCTGGGTTGTCTTCGTGACTTGAGTTTGGTCCTTTTCCTGGTTTGTCTTCATGACTTGAGTTTGGTCCTTTTCCTGGTTCCTTGTCTTTACCTGGTTTGTCTTCATGACTTGAGTTTGGTCCTTTTCCTGGTTTCTTGTCTTTACCTGGTTTGTCTTCATGACTTGAGTTTGGTCCCTTTCCTGGTTTGTCTTCATGGCTTGAGTTTGATCCTTTTCCTGGTTTCTTGTCTTTACCTGGTTTGCCTTCATGACTTGAGTTTGATCCTTTTGCTGGTTTCTTGTCTTTACCTGGTTTGTCTTCATGACTTGAATTTGGTCCTTTTCCTGGTTTGTCTTCATGACTTGAGTTTGGTCCTTTTCCTGGTTTGTCTTCATGACTTGAATTTGGTCCTTTTCCTGGTTTGTCTTCATGACTTGAGTTTGGTCCTTTTCCTGGTTTGTCTTCATGACTTGAGTTTGATCCTTTTCCTGGTTTCTTGTCTTTACCTGGTTTGTCTTCGTGACTTGTGCTTGATCCTTTTCCTGGTTTGTCTTCATGACTTGAGTTTGGTCCTTTTCCTGGTTTCTTGTCTTTACCTGGGTTGTCTTCGTGACTTGAGTTTGGTCCTTTTCCTGATTTGTCTTCATGACTTGAGTTTGGTCCTTTTCCTGGTTTGTCTTCATGACTTGTGCTTGATCCTTTTCCTGGTTTGTCTTCATGGCTTGAGTTTAGTCCTTTTCCTGGTTTCTTGTCTTTACCTGGTTTGTCTTCATGACTTGTGCTTGATCCTTTTCCTGGTTTGTCTTCATGACTTGCGTTTGGTCCTTTTCCTGGTTTGTCTTCGTGACTTGAGTTTGGTTCTTTTCCTGGTTTGTCTTCATGACTTGAGTTTGATCCTTTTCCTGGTTTGTCTTCATGGCTTGAGTTTGGTCCCTTTCCTGGTTTGTCTTCATGACTTGAGTTTGATCCCTTTCCTGGTTTGTCTTCATGGCTTGAGTTTGGTCCCTTTCCTGGTTTGTCTTCATGACTTGTGCTTGATCCTTTTCCTGGTTTGTCTTCATGACTTGAGTTTGGTCCTTTTCCTAGTTTCTTGTCTTTACCTGGGTTGTCTTCATGACTTGAATTTGGTCCTTTTCCTGGTTTGTCTTCATGACTTGTGCTTGATCCTTTTCCTGGTTTGTCTTCATGACTTGTGCTTGATCCTTTTCCTGGTTTGTCTTCATGGCTTGAGTTTGATCCTTTTTCTGGTTTCTTGTCTTTACCTGGTTTGCCTTCATGACTTGAGTTTGGTTCTTTACCTGGTTTGTCTTCATGACTTGTGCTTGATCCTTTTCCTGGTTTGTCTTCATGACTTGAGTTTGGTCCTTTTCCTGGTTTCTTGTCTTTACCTGGGTTGTCTTCATGACTTGAGTTTGGTCCTTTTCCTGGTTTCTTGTCTTTTCCTGGTTTGTCTTCATGACTTGAGTTTGGTCCTTTTCCTGGTTTCTTGTCTTTACCAGGTTTGTCTTCATGGCTTGAGTTTGGTCCTTTTCCTGGTTTGTCTTCATGACTTGAGTTTGATCCTTTTCCTGGTTTTTCTTCATGACTTGAGTTTGGTTCTTTTCCTGGTTTGTCTTCATGACTTGAGTTTGGTCCTTTTCCTGGTTTGTCTTCATGACTTGTGCTTGATTCTTTTCCTGATTTGTCTTCATGACTTGAGTTTGGTCCTTTTCCTGGTTTGTCTTCGTGACTTGAGTTTGGTCCCTTTCCTGTTTTGTTGTGTGTATCTGATTTGTCTTCGTGACTTGAGTTTGGCCCTTTTCCTGGTTTGTCTTCATGACTTGTGCTTGATCCTTTTCCTGGTTTGTCTTCATGACTTGAGTTTGGTCCCTTTCCTGTTTTGTTGTGTGTATCTGATTTGTCTTCATGACTTGTGTTCGGTCCTTTTGCTGGTTTGACTTCATGACTTGAGTTTGATCCTTTTCCTGGTTTTTCTTCATGGCTTGAGTTTGGTCCCTTTCCTGGTTTGTCTTCATGACTTGAGTTTGATCCTTTTCCTGGTTTTTCTTCATGACTTGAGTTTGGTTCTTTTCCTGGTTTGTCTTCATGACTTGAGTTTGGTCCTTTTCCTGGTTTGTCTTCATGACTTGTGCTTGATTCTTTTCCTGGTTTGTCTTCATGACTTGAGTTTGGTCCTTTTCCTGGTTTGTCTTCGTGACTTGAGTTTGGTCCCTTTCCTGTTTTGTTGTGTGTATCTGATTTGTCTTCATGACTTGTGTTCGGTCCTTTTGCTGGTTTGACTTCATGACTTGAGTTTGCCCCCTTTCCCTGTGTCTTGTCTTTATCTGGTTTGGCTTCATGGTCTTCATATGGTTTGTGTTCCTGGCTTGAATTTAGTTTCCCTCCTGGTTCACTGTCGGTGTCTTTGTGAGAATTACTATCATTACCCAGGCTGTAGTTTGCCGGATTGTCAGGAATGAACTTGGTATCGTTTTTGCTAATTTGCTGGTTACCATCTTGTTTTAGTCGGTGCTGGTAACTCCCTATTAAAACAACAAATGCAATCATCTGATTATCAGGAAACAATGGACTCCTGGAATAGACTGTGTCTGTAGATTGTCCTCCAGGTCATGGCATCTTGAGTTGCACATTTGTTCATACAGATAACTGGACTTCCTTGTTTTTCATAGAAGACCTTTCACATGTCACTCACTAAACTTCCTCAGTTCAGAAGAAACAAGCTCAGTTGTGTATGTACCACTCACACAAATGAATCTAGAGAGGAAGACATAAGATTTTTCCACCTTGAAATCTTCAATGTGGAGATTAACTTACCAACAAGAACAACAGCAATCACAGTCAATTGTAACTGTAAATGGAAAAGGGAACAGAAGCAAAATGAGAATAAGACAATTACTATCTTATTCAAGATAGTATCTTCAGCATGAAAATCATCTGTATTGATTCAGACAACAATACAATACCAATTTCATCTTTTTGCAGATTGACGTGACCCTTCAACCTGCAGAGGGGTATGGGAAGTAACATTGTTTACTGTGAATGTTTTAATCCAAGAATTGTATGGAGTCAGTTCTAAAATAAGAGTGTTCCTTTATGATCACAATTTACAACCACATGTACAAAACATCAAATCACAGTGACTCAGAATTAGTATCTAGAATTTATATTTTACACAATAGATTCTCAGACAGTAAGTTCAACTAAACTGGCATTTTCATAGTTTTTCAACAAATATGAATTTAGGCATGAGAAAATGTAATTGTCATTTTCAGCTTTTTAAAAATATACATGTACATCATTAATTAATGAAATATACATCAAAAGATCTAGTTAGAATCCATAATAGCTTTTTTCAACAAAACCTAAAACAAAATGTTCCAAATTGTGAACTAATTCTGAAATAAAAGATAACTTTTTAAAAATAAGGTAAGGTTTAACAAAAAGAACATATACGTAGCACTCACCAGAATCCAAATTTGCTCACTGATGCGGTACCAGAAGAAAATATTCCATACACTGCAACTGTTTCTGTCCCAGTGAGAAGTTGTGAGTTTAAATACTTCATTGAGACTATGGTCTGTGCAGACACAGTGATTAAACACCCACTTACAATGGGATCGGTGCTGCAGCACACACCCAAACTGTCATAACTCCTCATTATTAATAAGTAATAATTATTTCAATTATTGTAATTATTCTGTTAAATGCTGTAAAGCGAGACATTGTGATTTAATCCCACCAAGTTTGGTTTTATTCTGTCTTCAACCTGTTCTCTGGTAGAAGACACCACTGTGCACCACCTGCATCAAACAGCAGAGGGACACAGTTAGTAAGTAGAAACAAACCCTGCAGTCATAAATACCCAATTCATCATGTTTTAAAATGTTGAAGTGTCAACATTTTAACTTTGAATCCCAGCTGGTCAGATAATAAAATAACCTTCTCCCATTAAAAACAATGCTGAAATGTAGAGTTGTTCTGCATTTCTCATTTCCAAATGCCTGTTGCAGAAACAACTCAAGTTATAAGCACGTGGACAAGCAGCAGTTACACAAAGTGCCTCAATTACTTTTGTCCTCCGTCAGAGAACAGAACACCGCACCTCAACTGATAGAACATTTGATTTCCTTTTATTGAAATACTCTATCTCTGCAATGTCCTAGGTTAGGGCTGGGCCTGGAGCGTAATTGGCCAGTCTCGTTTCGAGGTGTTTCCATCTCACTGAAACAACAGGGTGAGACTCACCCTGGATCCGCAGCCAATCACTGCTGACATTGTGCTGCTTTGGCTTTGAAGATGCAGGCTGAACTCGTTCAGCCAGAATTCTGTTTCACCATCGTAAAGTAATCATAACCTTGGACCTGTCATTAATGCTGCACTGCAGATAGTTGGGATTTTTTCAGTTGATCTAAACTCAGTAGTAGTAGTAGTAGTAGTAGTGGATTTATATGAGGACTATCTATCGTTTACTGTGATGACAAGTGTATTTCAGTTGGTCCCTCACATTGACTCAGGTACCTATGGTCCTCTGCTTTGTCCCTGATGTCCATGCATGGAGTTCACACTTACTGTGAATTAGTAGTATTATGTTATGTTTTTATTATTACTACACTATTATGATTATTAGTAGTAGTATTAATATTATTATCATTAGTAGTAGTATAGTTGATCAATAATAATCTCAATAAGCAATGACCAGAGACGTTATTCTGTAATTTATCCGAAGATGTTCGTGGAACTTTAATATCAAGACACACAGTACAAGCAATTCAATTGAATTCATTCACACATTTGGTGTAGTGCCAAATCGTAATAAGGCACTTGGAAGAAGAGGTGACAAGCTTAAAAAAGTGTTTTCTAGCAGATTACAGTCTCCTCTTAATGTGTCTCCATGATAAAGAACATTTTCAGCGGCTGCATCTGATCGGTACTTCTCACATGGATATAAAAATAGTATCTGTAATGTCAAAGTTACACATCACTAAAGAGGCAACAACACATACAAACATATACAGGAGGCCACATATATAGTGTAGGACTACCGTTCAGGAGGTAAGGTGGGAGCAGATAAGCGTATTTACTGAGTGATGAGAAGATGGAGTTTAAAGTAAATGGGGACATTTGAGCACTGTCATTTCACCTGTTTTGTCAGAAGGGTGATCAATTAGCTCAGAAACCTTCAGACTCTCACAGCTGCAGGCGGCACTCAAACGGCTCTGTCACTCTGAAACACAAACACGAGCCAAATCAAAATATAATCCGTCTCAGCTACACTTCAAATACTTCCAGTACTCTTCTCAGGGTAGATACTGACCCCTCCGCAACAGCCGCAGTCTCCACACAGAGCTCCCAGCAGCCCGTTCAGCACCTGCACGGCACACAGTGCTGCCTGGATTAAACCCATCACCAGCAGCACAGAGAACAGGGACAGATGCCAGGACACCACGCCCGCCGGCTCTAAGCACAAGGACCAAAGGTCTTTGTCCGACAGGTAGTTTCTGCAGAGTGAGGGTGAGACAATCACACATCTGGATAAAACAGTTATTCAAGAATGAGCTTAATGTGACAGAATTTTCCGCTTTAAGGACTGCATTTAAAATACAAACACGCTTACACACAAGCTAGAATTTGCACATAAAACCTTAGAGTGGTGGTTTCACACATGATATGAAACTAGTAATGTAATGTGACTTCTGTCTCACCCGTCTGAGAAGGGATATTCCCACTGTGGGCTGGTGCTGTTGCTGTTTACTCTACACAGGGGTCCATGGTTGATGGCCACCGCTGAAATGATAACTGAGTAACCAGCCCCCAGAACCCCCACAGCTGCAAACAGTATGGAGCTCAGCATCTACACACACACACACACATACAGAGAAAGAAAACTTTTATTGGGAATCAATAGGTTCAGTGAGCTCACTTTTAACTTCTTAAACAATGAAAACAATGAGGTTATTCTCTTGCTGTGCAGAAACCAGGCTGAAGGTCATTCACAGTGCGGCCTACATGGAGCTACTGATGGTGTGTGTGTGTGTGTGTGTGTGTGTGTGTGCGTGGAGCAGTTTTACTTGTCTTTCATTCCTACACATTCCTGGAGTATTGATGGGTGTTTTCATCCGCTACAGCACAATACCTGCTTTGTGCATAAACGTTTTGTGTGAAACTCTCATATCATGAATTTCTTATCGCGGTTATTGAGATCTCATCGGTTTCTCTTCATACATGTATGTCCCTGTGTTGTTTGTTATCCAGACCCACAATGAGTGAAGATTAACGTGCTTATTTTTTAGTTAATAGCATAATATGATTGTCTGCACATTCAGCTATTGGACAGAACATTCAGTCTAAATTGTTTAATAAAGTTTATATACTGAACAAGATATGTGAGATATGATAATGTTTATGTGTGTTTACATTAACCAGCAATAAAATACAACAAGATCCTTTAATTATTACCTGCTGTAAAAGATAATTTGGTTTCAGTGAGAAGTTGAACAGTGAAACATCTCCTCACCGCAAATCTCCGCCCACAGCTCTCATTGCCACAGCAACCGCAGCAGTCATTGTTCTTCAAACCCAGGAAGACCAGAACTGGGAAGATCATCTGTTGACAAAGTAAACACACACACACACACGCTGATGTAACTCATCATATTGCATATAGAGGTATTGAGATTGGATCAGCAGTGGAAAATGGAAAAATGGAAAATGTATCTGTGAATTATAATACATACAATACATTTATATTATAAATGTATTGCTCATGTATTTTATCAAAAAGAAAAAAACAGCTGTCATGATATTCAATTCAATTCAATTTTATTTATATAGTGCCAAATCATAATAGACGTTGTCTCAAGGCGCTTTACATAGGAGTCAGATCACAGTGAGATCAAATATGAAAAAGAGAGACCCAACTATCCCCACAATGAGCAAGCGCTATGGCGACTATGGAGAGGAAAAACTCCCTCGTCAACAGGAAGAAACCTCCAGCAGAACCAGGCTCAGTGTGGGCGGTCATCTGCCTTGACCGGTTGGGGTGAGCAGAGAGGAGGGAGGGAGAAGAGGAGAGTGGTAGAAGGGCAGGGAGAGAGAGAGACAAGAGAGACATGGACAGTAATAACGATAATAATAATAACAATAATATAAGCAGTAAGAATAATATATATATATATATATATATATATATATATATAAATGATATTCTGAATCTAAAGGTTGTGTTTCAGGTTGTTTGTCTACGCACAAGACAGAAAGAGGGGAGGAAGGGAATCCACTCACCAACACTCCAGATCCCAGAATGCCTCCTAAGTACATGACCTCTGTAGTGATGTACTCACTCTCCACAGAGTTCCCACCAGGGAAGAAGAGCAGGATGTTGCACAGCACACACACGATGGAGAGAGGTATCAGAGTGATCCCCAAACACTTGGCAAAACTACCCGAACACATCCTGGCACTGATGCTCCTGACACCTCGCACAGAAACACACTCCTGGGAAACGGCTAAACTCTAAAACTGGATTTTAGCCTCAAATCTGCTTCTGATTTTCTTGCCTGATGTTTTATGTCCTGCAAAGTTCTCTGTCCTCTTCTGCGACTGGATGATTTTCTCTGCCTGTTGAGGCTTTATAGATGGCCCCTCCATCACCATGTGTGATCTCACTGCTTTTACAGCAGCCAGCCGTCATGTGTCACACTCTAACAAACATACATGCATGCGCACGCACGCACGTGCGCGTGTGCACACACACACACACATGGAGGCAGTAATATGGGGATCGTGCACACAGATGCACCAGTGAGGAAACAGCAGTTAATGTTCCACCAAGTGTTTTGTGTACATGGAGACAGAAGGGGAAGTGACAGACACTCGGTCGATACAGGCCCTGGGTGCAGATAACCACACATTTACTGAGAAGAACCTCTTCAGTAGTCAGAAGAAGTAGAACATCCATTGTTCAGCTTTGGGTCTTTGTAATTCAGGATTTAATTTGGTGCAGCTTGATTGAATCTAAGATCTATCTCTATGTTTTTATAGTTTTTGTATCTTTTTAGTTTAGTTCTTTATTTATATGTGTTATAATATTTCTGCTTTGAAGTGTTCAGGTTTTCTGATTATTATTATTATTATTATTATTGTTGTTGTTGTTGTTGTTGTTGTTGTTGATGTAGTACCATCCGTTATCAGGGTGCAGGTGGGCCCCCAGGCGACCTCATCGATGTCATCGGTCATCTACTCCTCTGCGCTGGTGATCCTGGAGTCAAACCCAATCGATGCCAGAGTAATCGATGAGCGGTCAAACTCCACCGCTGGTTCTTCTCCGCCGGTGGATTCCTCCGTGTGCCCGTCGGTGCTGGTGAGAACCAAATGAACACCGACTTGTCCTTCTCCTCTCGCCGGTCCCCGGTGCTGTGTTTATCCGGCTGTGTCGCGTCCAGTCAGCCGCTGGCTTCAGCTGTGGGGCTGGGTGAGTGGAGACACGGAGCCCGGGGATGATACCTTCACTTTCATAATTCATATAAATAAAGTGTTTTTGAATGATTTCATCACGTGCATTTTAAACCCTGAGGTACACAGTTCCACATCTTTCCCTTCAGTTCAGCGTGTCTGCATCGTCCTTTTCAGACATTAGCTGTGTTCAAGATTTGTGCTACTCGCAAACTCAACCTGAGACATGTGAGTGTCACGAAACAGAGCCTGTGTCTACATCCAGATGTCCTGAAGCGGGGTGGCAATGCAGCAGATGCTGCAGTCGCGATTGCGGCGGCGCTGGCGGTGACGGAGCCGACCAGCACTGGCCTCGGTGGCGACGCCTTCTGCTTGTTCTTCAATGGAGACACTGGGGAGATCAGAGGGATTAATGGCAGGTGGCGTCCCTTTCCTCGCTGCTGTTATTGTCCTTTTGGTTCAGGGTGATCAGCGCAGTCTTTCTCTGTGTGTCATGCAGTGGTCGTTCGCCCCGGGCTCTGACCCTGGACTTCCTGGAGGGCCGCGGCTACACGGCAGAGGCCCCTCCTTCACCCTTTGAAGCCCTGAATGTCACAGTTCCTGGGGCCCCTGCGTGTTGGTGTGACACCGTGCAGATGTTTGGCAGTCACAAGGTTTGTGTTTGTGTGTGTATTATGCAGCAGGGTTTCCTATGTGACTGAACTATTCGGCCAAAAGATTAACCCAAATGATTAACTTGAAGAGCTTTCAGTGATCCTTCTTTTTCTCTGGAAGTCCAGGGGAAGTTGCTCACTAGTTTCCGTCTCCATATGCAGCATGTCTTCTCATAGCAATGACTCATACTTCCTGCTTTGCCGGCTTTCCTGTGAGGTCATAGGTCTGCGTGTTTCCTCTGCCTCTATCCTCTAGCTGTCACTTCAGGAGGTGCTGCGCGGGGCGGTAGAGCTGGCACAGGTGGGGTTTCCTGTTGCCGAGGTGACGGCTCACCACTGGGCGAACTGGGTGGCTGCTATGAGGGACGATGGGAAGGAACTAGGTGCGGACATGCTGATTGACGGTCAGGCCCCAAAATGTGGACAAGTATTCAGAAACCACGCCCTGGCCCAGATGCTCATGGTAAAAATACATTTGAGCTCACGTTACTGAGACATGGGAGACAGGGGACCAACCATAATCACTCTGTTGATGCACTGATACTTCAATCAGACCATGACCTCACCACATGATTAACCATCGAAGCATGCACTGTTTAGTCAGTCTTTAATACGCCCTTGAAAACAACACACACAAACACACACACACACATTCCTCAGTGACGATAATTACAGTGATAATATAATTGATGTGTAAACCACAATTCATGCATCAAAAGCAACACAAACATCTCATTGAAAGAGGATTTGACACAATAATACAAACTCTTCCACCGGTCAGTCATTTCTAATTTATTAATTGTCAATTAATTCACTAACAACTTTCAGTGGTTGTCAAAAATGTTGAAAAGTTCACTTCCATGTAGAAGTGCCTCAACAGTGAATTGATGGGTGGACTGATCGTAGTACTGACGGACTGATGCGTCATCAGGAGCTGGGCGAACGGGGGAAACCGGCGTTCTACCAGGGCAGAGTGGCCCAGGCCATCGTTGATGTCATCAGCCAACACGGAGGAGTCATGACCCTGGATGATCTCAGCAGCCATGACAGTGAGGTCATCACTCCCATCAGCACAGAGTACAAGGTTTGGTCAGCGATCATAGATGCTTGAGGTATCGGTACTTGTTTAACTTCGTCAGAGGCGTGTGTGACTCCTCTGTGTGTTCAGGGCGTGCGACTGTGGGAGCCCCCACCAAACAGTCAGGGACCGGCTGCCCTGCTGCTGCTCAACATCCTGGAGAACTTCCCCCTCAAAGGTGACAACGCGGACACTCAGCGCTGCTGTGAAAACAAAGCAATGGTTCATTCAAGTCTGCCAAAGCTTGTTTTATAACAACCCAGATACCTCCAATAATTCTGAGCTTTTCCCCTGATTAAGTCGAGGTGACTGGATCATGTAACATCAGAAATCCCTAAAAACAGGGCTTTCTTTTAGAACTGCAAAATCTCATTAAATCAGTTTTACCACAAGTTGAAGTGGAACCTGTGGACGCCGCCTCAGCGGCATGTTTTATTTCTGGCGAAGCTTCTTGTGAACAGCACCTTCTAAATATTTCTGTCTGTCAGTTGAGCTCTATCCTAATCCTCATGTCTGATTTGAATTGATTAGATCTTATGTCTCTAATTAGCTGTTGTCATTTGCCAAGGGCAACATACCTCTCCTTTCCTACACTGTTAGTGGTTGAATTATGCATTAAACGCAGATAAGAATACAGTCATGTGGAATGACTAGAAATAAACTGCTCTGGGTTATAAATTGGATGGAGATCTAACCAAATGTAAATACCCTGTGTCTGTGTGTGTTTTTAGCTATGGGCCATAACAGCTCAGACTACATCCATGTGTTGGTGGAGGCTGTGCGTCTGGCACTAACAGATGCTCTGTGTTACCTGGGTGATCCGGATCATGTCACCGTCCCACTAGAAACATTACTGGACAAGAGCTATAGCCATCAGAGAGCGCAGCTCATCCGCATGGACAGGTGTGTGTGTCTCAGTACCAGTGTGTACCAGCCATGCTTTGTTGACTTTAGATAGGACTGTACATTTTTATGACCCCACAACCTTCATGTCCATCCCTTCAAGCCTCATCCTCCTGCTGTGTGTGTGTGTGTGTGTGTGTCCTTATATTCACTGTTCACTGCTGTAGACTTTGAACCTGAGGTATTTATTACTTGTTAAACCAACATCACACCGCCTGTTTCCATGATTAAGTAACATTTATTCATATGTTTTGTCGAACGTTGTCATAGTTTGTGTTGAATTGGCTGAGTCACTTAACAAATTAGAAACTAAATACTAATCACACACCTCCCATAACTGCTCCCCTTTACAACCTTACCCACAGCCCAAGGGTCATTCTTTTCTAAGATTCTAGAAAAGAATGGAAATAATCGCTCTAGATCTGCTTCTCTATTACGTGGGGTCTCTTCAGGCTCCATCCTTGGCTCTCCTCTGTTCTGATGGCCCATGTGACTGACTCATTGATGTGTGTTACCAGCGTTATGCTGCTGACGCACAACATAACTGTTAAACCTGAAAACCCTCATTAACTGCTCCACCGTTCACGAGTGTCTCGTTTTATGACTGATTGGATGTCTCAAAATGTCCTGTCCCTATGTAATAGGACGGACGTACATGCATTCAGCACTGGTTATTTTTATTTTTCCCCCTCTAAAGAGCTTGGTGTTCACTGCCTCTTCTTGTTATGAATTGAAGCTGTAGATACTGTTTTCCATTGAGAAACAATGTCTGATACACCCTTCCTCCGCGGAACAATTACTTTTCATCATCGTGTGCGACGTCACCAACGCCGATAGACTCTCTCACGTCGCTGTCCGACATTTCCATGACTGCCCAACAGAGCATGTTTGCGTCAGAAACGTCCGTCTTTTGCCGATGTTTGACCTGAGAGCCAGGTGGCAAATGTTGATGGGTGCTTGTTGTTTTTGTTTTTTTTGTCCGGAGCACAGAGATCTTCATACCATGGCTCCTGATTATGTAAGAGTTTCTGATCTCATGTTTGTTTCCATTTCTGCCCCCTCATAGTTTAATTTGACTGCATGCCTTATCAACGTGAATGGGTGTTTGCTTGGTGGCATGCACTTATCCTTGTTTTTAACTCCTTTTAAAAAGTGCTTTATGATTATGATCATTATTATTATTATTATTGTTGTCCACTCCCCACTCATTAACACAAACAATGGAATATCCTGGTCTTCGCAGCTTCTGTTTACATTCACATGACAACCAGTTACCTGAGAGAGGAAGAGCAGGAAATTAGATGTCACGTTCACATGCCCTGAAATATCACGGGGACTTTAGCACCTGTCTTTAGTCACATGTGGGCGGACAGGCTCTGTGACACGAACAATTTAACGATGTAAGTGTTTTGTTAGGCGTCCTTCATGTTGACAGACAATGTTTATTTAACTTTTATTTGATTCACCTTCGAATATGAAAAGTTATTTTCAAATGCAGGCACTCTCAGTAATGGCTTCCAAAGTCTTCTCACCATTCATATTTTGTGCGTGTTGTGTAGGGTCATGGAGGGATTGGAGCCGGGCCCGATGACAGGAAGTGACACGGTGTATTTCTGTGTGATGGACAGCGAGGGCAATGCCTGCTCATTCGTTAACAGCACCTTCATGGGCTTTGGGACTGGGCTGATCCCGGAGGATTGTGGGTTCTCGCTCCAGGTGTGAGGGGCTGGAATAGTTGTGTGTGTGTGTGTGTGTGTTTTACATGTTTTATCATAACACTGAAATAGGAGCAACGGATGGTGCGTTGCTGTTTTGTGTTGAATATGACTCTGTGATTCATCCTTGTCATGTATGAATCTCTGTCTCTTTGCAGAATCGCGGCGCCGGTTTTTCTCTGCATCGTAACCACGCCAACTGTGTGGCCGGGCGAAAACGGCCGTACCACACCATAATAGCTGCTCTCCTCACTGCCTCTGCAACCGAGTCGCAAAAAAGCCAACTCCTCGCTGCCCTCGGGGTGATGGGGGGTTTCATGCAAACACAAGGACACGTCCAGGTACAGAGGGGTTTATTTACTGATAAGTCAGAAGAGGACGACTAGTTATTGGTACCTTGGTGTCACTGATTCAGTCCTATAGATGGTGATGTTTCATGTGTTAATACCTGACACGGATGTTTAGGTGTTGCTGAACATGCTGGAGTTCGGGATGGATCCTCAACAAGCTCTGGACGCACCGAGGGTCCACGTACAATACGATGAGAAAAGTAAAGACATCACATCCTGGTTAATGATTGCAAATATGTGAGTTTAGTCAAAATAGTGCAGGTCGGTTCACTTCCTCCTGTGAACCCACTCTGAACTTTGTGAGGCTGTTATACAACAGGCTGTATGCCCCCTATTGGCGCTCATATAAATACATCATACACACATGCATTTAAGAAAAGGAAAATAGGTAAGGTAAATAGATCTCTTATGAACATTTCACATAACAGAGCTGTGTCCCACGGTCTGTGTGTCCACAGCTGAGGAGTGGTTGGTTCATCTGGAGGACGGCGTTGACCAGGCAGTAGCTGACGAGCTGAAAAGACGAGGCCACAAAGTCAAGTGGCCGGTCACAGGTACTGTATTTGATCATGTGTATAAGGCCTCCACCAAGGAGGTTGTGTTTACATCCCGTCTGTTTGTTTTTGACGAATCCCCAGGGAATAAAGGAAAAGCCTCCATGTCAAAACCAATATGCTGTGTTATAGCCCCAGTATCATCCTTCCACCAAGTTTTGTGGTAATCTGGTTAGGGTTAGGGTTAGGTTTTATGTTGTTCTTATGTGTGTCTGCTGACAAAAATACAGACATGGATGAAACATGAACTACCTGTTAATTATTTTCCACATGAGTAACTCAGAAGTTGATGTGTCACATGGGCCATAGACAAATGAGGACGGGTGATTAGTTCCTCCTCCCCGCCCTGTGATAGTTCTGGGTGACTCAAACATCACTGATGAGTCCACTGGATCAGGGTGCGTCTCCACATAATCTCCTTACGCAGGCTCATTCAGACATTTTACAGGGCTGGTGTTTTGATTCTCCAGTCCAGAAACGTGTGCACGTCTGGGAGCAGCGTTTGATGCTGAATGAGAATTCCTGGCCGTACCTTTAGAAGGAGTGGGACTCATCACAGGGTTGTATCAGCGTTGCCAGTCACCGCACATCACTGGCGAATTGAAAAAGTTCGTCATTGCCCACGAATTATTACTCACAATATCTTTACGTTTCATTAGCATGTCCTGCACCCACTGAACATGTGAAACGTGTCACAGTCTGTATCTTAATGCATGTCACGTAAAACACAATACCTCTGGCGCAATACTGACTTCACACGTCTCAGTGACACGTGACTTTTGTCTTCTATTCATCTTCATTTAATCACACAGGCTACAGGAGGTCTCGGTTTGGGCGGGGTCAGATCATCACCGTGGGTGATTGGTGGAATCCATCTGTCAATCAAGCCGGGTGTCCGACCAGGGTGCTGTGGGCGGGCTCAGACCCCAGAGCTGACGGATGTGCTCAGGGATACTAGACACGTGTTCTGACCTGCTCTCATCTCCTCCGATGGTTTGAGATTCTAACAGATCTTCATCACGACCAGAACTGAGTAAGAGCCACTCTGACCCAGTTAACTACAAGTCACGTTTATAATGACATCAGACGAGGATGAAAACACATCCAACATAAATTGTTCAAATCTTTACCTGAGAGATGCTGACCAGTCAGTTGATGATGTTTTCACCAGATGTAACCTGAGAAGGATTCAGGTTTATATAGCTGTCTCATAGTCCTCATTTCATGATGTCCTCTGCTTCAGTTTATGAAATCAAACAAAACATTTCACAGCATCTGGCGGAAGCTACTTCATATTAGTATTAGAGTTTTGATTTGTTCTTAGATTAGTGTCAGTTTCTTTAAAGTTTTTTACTGTATTTTAAAAAGAAACTAAGATTTAATCCCGTAATCACAATGTTTCACATTCCTATGTTAATTTGTCTTCTATCTCTCAGAAAGAAATGATGGTACTTTTTTACTCTTTTGTCTGCTGACAGCTTGAATTACAGATTTTCAGGGTAAGCCACATGTCTCTAGATGTATCACACAATGTGATCATATAAAACATTGCAAAGGAAGTTATCCCTTGGTAAACATCACATATCTATACACTGGCTCAATAAATGTGATTGTTCCTCTTCTCTCAGGCTTCCTCCAGATAACTGGCTAATTTACAAGTTTCATACTTAGACAGAAAAACCAGTCTTTGCTCATCATCCATATTTAGAAAATCTCAGATTATTGGTTTCCTCGCAGAGAACAGTATGATGCTGGAACAGGTAAAGTGTGTTGTAAAGGAATATTAGAATATCTGAACAGAGGAGGAGAAAACTCTAACTACTAACACTAACTAATTAAAAAAAAGATTCACCAGAGATCTGTCTCTGTTTGTTGACGTGTGTCGTCGTGTCGTTTATGAGCCCTTCTCACAGTGGTCGATTTGGTAAGCAGATGCTAAGCCACTGAAATCCTCAGGCCTCTCCGACCTGTTTCTACTGCAGAGCAAATCGCTGGACTTTGTTTCAGCGGTGATCTGCTTACTGTTCCTGGTACCGGATGTTTACTCACCACAAAGAATCATATGTTCTGTTGCCCCGAAACACAGGTTTCACATGTTGTCACCTGTTCTTGGTGAGCGCAGCTCGTTCGTGGTCATCTGGAAGTCAGGAATCCCACATGAACAGTGTCTGTGGCGTCCTGACATGCCTTTGTCATGTTGTCACCCATTTACCCACATACATCTGTGTCATTCTAAAATGTTTTCAAGTTTTACGTGCAAATTCAGTCTTGTCTTGTTTCCTTGCTTTTGATTTTGGATGGTTAATGTTTCAAATAAGTGTTTTCCACATTCATTTCCAGCTGTGGGACCTTTTCTGTGTATTTTACAGACCCATCACATACACTGTAGAAATAATGTAGGAAAGGGGATTAGGAAAGAATTCAGGGATTATGCATTAAACATGTAAATCTGTTGTTATGACTTAGTCATTGTGAGGGAAATTCCTTCTTTAGAGCTGATTGAGGCCCTGCTGACTGGACACACACACACACACACACACACACACATGCAGCAGCGAACCCTCGTCACTGGTTTTCGTTTCCTGGCTCCACAGCTGCTCTGACCCTTCCCTCCCCTGCATCTCTTCCTTCCCGGGTCTCCTCGGCCCACTCCACTCCTCTGCTCTCTTGCCTGCGGTCGTGGTTGCGTCTTTGGCCAGCGATGTGTTGTTCGGTGGGCTTCGCCAGGTCCCTGGGTCTGGCTCTGCTGCCTCTGGCCCTCTCCTGTATCCTTGCCAACCTGCTGCTGCTGTTTCCAATGGGAGAAATCACCTACATCCAGCAGAACCGCCTGGCCAGCTACATCTGGTACTTTGGGGGACTAGGAGGTGGAGGAATCCTGGTGAGTAGAAACCAGAGGAGGCATGTCGCCTGAAATCTTTTAGCATTTAGTTAGATTCAGACGTTTTCCAGGTACGCCATCTGAATCATTTTGTTAGATTCATTTGCTGCTGACTTGACTTTTATTCTAACGGCCACATGGCAGCAGCTCACTACATTTCTCAGCTCCAGTTATTCCACTTCATCCCAAATATTTTGACCACAAATTATAGTGTTGAACTTCAGCTTAACTAAATGGACCTTGAATGAGGATGAAAAGCTTTGATTTACTTGATTCAAGCAGAGGCTGTTTTGAGCAGTGCCATGGATTCAGATCGTCTCGTAATGGCACCTCCCTTCCTGCAGGTGCACTGTGCTTTAAAACTTGAATACATGTTAAAATTATGCTGCACAGGTTTCCTTTTATTCTTTAATAAACAGTCCTTTAAAATAAGAAAAGGTCTTACTCAAACCTTTAAAGGGAAAACATATTTTTGAATGAAGAGAAGAGGAGGAGGAGGAGGATTTATAATTTGAACTCTGTTCCCCTCATTAAATAATCAGGTTGGATTGGATGAGGCTGAGATGGATGCAAGTTTACTTGAGGTCACTGGAATCCAGAGAAACTCTCATGAACTAACGATGAGATTCTCAAACAAGTGACCTCCTTTGAAACCTGCAACACGTTCCCAGAGTTTGACCCATCTGATGGTGAATCTCCCCAGAAAAGAGACTCCCTCTTCCCCTCCCTCATTGTGCGGATCCAGACGCTGGTACATGTCGACCCAGTGGTGGCAGGGTCTTTGTAACCTCTTTTACTTTCTCACTCTCTCTTTATTTTACTGTTTATCTACAACAGATGCTGCTTTATTGTAACTAGATTATTTTTTATGGGTGTAGTTGCTGCTGTGTGTGAACACAACAGACGTTTTATCGCCTATAAAAACACAGTTTAGTACCAGTAAGATACTTATTTTGTCGTCAGCCCCATTCAGATGGAGTGTGTGTTTGTGTTTGTGCGTTGAGAACAATGCTGTGTTGTGTGAGTGTGCAGTTAATCTGTGTGCTCCACATGCAGCTGATCGGACGGGCTTATGCTCCCACTGAGCAGAAAGGTTCTTTCAGTTTGGTCCCAAGCAGGAACAGAGGAGAGATTGTTTTTTTCTCCTCCAGACAAGATTAACTGAGCTGAATGTTCACTCTGTAAGATTCTGTCTTTATTTCGAAAACAAGGTGCAAGTAAAAAGAGACTGGTTAGAGCGTGCCACTGAATATTCTTTAAAAGTGGGTTTGACCTGCCGACTTCTTGTGGAGATCTGCTCATTCGTGGCGTTTTGAAGAAACTGGGCGTGAACACATTCATCATTATTTCCAAAACTTGATTCAACAGTTGCTTCCTTTGAAAGTAAAAAAAATTAATAACCTTTATTAAAAGACATTGAAAGAGTTGAACACACAAAAACAAAGTCTTAAAAATATGTTTAATATATTTTGTTAACATGCCTTTGAACCTATTTCTTTCATTTTTAAAGTTTTTGTGTTTTGGCAACTTGCCTGTTTTATATTTGTCCATGTCATTTGTTCTCAGTGATACAGTATCAAATCAAATTATAGCTTGTATCTTGGCTCATAATTCAAAAGTATACAGTAATGATCTTGTTATGTAATAATGTCTCAACTGTTTTCCATCCACTTTTGAGGAGGGGTGGGGCAGAACCCAGGAAAGAGGCCATTACATTTTGTCAGAGAACTGTGTTTTGGAATCCAGGACATTTATTTTTAATTTTCTTTAACTTTGGTGAATGGATTTATTGGTGGATACATTTTACAAATGGTAGTTTTCTTGTGCCAAGGATGAGCCTTTATTAAAAAAAAGACGGAATCTACCTCAACCTCACCACTAGAGGTCGCTAAATCCCACACAATGAATTTCTAAAGTCTCATTAGGAGTTGTTTCATAAGGAGTGCCACTCTCCTTATTCTTTTATTTCGGCACATGACCTCCTCTTCAGTTCTGTTTCTCCTCCTTTTTTGACATAACTTTTGCTCCTCTGTCCTCAGCTTTCCCCTCTTCCTCTTTTTTATCTTCCTGTGGGGAATGATAGAATGTTAAGAGTCAAAGAGCAAACCAAAGCCCTCTGAGAAAAATCTATCTTTAGCCACCTTCCTTCCCTTCCTCACTCATACATCCGCTCTTCCTCTCCTTCTTTCTCGCTGAGCACTTCCCTCCACATTGTCAGCCCTTCTCTCCCTCCCCTCCCTCCCTCTCTCCGCCTCTGGTAAAGGTTGACGAGTAGCGGGACATCCAGGATGTGAACATAACGATACGTATGATCTCTGTGTGTGTTGAACCTTGGGAACTTCCCTCCCTCTGTTAGGATGTGACTTAAAGACAAGAGCACAGGAAAGAGGAGCAGACACAAACGGATGTGGAGTTGTCCCGTTTGCACGTCCTGACTTTATGGTTTTACAGCTCTTCAACAGAAGATGAAATGCATTAACTCTTTCTCTTCACTCATTTCTGTGGCATATTCAAACCGAGTCCCTGGTTACTGCATCATTTACTTCATGTCGTTTTAGGTTTGGCCTCTAATGTGTAAATGTTCTGCAAAGTAAAAACAGGTCTTTAAAAAAACGTACAGGGAGTTCCACTCCTGCACAGGAAACTCATCATAATGTCCCACATTTGTATATTACACATACCGCTCAAATAAAAACCAAAAGGTTCTCGATTTATCTGAAAGCATTCATAAAAGCTGACATAGTCGTCAAACCTCCTGGTTGTTCTCTCTTTCTGCACATCATGTCAACATCGTGTGTAGTCTTTGTCGAAGTGAAAGAGTTTCCTTTGTGTGTGTTTCACAGATGCTGCTTCCAGCTGTTGTCTTCATCACTCTGGGGAAATGTGGCTGCTGCTGGAATGAGAGTTTAATGGTGAGATGCTTGTTCATCTGTTTGTTATGCTCTAGCTAAAGACCTTGTACACGTATGTAGGGGTGTGTGTCTCGCTAGTTGTGTCATAGCAATATACTTGGCCTGTGTTTAAAATGGCGCGTTAAGCAGAAAACCCATAGATCGCAATGATCAGTTTACTATATGAATCTTAATGAACTCATGGCATGATGCTGTCTGACAGTGTGGAGTGTAAACTGGGTAAGAAGCAGTCCCTCCCATTAACTGCACTTTATGTTATATTCTTACTGGCTCCCCTTGTAAATATATTTATATATTTTACATCTTGTATTTTATTTTAGCACCACCGGAGTTGTCTTTTTAATTCCCTTGTACATTGTATATGACGACAATAAAAGCATTCTTATTCTAATTCTAATGAAGCCACTTGTGATTTCAGGTCACTCTGTTCCTGTTTCTTAATCAAAACAAGTATTTATTTTTTTTAGATATTGTTCTCTCATTTTGCTGGTATTCATTTTTTTTAATTTTTTTTTATTAGTTGTTACTAGGAAAAATAATAATCCAGCAGTCATTAAACCACACTGCGTCTTTGTGGGGGCAGAATGCTAATTCTAATCCAGCTATTCAACAAGGGTCCCATTGTTGGGGAGTTAATTAATCTTAAATCACATCCACGGCTGCAGTGTTTGTGTCTTTAGTTCAGACGCTAAGGAACTTATCTGTGCAGCAGTATGTGTGTGTGTGTGGCAGCTGTTATTCTCTGACAGCTGCCTCTTTATAAAAGACGGTTGCACACGTGTCCAGGAAGGCATCCAAACATGTGCGTGTTTTTTGTGTGTCTGTGTTCCCCTAAAGATGTGCGGCTCCGTGCTGGCAGCTGTCGTCGGCCTTGTGGGCTCCGGCTACTGTTTCATCATCTCGGGCTTGGCCTTGGTGCAGGGGCCGCAGTGCTTCACCTCGCTGGGGTGGTCGTACCCATTCGTAGACCAGGGGGGCAGGTAGGAAGACACTTTCCAACCCTAACTGTTCATATTAACCTACGGTAAATCAATATATACAGATGATTAACAAGAGCAAAGCCACTCGACACGATTACGCCATCAGAAACAAGTGAGAAACAGATAAGTTATTTAAAAGTCGATATGGTGACTCAGTCTTCGCCCTCCTCTCTCTCCGTGTCCCAGGTATCTGCTGCAGCCTGAGACGTGGTCGCGGTGCCTCCAGCCGCTTTATATCGTGGAGTGGAACGTGACTCTGCTGTGTGTGTTGCTGGGTTTGGCCGCACTGGAGTTCGTCATCTGTCTCCTACAGCTCGGCAACGGTTTAGTCAACGCCGTGTGCCGGCCCTGCTGCTACAAGCAGGAGTACAGTCTGAATATGTAGACACACACACACACACACACTCCCTCCCCTGCACAGACGCACTGTTTGTGCATGTGTATACAAACAGACTCGTTGCCTGTAGCACAATTTGTGTGTCCAAGTAGATCACAACACACTGTTGAGACACATTTACACATGTTCTGCCATGGACGTCTGACACTTAGCTGTGTGTGACCATTTTCAAGTCCGCACTGGGTAACGTGGCAAAATCAGTTTGTGCGTGTGTGTTTGTGTACTTAATTTGCTCAATTGTCCTGTAATGTCATGATGAAAAACAATTAGACAATAAGAGTAATATCGTAAAGTGCAGGACAATGGTGGAGGTAATTACTTAATGACACGCAAAGGCCTGTTAAACACAGAAACTAAAAATGACCACGTCTCACAGATGAACCTCATTACACTAGTTCACCCAAGATGGCCACTGCACGTTGTTGCTATGGGCAGCTGTTGTCATTGCTGACTGACGTTTTTAGTCCCATCAACAACAGGAAGCACAGTGAAGTGTCCCGTGTGTGTGTGCGTGTGTTGGTTCTCAGTTTCACAGTATTTTGTTGTAAATTGTCTTTGTTTCCTACAGATCCTAGTTTAGTGTTAACAGACATTTTATATATATATATATATATATTAGTGACATATTTTTATAATTTGTGTTTCTATGTGCTGCCTTGACTATTAAAAAAAAAAACAACTGTTTCCATTTTACTCATGTGGTGTTTATTGATTCAGTCAGCCGACACATACACTGAGCTTAGATTGCTCCCTGGTGAACACGTCCTGCCTCCTCTATGTTAACAGGTGGGACACAGACCAAGTCAAAGGTTAAATATCATAAATATTAAATATATTAAATTTCTAAATGTTTCATTATCATTGTGCTGCATGTTCAACTATTTCTCGTGGCTTTGGTTTTGATTAGTTGCGATGAAACTTCAGCTCACGTATCAGCAGGAACTTGGTGGCAGCGTTCTGATTCTAATTTTGTCCCTGAAATGACTCCTGGGACAGACCATCTGGATTCTTCACTGCTCTGCCTGGGAAATGGAATTTGACCGACATGACTGACTTGCAGGAAATGACTGAATATACGAGGTTTGTTTATTAAAGTAATTTCTTAAACTTCAGCAAAATGAATCATCTAAGATACAAAATATATCTGCATGTGACTCACTCGGTGTTGTGATGTATTCTTGCAGTAGAATTTGTGTCCTGGAACTTCCACAGTTGCAGTTATTGATCAGGACAGAAAGTGAGTAAATATGACCTGAAACCTTTGGAAACCAACCCCTAATAGTCATGTTCCAGTGAATGACTTTGCCACCGCTCTGTATGGAGGCAGTTTTTTTATTTAAATCTGGGGAATTATATTATTTTAAAATGAAGCTCAAGGAGTGCAAACCTCCAAACCTAAACTCCTACAATCCTGGGTCCACCTTCTTAACCCCAATTAAACTTCAGACATTTATCTAAATATTCTTAGGAGGCTTTTAGTAAACTTCTTTGGTGTGAATTAAATGTGTGAAGATCCCAGTTGGCTCAAGCTTCCTGTCGCTGTTAATTTGAGACACTCAATAATGTGCAGTGTGATTCCCCCGCCTCTGGCCAATGTCTGTGGGGATTGGCTGCAGCCCCTCAGTTTTTCTGATGGATAATCATGTGTGCTCTTACACAACTTCACACCGACGATCAAAGGTTGCATCAAACCCAGTGTGATGATAAGTGACCCCTGTTCCTGCTTGGATTTTCCCAGCTGAGAGAGTATAAAGCCCCCCACAGACCTCTGGTCTTCTTCATCATCAGCATGCACGGGTTAGCAGTGTGGAGCTGGTTGTTGCTGTGTTGTGGAGCAGCATGTGTGTCGGGGATGAGGAGAGAGTACTTCCTCAGGATAGAGGAGGTGTCGTGGAACTATGCCCCGAGCGGCATGAACGTCATTCAGAACCGCTCCCTGGAGGACGACGAGTAAGTGGACATTATATTTTTATTAATTCATTACGGGCCTTTCATCTTCATAGTCAAAGTCAGCCACCCTCCCCCCCTTCAACAGTGCTCCATCCCTGAAAATGTGTTAGAGTCATCCATATATAATAGTAGTATAGTAGTATATATAGTAGAAGAAGCGACACAGAATGACCTCTTGTCCTCTGTTCTCCTTCAGTTTCTTTCATGTCAGGATAATCATTGTCAACATGCACTTGTTCCAGCTGCCAGCGGCCTTCACTTTGAAAACGAGCCGTGCAGACATTGATTTTTTTTATTTTTTTTATTTTGTGTTACTTGGTTGAGTGTTTCCTCACAGCTGGAAGGTTGCTGGTTCAAATCCAGAGAACATCATGTTCTCATGTTCTCACCCTGCAGTCGGTTAGGCTAACTGGGGACTTCCATTAATAAATTCAATTAATGCGTCTCAAAGTCAGTCCAGGAAAACACTGATGCCCTGTCCTAATGTCTGCTGTGACAATATATTTCTAATCTCTCTCTCTCTCTGTAGAGATGCCTCTGTTTTTCTGAAGCGAGGTCCCCAGCGGATCGGCTCCACCTATAAGAAAGCTGTTTATAAGCAGTACACCGACGCCACCTACAGGACACAGATTGAAAAGCCTGAGTGGCTGGGCTACTTGGGGCCGATGCTGATGGCCGAGGAGGGAGACACAGTGATCGTCCACCTAAGGAACAGCGCGTCCAG
This sequence comes from Pseudorhombus dupliciocellatus, assembly GCA_016785235.1. Lineage (NCBI taxonomy): Eukaryota > Metazoa > Chordata > Actinopteri > Pleuronectiformes > Paralichthyidae > Pseudorhombus > Pseudorhombus dupliciocellatus. The sequence continues at coordinate 3,339,574 of JAFBJW010000359.1, read as the reverse complement.
ACCTTACAGCATCCACCCACATGGCCTGAACTACAGCAAGGGCAACGAGGGTGAGGCCTGGACCACGGGACAGGAGGACATGTCTGACAGACCCCTGTGTGACTCTGGTTGTGTTTGTTCCCCTCAGGAGCCCTCTACCCGGATGGAACTGGTCCAGAGCTGAAGACTGACGACTACGTGGCTGCTGGTGCATCCCTGACCTACGAGTGGACCCTCACTCATTTCCACAGCCCAACACATGACGACAGCAACTGTTTGAGCAGATTCTACCACTCTCATGTCGCTGCTCCAAAAGACATCAACTCAGGACTCATAGGACCTCTCATCATCTGTAAAACAGGTACCTGTAAATCCTGAAAATACCTCCACCATGAGGTTGTGTTTGTATTCATGTGCACATGGAAAAAAGCTCCAACGCAACTAAATCATAAAACTTCGGTGTGGATCAATATGCAAATCCATTAATCAAGTATAATTAAATCATGAAAAAACTCTATCTACCTCTTACTGGTACTGCAGTTTTTACTTGGTTACGTATTTCCTCTCTTTTCTAGGAACCCTGGACGTGCATGGTGACAGGTCAGGTGATTATCTGTACACGCTGCTGTTCATGGTGTCGGACGAGAACTTCAGCTGGTACCTGGATGAAAACATCAAGAAGTACATCACGAATCCAGCCAGTGACCTGAAGGAGGACGAGGATTTTATCGAAAGCAACAAGATGCACGGTGAGGGAGAGTACCACACACACACACACACACACACACACACACACACACACACGCTCTTAAGTAATGCTGAATGTGTGTTGCAGGTATAAACGGTCTCCTGTATGGTAACCTGCAAGGACTGAGCATGTGTCAAGGCAACAAGATTCACTGGCATCTGTTTGGATTAGGGAATGAGGTAACTATGACATCATCATGTGGTGTAGTTCTCAACCTGAGTAGACAGAGGCCCAGATATGGAACATCATTATTTCATTGTCCCCCAGGTGGACATGCACTCAGTCCATTTCCACGGGCAGATCCTGACCACTCAGAACCACCACACAGACACCGTCAGTCTTTTCCCGGGCGTCAGCGCCACGGCTGAGATGGTCGCAGACAACCCCGGACACTGGCTGCTGACGTGCACGGTCAACGACCATCTGATGGGTGAGCTCACACCTGAGGTCGCTCAGGAAAGAAACACGTGTCTCAACAACGTGGCAGCTAAAAGGGTTTTGTGTTGTTGTTGTCGCCGTCATTAAGCTGGAATGCAGGCCATATTTGAAATCAAGAAGTGTTTCCCAAACGTCCATAAGCCGCGGCCTCACGGCGAACTCAGGCAGTTCTTCATCGCTGCTGAAGAGGAGGTCTGGGACTATGCTCCTGCAGTGCCCACTGACAGGTAGGTTACACATACACACACACACACACACGTGCACGAACACACCAGTTTCTCTGATGTGTGTATTTTTGTGCAGTGAGGCTCAGAAGTTTGTAACCAGAGGTCCAAACCGCATTGGAAGCCGCTACAAGAAAGTTCGCTACGTGGAATACACAGATGACACCTTCCTCACCAAGATGATACGCAGCCCACAAGAGCAACACCTTGGAATTCTGGGTAATCCAGGCTGCCACTTCAGAAGTCTCCCAACACAACGTGCAGTTGATGAGCTCTGTCCTAAGTTTCCGCTTCCTGTCCTGGTCCCTCTACGTCTGCAGGGCCTGTGCTGCGAGCTGAAGAGAAGGACACGTTCAAGGTGGTGTTCAAGAACAAAGCCAGCCGGCCGTACTCCATCCAAGCACACGGCGTCCAGTACAGCGTGGAAGAGGACGGGACGCTCTATTACAATGAACTGGAAGGTTAATACCTGCATGTTCACGCTGGTTAGGATACAGTACATCATCTTCATCTGTGATCATGTCTGCTTCATCCTCCTCCTCCTCCTCAGAGACTTACACAGCCAAGAGACTGAGGGAGCTGAGGAGGGAAACAAGTGAGTTCAAATCTTTACTTCTTCTTTGTAAAAAAAAAAATAATAATAATTTAACTATTAACGGTTCTCCTCCTCTGGCGTCTTCAGGAGTAGTGACTCCTCCTCCGGCTGCTCTGGTCAGACCAGGGACGGTGCACGCCTACGAGTGGACGGTACCAGTGGGTGCTGGTCCAGTGGAGGGGGAGGCCGACTGCCTCACGTACCTGTACTACTCCGGAGTGGACCCTGTTAAAGACACCAACTCAGGACTGATGGGGCCCCTCCTGGTCTGTCGACAGGGATCACTGAGGAAAGGAGAACAGGTGAGGACAGAGCCAGAGGAAGACAACGTCCTCAAGCTCCTCCTTTTTCTGTGCTTTTTTTAAAATGATAAATTGTAAAAATAATGTTTGTGATTTTAATGAATCTGCAGTTTGACACGTTCTCTCGTCCCCTCGTGCAGAAAAACTATGATAAGGAGTTCCACCTCATGGCCACAGTGTTTGACGAGAACCTGAGCCATTACCTGGATGACAACATCAGGACCTTCACCACCGCTGCCACCTCTGTAAACAAGGAGGATGAGGACTTCATGGAGAGCAACAAGATGCATGGTTTGTAGGAGACACACACACACTAATCTCACACTGTGTCTGTGTCTGTTCATTTTTGTGCTGACGGCAGGAATAGAATTGTTTTATTGTGGTTGATTTTCAACAGATGTTTTATTCCTGCGCTTATTCGTTTCAGCCATCAATGGATATGTGTACGGGAACCTCCCCGGCCTGACCATGTGCAAGGGGGATAAAGTAACGTGGCACCTGTCGGGGCTCGGCTCGGAGCAGGACATCAACAGCCTTTACTTCCAAGGAAACCGCTTCCTCTATCGCCAGAACAGACGAGACTCCATCAGCGTTTTCCCTCACATCTCGCGCACTGTCACGATGGTGCCGGACAGCATGGGTACACGTCTCCCTCCGTCTCCGCCCATCACTGCCCTATAACTCTAATCAAATCACTTCTTATTGTGTAGAATCCTGGAGAAATCATGAGGCACTTGACCTTTATGACACAAACCACCATCGCTAAAAAAGTGTGAAAAATGACTTACATATCTTATTCATCCATCCGTGTGTGTGTGTGTGTTACAGGTCAGTTTGAGGTGGTGTCTCCTACAGTGATGCATTATGAAGGCGGCATGAGAGCCAACTACAGCGTACAGAAATGCGGTTTCTTCCAGCATCAGCATGAGATGATGTTCCACTCCAAAACATACTACGTGGCTGCCATGGAAATAGACTGGGACTACGCACCCAACCGCACATGGGATGCCGAGATGTTCCAAGTTTGCGAAAAGTATGAATAGTACTTCGCCACGCCTGTACTAGTACTGTTGTTTATCACAGACAGGTTCTGTTTTACTGGATGTTTTGTCAATGCCCTTCATGCCATGTATGGCAGCTGAGAACAGTCATTAGAGCTCAAGCGTATTAATGAAATGACTTGTGTCCCTCTGTAGCCCCGCCCCCATCTACCTGGACAAGAAGGGTGGATTCATCGGCTCCCGTTACAAGAAGGTGGTGTACCGCGAGTTCACCAACAGCAAATTCACCACGCAGAAGGAGAGAACGGCTGATATGGAGCACCTGGGAGTTATGGGTAGGCTCCCGACAATGTGAAGCTGCACAGGACTGTCGCAGCACAGTTGAAGTAATGCCTCACAGGAAGTGGACCTCAGACGTCATGAGGCTTGACCCAGTTCTTTGCTTCCTCTCAGGTCCAATGATTCATGCTGACGTTGGGGACAAAGTGAATGTGGTTTTTAAGAACATGGCGTCCAGACCTTATTCCATCCACGCCCACGGAGTCAAGACAGAGACCCCTGGCATCTACCACACCAAACCAGGTACACACAGACAGGATGTTGGTCGATGAGGTTTATATATTTAAACAATGGTTTTACTCTTTGTGCCTATTTTTAACTTGTCTGTCTTTGTATGAGCTCAACAAGACAAAGTCCAATCAACTTAAATCTCTTCAAACTAACTGGACTGGTAAACTGCTTTCTGTTGTCCTCTCTGGAAATGTTACTAGGACTTCTTGTTGGATCCGTACTTTTTCCAGCCCTGACAAAAAGAATGTGAAATCCTGGGTTGTCTCATCTCTGTTGGTGTGACTTTTGTTCCCCAGGTGAGACTCACACGTACACCTGGTACGTTACGAAGAACACAGGGCCGACCACGGAGCAGGAGGATTGTTCTGTGTCAGCATACCAGTCCACTGTGGATGTTGTCAAGGTACATTAACACACACACAGACCAACACACTATTTACAACACACGCACACACAGACTTAACGTGTTTCTTCCTGTCCTCAAGGATCTGTACAGCGGGCTGATCGGTCCACTGGTGATTTGTCGCCGTAGCTGGGCCAGGTGAGTTGTCTGCATAGTGATCGGTGAAGTCAGGTTATTGCCGTGGTAAATTTTAATTGAAGCGCTGACGTGATGTTTCATTAATGCGCCTCCAGGACTCTGGGACTGAAGAAAGAAGTCGAGGAGTTTGCTCTGCTTTTCCTCATTTTTGATGAGAATAAAAGCTGGTGAGTCTGAATATAAAGAAAGACTTTATTCATTTAAGCCTTCCTTGTCGTGTCGTGATTGATGAGGTGGAATCATTACTGTCATCACCTTCTCCTACAGGTATCTGGAGGAAAACATCAGGACCCACATCAGGAACCCTCCCACAAATTTAATTGAAAATGAAGATTTTATTGAGAGCAACAAGATGCACGGTGAGATGAACATACATGAGAAATGTCACACGTTTTAGACATTATTTTGAAAATGTTTTTCAAAATCTCTGTGTGTTCAATTGTAGCCATTAGTGGCTACGTGTACGGAAACCTGAAAGGTTTGAACATGGAGGCGGGGGATAAGATCTACTGGTACCTGATTGGAATGGGCACTGAAGTGGACATACACACAGCACACTGGCACGGACACAGTGTGCAATATAAGGTGATGAAAGACCCAAGACACGCCTAAACAATCACAGTTAGCCAACACAACTCTGACGTGATGTCGTCTCCTCTCCGCAGCTGGGCGGAGGTTCTCACAGCACTGATGTGTTCGACTTGTTCCCAGCAACATTCCAGGTAAAAGCTCTTCACCTGAGAACACCCTTTGCCTAACTTTTAGGGATCTGTGTTGACAATCAAAAAAGCCTACAAGAAGCCCACAAGAAAATAGAGTAGAAAATATTGTGTTGTGATACAGATACACTTTCAATAAAGTTTCCCTCAACTTGAATTGACAAGCTTCTAAAGTCCTGACAGGTGGTATTTGTCAAATTACTCCTCTCTGTTCTCCTTTCTCACCTGCAGACAGTCAAGATGCGTCCTGAGGTTCCTGGTCGCTGGCTACTCCACTGTCATGTCACTGACCACATCAAAGCTGGTATGGAGGCCATGTACACCGTCACTGAGAAAGGTAGGAGGACGGGAGTCTGATGATGATGATGATGATGATGATGGTGGTGGGATTGATGTCGTGTTTGTTTTTCTTCCACAGTGAAGAAGAGGAGTTTTATAGGCTGAACAGCCACAGAAAATACATACATAAATAAAACACGAAGTTCTTTTCACAGCAAATCTAATAACAACGATGTAATATATAATTAGACACACAATGAAGAGTTACATCGTGAGTTACATGTTAGTGGATGGACCTCACGTTCTTCCTGCACATGCCCCAGGACTCTGGATCCCTCTCCTCTGCACAGTGTTTTTGTTTGGTTATTTGCACTTACAAGTACATAGCTTACTGTTAATTCTTGCAATACTTGACATTGTTCAATTTTTCCTCGCCTTTCTTAAAAAAATAAACAAATAAAACTGAAACCTGTGAGTTTTATAGGCTTATTTTTGAGTGGACCACAATGACATTGTCAGGCCACATGGGGCCGCTGGTTATCTTTTAAAGCTAACAATTATTATAATCTCACTGTTTGAATTAAAGAAGTAAATTGTGCACAGTGAAGTTTAACATTACAATGAACTGTTCCAATTAATTGTTTCATTGGTGGAGTGACATGTAGTATCTTATTAAACATTTTCCCAAATATTTTCAAAAGCTCCTCGCCCCTCAATTAAGCTAGCAGCACATATTAATTTAAGTTTGATGTGACTCAGTCTAGTTTGCTGTGTGACCATGGAACACGAGACATGGTTTTCAATGCAGTGCATGTGGGCAGAGGACAAACTGATGTTAGATTGTAGCCAGGCAGAGGGCAGCAGAGATCCACGTGTCGCACAGTGACACAGGTCAACACACGTCTTTGGATTGGCCCGTTTATTTTGTGATCTGTAGATATGCTCCTGTAGTTCATCACAGATGTCTGACAGCAAAAGAAACAATGTGAACAACAATATCCTAGAACATGGACATAAAGCGCATGTGGAACCTCTTCTGTTGGTCTGCCACCTCAACTTTTCTGCTGTTGAAAATCAAAAGTGAGGGAAAACTGGATGCTCTGCCTTTTATATACCCTCAGGCTCCTCCCACTTTTGTTTTGCAACTTTCTGTCACCTAGCTTGGGAATAAAAAAATGAACTTTTCAAAACTTAAAAAAACAAACAAACAAACGTTTATATGATTATGTAAATGAATAAACGTAATGACTATTTTATACACCTTTGATATAATTTTGTATTTATTTTTAATTGTTTATTTTGAAATAAAATTAACCTGATAATAGCTTTGAAAAGCAATCTATTAAAATATGTTTGAATTTGTTGTTGTGAGTGTTGCTTTTACCAAAGGGTCCTTCAGGTTTTTATTTCTTTTAGGCCATTGTCCAGCATGCTTTGCGTTGTTTTTAAGTTAGTGGTTGTTATTGGTTTTTATTGGTGACTGGCTGGCGGGAGTCCACTCAAAGAACAAGTTGTGATCAAACGAATCCTTTGTTATTATGTTATGGCCTTTGATGATAACTGTCTTTGATGTATGAGGAACATATTATGGATAGTGGGTTGAAATGATAATTAATATATTCCGCTGTTCAATATGTTTCACCTTCACAGATTAAGCCAGTATGGAGCTAACATGTGGAGAAATGAATTCAGCAACTGGAGTTTTGTGTGGAATCCAGAGAAGAAGGAGTTTCTACAACGGACGGGCTCCAATTGGTTTAAAATCTTCGTATTCTATGTGATATTCTACGGATGCTTGATTGGAATTTTCATGGGGACCATTCGGGCTATGCAGCTCACATTAAGTGAGTACAAACCCAACAATCAGGACCGAGTTGCTCCCCCAGGTCTGTCACACACCCCACGCTCAGAGCAATATGAAATTGCTTTCAGTTTGTCTGACGTCACCTCGTATCAGAAGCACATTGACAGCATAAAGGCTTTACTTGAAATGTACGAAGAGGACAAACAGACCAAACAGATGAAATTTGAAGACTGTGGAGGCACTCCTCAGACATACAAGGACCGTGGAAGTCTGGAGTCTGGTGCCGGGCAGAGGAAAGCCTGTCGCTTCCGCAAGACCTGGCTCAACGCCTGCTCAGGAGACAAGGATCCTACTTTCGGCTACAAGGAAGGAAAGCCCTGCCTTATTGTCAAGCTTAACAGGATTATCAACTTCAGACCAAGGATTCCCTCTAACAATCAATCCCTCCCAGAGGCTCTGCAGGGCAAGGTGATGCCCAACCTGATCCCGATTCACTGCAATACTAAGAAAGAGAAGGATGCAGACAAGATTGGGCAGATCAAATACTTTGGCTTGGGTGGAGGCTTTCCCCTGCAGTACTACCCATACTACGGCAAACTGCTGCAGCCTCAGTACCTGCAGCCTCTGGTGGCCATCCGGTTTGAGAACATCACTTTGGATGAGATGCTCCACATCGAGTGCAAGGCATATGGAGCAAACATTGACTACAGCGAGAAATACCAGTTCCAAGGACGCTTCAATGTTAAGATCAAAATCAGGTCATGACACCCGCCACGCCGTGCACTCTCATTTTAAAAATCACAAATAAAATATAGACAGAATCGAAGAGTTCAGATATACACCTACAGGACCTGCAGTTACTCTTTGTGCTTTACATTAGCTTTTCTGTGTGTTTGTTGAGGGTAACAATGTAAAATACAAAAGCAGCATTAGCACATGTTTATTCTACCGTAAATGAAAATATTCCCTGAGCCATGTGATGTGTTCCTCTATTACTGAATAGTATTTCATCCTGATGTGGTTTCAATACATTTTTAGAGTGTCCAGTGATGTAATTTCTTTTGTCTGAAATACTATACGTGTAATATACTGAAATACTAGCGTGGTCCTCAGGGTTAGAGTCAGTTCTATGTTTAGGGTTAGGATTCATCCTTATTTGAATGTTTTGTATTTTCCTTTTGTTGTAGATGCGTCTGACCCAAAAGATCTCCATTTGTGTTCTTCATACAAATTAAAATGTCTGACTTGTGCTTTTGTCCTGAAATGGATTAAAAAAAAAACACAACAGTAATTACGTCAGCGATTTATCTGACTGGAAGGGAACAGACAGTCGATCAGTGTGAAGCACCGTGAATCTTCTCTCAATTTTAATTCTCTGACTTCGGACTCTTCAGTACCACCTTTTCACTCCCTTGTTTAGTGGAGTTGACCAACATGTTTTTGTGAAATTCATAATTCAGAAAAAGTCCTTTGAGCTTGACCCCCGTGTGATACCGCAGAAAAGTTTCATCCTCAGCCGAGTCTTCCTCTATTTTCCAGATGATTTCACCTCAACTCCCCTGACATATAGGTCTTCAAGGTGATGCAAGCAGCATCTTTGCAGAGAGTCGGTGCCCCGCAGAGGGCAGGGGGTGGTTCCACTCAGAGCAGTATATCCACAGCATGATGAGAAATTGACTTGGGGCGCTTTTTCCACTTACCTGAAGGTCGTCACGTGTCCGACTGCTCGTGTCAATTCTCGTCTGTGATACTTGGAGACCTGAAGGGTTCAGCAGTACAGTGTCAGTGTTGTGTAAATAATTCCTTTAATAGAGGATGCAACGAGTCACCTTAGGTTTCCGATAAAAGCCTCGACAGGCTGGCGACAAGCCACTTTATTCTCATTTTGCCCTTTTTGAGTGCTCAAAGAGATTCAGAGATGGCAAAGATTAACACACACACACACACAGAGTTCGGAGATGAGATCGGTGTCTAAGCAGTCTCCTGCAGTCTCCTCCATTAGCTGGAAAGGAAATGGAATTTAAAAGATTCAGACCATGAAATGTGCCCAATGCCAGCTCTGATATAAACCTCCAGTGAATCTCAATGATGTGCTAACAGCCCTTGTCACATTCAACTAGAGGGGCTGGACACTCGCTCTCACTCATGTCCTCGGCGGCGTCGCAGAACTACAGAGCAAAAACGTGTTTAAGCGAATGCGTATTTTTACAAGCACCTATAACATCAGAGTCTTTCGCCAGTGCAGATAGGGGTTTTGATAGGAGGCACTCTGAAGCATTTAGTCTCTGACCTGTGGAACAGGCATGTCTGTGAGCTGCTGACACAAACACTTGTTTGTGTTTGCGTCTGCGTGGACAGACGGCCCATCAGGGCTGATCGCCTGCGACATTAGCATGTTGGCAGCAGATGGCTGGCGATGCTTCCAGCCGCGTGTCTCTCCCGCGCTGGGCTCACTGGGTAGATTTGACACAAGCTTAATTAATGATTTGATAACTGCAGAGGCGTTAAAGGGAGCACGGAGACAGGCCTGGATTTAAAATGCACGCGCTAAACTGGCTGCTAATACGATGTGAGGGGGATTTCTTAGCACCAGCTTTTCCCACACGCTCTCCCTTTCTCTCTGTGTGTATCTCACTGGTTCTTAGATCAGCTCAGCGTGCGCTCCACCACATGCTGCGAGCAAGAAACAAGTTGCATATTTAAGAGCGAAACAAAGCAGATGTTTATTGAAAGCTGCACTGCCTTTGAGCTGCGCCGTGAACCTTGAAGCGGGCCGCTCTTAAAGTCAATCATCTGTGAGATACGAGTCACTTTGGATAACTCAAAGTGGGCTGATAGATCGCAGTAGTTTTTGTTCTAAAGATGATGGATTAATTATTGAACCAGGCAGCAGAGCAGAGGCCCCGAGGGCCCCCTGGGTTTCACCTGCAAAATGTTGTTGAAGGAAAAAAACAAGGAAAAATGGCCTAATGGTCACCAAGCGATAGAAAACAACCACAGTGATGGAAGAGATGTTACCCATGCAGGTTTGGCCACAGGATCATTTGTGTGAAGCATTGAGCAGCTGACTCACGTCGGTTGTATTTGTCATCATCATTTTTTACATAGTGAACCTTAATACTACAGAGAAAACCTTTTGCTCCAGTGAGTTTCAATCTCCATGACGATCAGCTTTCTCGACATCTCAAAGGCAAATTATTCGCTCAATTTCAAATATTCCACCAGAGTCAAGTATTGTTGCAGCAACTTGTTTTGGGATCTCATCTCGGAAAGATTTGCTTCCCATTTTGTGTGAAAGCCTCATAAGACCAACTGTGAGCTTTTCCCTATATTTAACAGAAGTTTTATCGTCTTAATCAACTGCATGAGACATGACGGTGGCAACCAAAATGAGGATGCACCACAGAAGAAGAGAAGGGCGTTTTTCTCTGGCCAGACTGTTAGGAAATACTTAAGCACTTAACACAGTTTCTATGGTAACGGAGCAGGTCCGGCATCAGTGGACAGCCTGTTCGAACCCTGTGACTCTCTGGCTGAATACATCAACCATATGAAGCACTTCACATTAATGACTCACTCTCCCATGACAGGGAAAACACCAAACTGCCACCTGCCCGCCGCAAAACATCTCCCGAGTGGAACAACCAACACCAACACTCAATAAAACCTCTCCACCATTCACAGGCATAATCACCATAATCTCACATTTGCCCAGTCTGTTCGGAGACTTCATCCGGACTGTGTCCCAACACCGGCACTTTGCGGTCCATCTGTCTTTGGGCATAAAACACCATCTTCACTCTGCACCTTAAGATGCTCTAACTTTGGCAGAAGGTCCGACATTACAGTGAAACAAGTATTCAAAATTGGAAAATTAAAAATTCCCACGAGAGGTTCGCAGTGTTTGGCCAAAAGTAGTCCTCACATACTTGTGTCTTGTAAGACCACAGAGATGGAGTATCAGGGCAACTTAGTTTTTGGAGAATAACAGCTATATCACAAAAAAAGTTGTCATGATAGGAAAATAAATACATTTAAAAAAAAAAAATCACAAGAATACATGTTTAAATTAGCAATAAAATTGAGGTCTAAAGAAAGTATATGGAAATATTATGATAGTAAAATTGTAATACTCTGACAGTAAAATTAAAATATGGGACTAAATTCAGGATATTATGAATATAAAGTCAACATTTTATGCAACATTTATTTTTGAAGCAAGATCAATCTGTTGCCTGGGTTTTCTGGTTGTACGTCAGTGTACATTTCACAGATAAAACGAAATTAAATACTTAATATTTTGTCACATCAGCACTTGAAGCAAGATCAATCTGTTGCCTGGGTTTTCTGGTTGTACGTCAGTGTACATTTCACAGATAAAACGAAATTAAATACTTAATATTTTGTGACATCAGCACCACAGTATCATTAGTAACAGGATTTAAAAAAAAAAAAAGAAAACTGAATCTATTCTGACAAAGAAGAATTGCAAAAGTCCGATCACTCCCCCCCCCCTCAGCTCACGGCCCCAGGGAGAGACTTTCTTACCCTGTGGCAACGCCCGTGCTGGCTAGCGTTGGTAGGAGTTGAGTGTATATGTTGTGTATCTGCTGCTACAGGACTTTGATGAAGGACGAGCAGCTGAGCCTGAGGCACAGCTTCTAATTTACACTCCAGCCTCCACCTGCGGTTACAAGCTTTCCATCCTGACTGACATTTGCCACTGACGCTGATAGAAGAGGCTGGAATGAGTGTTGTGCACCGGGAGCTCAGATATGTGTAGGAAGCCTAGTTCAATAGCTGAGGTACAGGGGACCCCCAGGGGAGACCCAGAGCATCAGGAGGAGCATCAGTCTCTGGCCTGGAAGGATCATGCCCCCCTGAAGATGCTGGAGGATGCAGGTGAGGAACAGTCCAGACATCCTCAATCTGATGTGAGCAACTCAGATTTTTGCTGTTTTATAAACAAAGTGAACAAACAATAATTAATGGCTTCATCTTCCTTTCGGAGTCCTTTTCTACAGATCATATTCACATATTCATAGTTGATGGATCCTAACCTAAAAATCTGACATATTTTATATTTTATATTCAGTGGATAGATTCTTAAGAATATGGACAGTTTGGAGCAGCATGATTTAATTTAAGGACCTCTGTGCTCTACTTTGTGTCATTTTCATTTCTGCGAGTTCAAGTTGACATAAAAAGTTATACTCCGGATATAAAAAACAAAGATTAAGATTAAGAATAAGATTAAGCCTAGTTTTCCAAGTAATGTTGAAACTAGGAGTTTCATTGTGTTGAACTGAGTATTTCTTGTTTTCTTTCAACACAATAAATGTCACTGGAAAGTTTGGAAAAAGCGTTGTTTATATTTTTAAAAAGGGAAACACCTCTCATCTCTTCTCATATGCTGCTTGTCAGTGTTGACTCATCACGTTTCATGTTTCGATATTTCAAGAATGCCTTGAGAAATTAGGTGCAAACATTCACTTGGAAAGATCTGGTTACACTTTGGAGGTCAGTGGGTTAGCTCAATATTTACCCTCTCTGTTTCAACCTTTTAATTCTTTTTCAGTTCAGGTGTCTGGATATTTTTGCACACATGTGAAATACATGTTCTCTGTGTGCGTTATTAATACAATACAATATATTCACAAAGATGATAAAAGGAGGATGCTCATTTCCTTCACCAGGGGACGTGATAACCCGACACTCAGCAGATCACTTCACACAAACTCGAAGCAGCATAATTAAAAGATTCAATTTCAGATAAAGAGAAGAGCAGTGGTCATTGGTGACAGATCATTACATGGACCACGTCTTAGAACATATTGACTGAAGCACTCTTCCTGTTGGGATTCAATTTAAAAAACACAGAATCAAAAGGAAATAAAGCAAAGTGACTCTCCGGGGACTTTCTTAAATCCAGCTGGAATTTCAAAGCTTGTTTCTGTCTTTTGTTTTTCATGGTGGCTGGTCATCCTCTCTCAAAGAAGACAGTTCGAATGGAGTTTAGTCAAGGACATCGATGCACCCTGACATTTCTATTCTCTGTAGTCAGCTCTCTTGGTGGCACAGGACTGAGAAAAAAAAAAAAAAAACACTTCTTGTGTGTTGCAGTGATTGAACGACCTTGGTTTGTTTTTTGTTGTCAAACTCCCAAACAATGTGATTGTGAACGTGGAGCTTTTGATTCTTAAGACTCAAGATTTTCAGCCAGCATCCAACAAAAAGCTATTTTCAGGCACTGACCTGCAGAGGAGCTTTGGATAATTAGGTCCACATTTCTTCAAGTGTTCTTTGAAACATTTAGGTGCAGAACCAGCCTATCATGAAAAGCTCTCAAGTATCTCTACCTCTATTTCATCCTTAGGTTTAAATCTGGCATACGTTTGAAAGATATCAATATGCCTACACGCTATTTTTTTCGGATATTTGCTTGCTCAGATCTTGGACTCTGGGTCAAGCGGTACATTTTCAGGAAGGTGTTCGACGTTACTGACTTTTAAATCCTCCAAAGTTCCGAGGAGGCCCTTTGAATTCACTGCTGTGCACTTCAACTCATAAAGTCATACATCATTTCTGTCCTCTGCTATAAGCCAGATCAAACTTAATAGAAACTTTTTAGCATGGAGGATTTCCCCTCGTTAAATCCTGTGATTAAGGTCCAGAGTATTAAAAAGGATTGAATGAACAATGAGCTGAAGGAAGCTGATTTGCTGCCACTGCTCCAGAGATTGTCTGAGTGGCAGCTTGACCCGCTGGTTGGAGAGACCGGCTCTCGTAATAGCTTTCACCCACAGATTACATGTCAGCCACCTCATTTGAAGAGGTTCAAGATGTTATATCAGGCTCAGCCAGGCAGGAAATCCCTGCAGCGTCACAGACACTGTGAATTACCTGATGATGTTTTTATGCACAGTGTATTTAGGGTTTTAAGCAAAAGTGTTCATCTAATAACATAAAGGAGGTGGGTTGAAGACCTGAACTGCAGCCAGCCGCCATGGGGATCGGGTTTTTATGTCCTATTTTCATCAACATTTCATCAAGACAGTTAGTCCCCTATTAGGAACTCCAGAGAATGTCCAATGAGCCCATTAACACGAGAGATCCTCTTGACGAAGACTCTAACACTCAGCAGACGCAAAGCTGTAAAAACAAATATGATACAAATATCTCTGGATGACAACATGGTGCCATACATCCAGAGGACACAGGAGACAATATGGACAGATCTCTGTGTCACAAAAAAGTTGAGAGAAAGTCTGGACCCAGTTCTGCAGACGTCCTCTAGCGTTTGTGTCTGAAACAGCTTCGTGTGACGTCGTTACGGCCTCACTGGAAGAATAATTTAGCAACTGCGTGCAACAACAAGACTTGATGATATCCCAGTGGTGTGTTTACAACCTGTTTCTGAGCACAAGTTCCCAAAGGAGGTTTGAATCTGGAATAAAACCTGGAATATTCCACCTGACAGAATTATTCATTCTGACAATTAAGACATATAAAGCTCTGCTTAACAGACTGTATCTAATATCATCATAAATTAGTGTCTGTCCTTCTAACAACATACAAACACCCCCGATGACACATGAATACACATGAGAAAATATTGTTTACATGTGCTTCTAATGTCACTGGAGCCAAACATGGACGACTGTCAGTGGCTTCATTGTCCATCAGCCGAATGGCTTTCCTGTTTCCCTCTCATTAACTCAGCTACGCTCCCATCTGCTGTCACTCAGCGAGCCAGAATATCAGAGGAAACTGGCTCCTTTGGCCTCGACGCCGACCGAATGCAAACGAGCTGATCAAACATTTAGAGAGCGGACATGTTTTGTACAATGTGGAGCCGGGCTTTGCTATTCACTGCATGTTTGTCTCAACCTGGCTCCGTCCCTGAGGCTGCGACTCTCCGCCGACTTGGGTGAAGTCAAGGTTTTGAATCGCCTCAGATTTTCCAGTTAAAGTTGAAGGTGAAGAATATGATAAAGCAAAAGATCAATTTCAGAGTAGAAGTGATGTCCAAGAGTAATTACTGTAAACAAATCAAGCATACCAGCCTGTGAGCCGGGTGGCTCAAAACCCCAGCCTCCTCCATGTTAGCAGATTGGACATGATCCCCTTTATTTAGATTTTTGTGTCCTTAAAGGAAACCCGTTGATCTACTGGCTCGCCTGGACTCACACTGTGCCGCCGCTTCACTGCAGAAAGAAACAACTTCTTAAATAAGGCGTGAAGGGATTTGTGAGGCAGACAAAAAACTAAATCTTCTTTATGGTGACAAGAAAAGGTTTTAAAAAAGCAAACACACCTGAAAATGTGCTGCACATCTCAAAGTAGCCTGGCCGACATCGGGCCGAGGCCGTGTGATGTACGAAGTTAACCATCGGATGTTGGGAACTGTCTCTTCTCTTCTTGGAGGTGGACTTCACCGCGTGTCAACACATTTCAGCCCATCTGGTTCCCGGCCTCCCACCAGGTGAAGAGCAGCGTGGTGCCGGTGAGCGCCTCATATTGTGAATCAGTGTAGGGGATGTAATCTTCATGCAAAGCTGATCGCCGGAGTCAGAGGGGAGGCAGCGTTCAACTGTGAAAATAACGCGTGAGGCTGTCCTGGGTTGACTACAGACCACACACACATGCAGAGATGCTCCTGCATTATTGATGCTCCTTATATCCCTCCACCCATCGCTGGTCCGCACCGTATATTATGAAGCTGTTTAATGAAACATAAATGGAAGCTGTGGAATTACAATAACATGCCTCCCTGACTTTATCTCCGACGGTGAATCCAGGCGGTTTGAGGGCCGGGCCGCTGCGGCTGAACGGGCGGTAATAACTTATTACTAATATAACACAATATCTGTCGGAGATCTCCACACGCCTCCTCAGCTGGAGATATGAAGATGTGAATCATTCATTTGATCCACTAATGGAGGCTCCTTTAAGATCTCTGTACTTCATGTTCAGTCAGATTCCAGATAAACTGAGGGATCAGTGAAATTACAGTAAGAAGAATGGCCGAGCGAGGCGTCGGACAGAAGTGATTTTCTCCCAAGGCCTTGTGTACTATTTTGCTCCTCCTTCCTCCCTTCCATACGAGGTGGCTCGTAGATCACACAGCTACCGCATTACTCTGCTATTACACAGCCTCACCTTCAATGGGTTTCATTTGCAGAATAACAATGGACCCGTGGATATAGGATCCACTTTCTGATGCAGCGACAGGGCGGAGGAGAAGAATGATGTGAGCGTATTATCTCCCGTGCAGACAGCGGGTTTAGCTCATATTATTCGACAGTTATCAGTGAGAGGCACAAAGAGCTGAGAGGTGAGGAGCGGAGCGGCGTGATGATTCACTCTCAGAATATTTAGGGGAAAGAAGAAGAGACGCAAAGATGGTGAGGGATCAAGGATGGAGGAAGTCTCTTCCTTTTTTTTTAAATCTCTGAGAGGTAATTTGTTGATCATACATACACCAGAAAAAAACGTGACATCTGCACAGAAAAATTCAGAGCTGACATTCTTTAAAATGTGGATAGAGCTTGATGATGGAACTGAGATGTGGTCGGGGGTCTGCTGTTCTGTTTTAGAGCAGACTTAAGACTCTGGATTTACTGAATTTTAACACGAGGGGTGTTTCTGTATCTTTACATCGAACGGACGTGTTGGGGCGGGATAGGGAGGACTGTCCTTTCCCCTTCTGTGAGGATCAGAGGTTTGTCCTCGTCTCATGAGACACTCCATCACAACAGTGAAAAAAGAAAGTCATCTGTCAGTGTTTTTCTGAGGCGTCTCTGTCCTCAGACTCATGCCCCATTCATCATAATCTGTTTCCTTCTGCACTGAGGTACAGATAGAAGAGAATACTGTCGTTGTCATCCAAAGAACCGTTTTTTCAGTCTGAGTTCCACTGTCTTTTTGACAAATGAGCCCATTTGATGGCTGCTGCTCGAGTCGATCACTTTCTCTCTGGCTTCTGTCTGTCTGTGTGTTTACATGTATGTCTCCCTGTGTCACTCTGATGCTCTGTCTTTTCTCCTGCTCGCCTTTTTTTATTCTGCTCTGTTTGTGGATCTGCTCCTCAGCCTCTTCTGAAAGCATCGCGTGCAGCGTCAGAGGAAATCACTTTGACGGGCAGATGGCTCTGAAACGCTCCTAACGACGTCCCGTCTCTTCCTTCTTAGTGCCAACCATTCACATCCACAGTTTCAGCACTTATTGTGCCTGAGCAGCATTTTCACCATACGGCCCGTTCTGCCTTGTCACGGAGTAATTGAAAGAGACGAAGGAAACACAGAGATGGGAGAAAAGGGCTGCTGTTGTCCCTGAACAGGTTCTGGAGGATTTGACAAAAATCAAGGACAGAGTAAAGTTGACCTCAGGGTGTGAGAGTAACACCTGTGGTTCTTCATCGACGGCTCTCACTCACAAAAACAAAATAAAGTAACCCTGCAGGTTCCTGTTGACGGCCCCCTGCAAGGATTAATTTGATCTGCGAGCTCTGACAGAAGGTATCACTCGTCCCCTCAGCACTGCTGTGAGCGCCGAAGCTCAAAACTTTTCTGTTTTCCCTTGAAGTGTTTTTCTAAAAATAAACGAGGGAAGCGTTACCTCAGAGAGTGTCGGCGGGCAGAAAGAAACACATCAAATAGGTTTCATCTAGAGTCCTCAAATGGGCCCACACAGAAAAGACAGAAGAAAGTCCCACTTTGCAATATTGTTATATAATAATATTACAGAAGAAAGAAATTATTTGCAATATTATTATATAATAAAGTTTTGCCAGGTGAACTGAAACCATAACTAACAGCTGGCAGGAGACTCTGAAAGTCAAATAATGTGTTGACTGGTCCCCTGCAGATCCTGAAATTTTGTCCTTCACAACTCTGCTGTAATTGTCTCGCTGTAGAAAAAAAAAGTCAACTTCAAACCAATTCCTGTTGTATTCGCTCGAGAAACTGGAAATTAAATATTTAGAAATCAGGAAACGATTACTCGAGCGCAGCGTCACTTCTAAGCGTCTCCGCCGTCTCTCTGAGGGAGGCCAGCATATATATTACATATCTGCATTCAGCCCAGATACTCAGAACTCATTCCTCCGCTGGTCAGAGTGAAAGTCAGCGGCGGTCTCAGAAGGATTAATTATAGAACCCGTAACAAAACAATCTAATGAAAACCTGTCAATCTGTCTGGCGTCTCCGGCTCCCTGCTCATCTCGCTTGCTCATTAGAACGACACAAGACAACAAAAAAAAAAAAGAGCGGAAATTGCCGTCATGCTAAATTTATATTTCAGTCGTGTCTGAAGACATTCTTGACATCGCTGACCACAGTCAGAGATTCTGATGCATGACAATGAACTGAGGGTTGAGAGAGCTCACATTTTGTACATCGGGGAAAACGCACACAGTCTGACGTGGCGCCGCTGTCCTCTGCAGCCGAGAGCGCTCGCAGCTCGCTCTTCATGGAACTCCCTCATTGACATGCATTGGAAATGTTTCAGGTGGAAAACTTTTGCTCGACGGTTTCACAGCAACAACCTTATGAATTCAACATCTTTCCACAGAGGGAGTCAAACACAGTCATTGGCTCTCTATGATATGTCGGTGCTGTTTGGAGGAACCAAGCATTAAGTTAGCTGCTGGAATACTGATGCTTCAGAAACAGAGTATAGTTGGCCTACATATTTATTCCTGTGCATGTGTCCGTCCACACACAGGGGGAGAAAACATTTTCCATCCATAACGTGGAGCAACCCAACACAACTTAATTGCACCGGGTGTCAGGTTCAGGTTTCCTGGCTCCCCAGGATAAGATATGATTAAATAAAGGTTGCATGATTACATTCAGCATTCAACAGGCTCCTGCAGGAATATGGAACAGGAATGATGCGCAGAGGAAGAGGTGCTGGGGACGTGCGTAGACAGAAATAACACTGGTTCAGTGTTGACTTTATAGAAAACCCTTTAAATTGCAATTTTTATAGGTATTCACACAATTAATACAGTTAATATCTTTTTTAAAGCTATATATTCATTCATTTTATAAAAGAGCATCAGCAATAGAGGACCTTAACTGATATCCAACCAACAAGTTGTATTTATATATTATTCTAGATTTATTTTGTATTAATTTACTGGAGTATTTATAATAACATATTATTGTTATAATAAATATTCATAATAATTAATATGAATCAGAATGAATAAAAAATGAGCTTGTGTAAACATCCCAACTTGAATAATTCCAACATTATTAAAATGTAATATTTGTTGAACTGTACTTTCTACCTGTATTTTTCAGTCCATATATAAATGTGAATATAAATTCCTTTGAAATCCCCAAAGCTGTTTTTCAGCAGATTTTTTGTCCAAAGGTACACCTCCACTTGTATCTGAGCCCATTATCCTCGAGCTCTACAAACAAACCCCATTTCTACCTTCTCCCACTCACACCAGTCCCCATACAACATGGTATAGAAGGCTCCTGTCAGAGAATAGGACTTGGCATTGTGTTCAAAAGCAACTGCTGCAGGCGGAGATCTGGGAGCGCCGACTGGAGCCGTGAGTAAAAGCTGTCAGAGAGAAAAGCTTGTACTTCCTCTGCCTCCCTGGTCCCAGCGTCTCAACACACAGACAAAGGAAACAAAGGCAACCCAAAAAACGTAGGTTCACAGGGAGCACATATTTAATTTCAGGCTCTTCCACACCATTACACGGGTTCAGGGGAGTTATCTGAAGGACAGGAAGTAATTATTGGAGGATTTCCGAATCTCTTTAAGGCCATGTAGTTCTGCTGTTTGGTCCCTTTTAGACCTTGATTAAACATGTGCTCTGTATCTGGATAATGGGACTCCACAAGTTATCTTCTGTCACCTTTATTGGACCATGGCTGTAACCTGATTCTAATATATGGATCCATTAGTGGCGTGCAGAGCGACGTTGAAGTCCAAAGCGAGACAGTAGATTAGAGGAGAAGTCAAATCTGTTTCTATCGCAACGTGAAACAAACATCATCGGGGGAGATTTCTACTGAGGCCGTTCGTCTGCTGCACTCTTCCTGAACTGCAAACGTGACCTGCTGAATCCTCGCTGTGGTGAATAAACACCTCCTGCTTGACTCCTTCCGCAGAACCTTGAAGCTGCACCACTGCTCAGAGCGCTGTTTACACATTTATTCAGAGGAGTCCAGAGTTCAACGAACACCAGAATCAATAGCTGTGAATGAGCCGATCAATTATGATGATGAGTCGCCAGCACCGCTGCACCAGAGTTTATTCAAAGACACATATTTAATGTGTCACGTGTCCAAAATGTGTGAATTAGAATCTAACACTTCCTGCAGAACAAAATCATCTTAAGGAGGAGATGTGAAACTTTAAATTGTTCATTCTCTGTATCACGGAGTCAGGTACTTTTTGAAGTTGTGTCACGGCAAACAACATAAACCTGGACATTTTAAATAGCCATCTTTGAGTGGAGCTCTGCTTTATTTGGACACGCTATCACAGTGGAGTGATAATTAGTTAGTGGTTTCATGCCTCTTCAAGAAAAACAAGCAGGGTTGTTAAAGAAGCATAAATTTACACTAAGCTCTGCTCAGAGTATCGACATTCCAGTTGAAAGCTGTGGGTTGTATTGACTATCTGTAGAGCCACTGGGGTTTTTCCATTTTGTTTTTGTGTGTGTTAACTTTATGCATTAAATACATGGACATTTGCTGAGGCTGTAAATACTGTGTACATTGGCCCAACACCTAGCACTTACTGCAATACGCTCATTATTCAACAACAACAGCCAGGTGTCGAACATTATGCATGACATCATTTTTATGTGCATTTATTAACATCACCTCTGAAAACCTGCTGAGACTCCACCCACTGGCTTGTGAACTGTCATTTTGAAGTATTGAGTTTACGCCATCTTGGTGGAGCTGCTGCTGGTGGTGAGTCCACCTGTAGAATCACTAGCCTTAGGGTAAAGTTCAAGCCCCTGTAGAGCAGCTTTCATGACCTCCAGGGGAACCTGGTTCAGGACTGAAGCTTCACGACTGTTTTGTGGCTTTGTCCTCACCATACACAGTCTCAGGAAGAACTCCAAGGAAGAACTTGACATTTATCTGCGGACTGGGGGAAAAATGACCTTACATCCCCAGCTCCCCTGTTTGGACCTCATGCCACAAAGTTACCGTTAAAATTATTTTCGGTGACTCATTGTGCAACAATGCAGCGCAGCGCTGTGCTTTGATGGTCGCTGTGCAATGGGGAGCGGTGAGGACAGCTCTGAGCTGGACAGGTCCAACCTCTAATTACTCCCTGGGAGGTGAAACCCAGCTCCTCTGTGTGTGTGTGTGTGTGTGTGTGTGTGCTGGATTAATTGAGAGCCTGGAGAGTCAGGAGCCAGATGTTCTGTCTCTCCCAGCATGCAGTCCAGTGTTCTCACTTTTCAAAACAGGCGGCTGCCCCACTGTACAGACAGTGCTCTCTGTGGATGGAAATACGGGTAACATAAAGTCGATAGTGAGACCCCCTGAATCATCGCGGTGCTGCTGCATAAATGACACGAGCTCTACCTCCCTTTAGAAACGAAAGCCAGGAGCCCTGTCGAACACAGGCCTCAGGATATGAAACATAAAACTGGAATTCATACATGTTAAAGATCCGGATTAACATCACGAGCGAGCGCGCTTCCTCTCGCGGCCGTCTCGTCCTCTGTCACTGCACCTGTTGGAACTCAGTGGGATTTAAATGAAATCCAAACCGACAAAGAATCGGATAAATCCATGAAGGCAAGTCAAAGGATTAGTTGAGTATTTATGATAATGTGCCAGCTCCTTAGTGTCCGTCGTCCGTCCGCTCCTGAACTCTCCTGGTCTGAGTACTATCAGAGGCTGGTGGAGGAAGCACTGTTTAATCAGCCGGCCCACACTGACAGCTTGTCTGTGTGCTCAGGGGTCATCAGTTATCTGCTCTAATGGGCCTGAATCATGAAGGGGAACTGAGGAGGAGTGAACTCTACAATAAAAAACAACAGGGAGCAGGTTCAAGATCTAATTACAGCATCCTACTGTTGGACCTTTCATACATTTCTTTCTTGTCGTTATCAGGACATTTTATCGGGACATTTAATATGATACTATGTTAATTTATGTATGTACAAGTTGCAAGTTGCACGTACCAATGTCCTTCCAACGTGTTTTTCATCTAGAATACACAATCCAACACAGTATTTAATTATGGCTGTCTGCAGCACTGTCGCAGTCCGATATGTTCCTGACGTTCAAACACTCAAGGTTATGGATGAAATGAAAACAGTGGTTTAATGTGAATGAATGTGCTCTGCTTTCTAAGAATAGCTCACTATTTGAATCAACTCCGACGCCCAGATGCCTGGCACTAACTTCACCTGATGTAGAACAACAATAACCATTTAAGAGGCCTTCAACTCCAGGAACAGGCCATCAATCCACAGATTATCCTCACAAATGGTCCACACTGTTGCCTTGAAGCATTAATTCCAAAACATTAACCGAGAGAAGCATTCCTCACACTGGAAACGACTTTTGTTACCGCTGCCGTTTTTTCCACGGGTCTCTGCATCGAACACCACAGTAAACAGTGCTCACGCCTCCCCACAATGCACCTCTCCACTCCTAAAGCGTGCAGCACACCATCCTGAAATATGTTGCAGTGGAAAGCATCAATTATGGAGGCTGGAATACATCATGGAAGCAAAGTTGAGAGAATGCAGAGCTATGCAGAAACCCCAGTGGGACATTATGGGCGGAGGGGGGGGTGATAAACAGTGGTCACAGTCAGCGCTATAATCCGTTGTACCAGTTGGCAAAGCAGCTCCACTTTATGCCTGACACCACATGCACACAACACAAGCAAATTTATCTTTGGGCTTTGAAACCATTGTATTTAAATCAGCTGTAAATTCACAAAAGGGACATTAAGAAGCAGAAGCTGGGAACTTAGCGTGACTTAGGAATTAAACCGTCCGCAGTGATTATCGCCCAGACAGAAATGTAATGTGTCTTTATGGTGAGTAAATACACGAGCATCTTTAATATGACAAACACCGGCCTGAGTTTTCTTTATTCACTTCATTCTATAATCACTCTCTGAACTTATTTCAAGTTGTTTCTTATGTTTCCATTGCCATCGGTTGTTTGTACGTGTTGTAGCAGGATTCATTTCACAAGGAATAATGCTGAGATTTAATGCAGGAAGGTGATGGGGTTTTAATTGATTGTTCTGCTCTCGGCTGAGCCATATAACTATCCTGGGGTCGTCACCTCCCATCGTCACGAGTTGTGAACATGCACCACAAACCCGGCAGTGAAAACAGGCAGAGAGTAGGTAAAGTTGCAAAATTTCCCAGCTTATTTTGCGCTTGGATCTGTGAAGAGCTCATGACTAATGCATGAGATCCTATGACTCCATTAAGGGTGATATATGCATCTTTGAGCCAGTCAGCAGGAAATGATGCAGTTTAATGCCGCTTTAAAAGAGTATTTATCACGCTGGCATCAGGGAGGCCATCTGTCAGGTGGCTTATTCAGTGGGAAACCACAACATCTTCACAAGATCCCGACATGATAACAAGAACGTTTTCTTTTTTTCCACCAGCAACACAAATGGAATTTGAACCTTACATTAAATTTCTGTGTCTAACACAAAGATGCGAGCGCTCTAAAGACAGGAGGACTCCTGTTTCCCTCCATACTCAGGTCACGTCAAACATTCAGCGCTCATATGAAATGAATTATTTAACCTCATCGAACAGACTGCTGATCTATGTGTAATTTACATTCACGACCTGAGCCGTTTTGCACAGATGACGGATTCAGCTCGTCACTTTTCCATCAGAGCAAAACAAAACAAAAATAACTGAACTGTACAAACTGAGTAATTAAAGTTAATTTCACGCATCTGCAGTTTGTGATCCAGCAGACTCAGAGCCATTAATCATAATTAGCTGCGATGCTCAGATGCCCTCCAGGCTTATCAATCAGCAGACCACCTCTGGCCCCGGTGCCGGCGCTGCAGAGGGCTGCGTGCACGCCAGAGCGGGTCATAAACTGTCGGTCGATGATCACTGAAGGCTCTGTTGCCCCTGGAGGGGGGAGAGGTGAAGGAGCGTCGCCAGACTTTTCCAGAACGGCTAACACCTGTTTGAAAAACCCTTGTCCTGGGAGACAGGACCAGGAGCTGACGACGTCTCAGAGGCTTCGTGCGGAGAGCTGCCACCTCCCTGACCCCCCCCAAGCTCCCGGGACTCAACCGGTACAAGCCCTGCAGTTCAGCCAGACCGCCTTGTTACTGTCACAGCTAATTACATCCCATAAATAATGACCCCCCCCCTCTCGTAAACAGCTTTGCAGTAATTACTGTACAAAGTCCTCCCAAAACTATGGATCGAACAAATTAACTTAATAAAAAAAGGTGAATTCAAACAATATTTTCAATTCTACTCAGTCTCCAGGGTAAAAATGCAAAAATCCACAGTCACTGTTTCATTTCCTCGTCCATCAGGAAATGATGATTTGAGAGAAAAACATTTTTATATTTGAATAAAATTGATTGGCCAAAGTGTCAGGGACATTTCGCTTGGACTGAGACGTCCTCTGTCGGACCTAATAGCCTTTGAATTAATGGATTATAAAGTAATCCCATGTGAAAAAGTTTTACTGGTTCTCTTTGATGGCTCATGCAAATCTTTGTCTCAAACCAGACAAACTTTCCGGTCTCGCTCCTCTGCTCTTTATCTTCTCTTCAAACAAAGATCGCAGCGGTGCCTCTCCGCGGGACAACTGTTTTGATCATTGCTCACCTGTGGACTTAGGCACATTTCACAATGGAAGAGTTGACTGGTATCACAGCAGGGGGCACTGCTAGCGGAAACCTGCTGAGGCCCATCCCAGTGTTTCATTCCATGGCCCAGACTGCGACTCCTGCTGTCATTAAGAGTTTCCGCTGTGTGCCATGTGCCACGCGCTCTAAAGCTGCAGCTCCGGGTTCAGGTTCCACTGTTCAACCCCTCAGTTATCATTGCTGCCATAGCTGCAGCCCCGTGGGGCTGCAAGGTTCTGACCAACGATCTCTCGGTGGGGGTTTTCACATGTGAATGTTCGATCTTTTGATCCGGCAACTTTTGATTTGCCTTTGTTATAAGAGAGTGCGCTGAGGAGATTTACACAAGGATGTGGATGTAATGTTTCCTTCATTGATCCGCTCATACGCAAAGCCAGACACAGGGATATGAGCTTAATGCAGGCAGCAACTGGTATGTAGAGAAATGAACAGAGGAGTGAGTGAGTCCAATTTGTACCAGATGCACTGAACGTCACTCGAGGTGTATCTGAGACATGGCATTCATGTAACACAATCTAACACAGACAATACGGCTGTCTGGTCCTTTGCAAGGTCAGAGTTAGCATCCAAGTGAACACCTGAAAAAAATTGGGAGGAAATACCCTTGAGGTGTTCCTGAGACACAGAAAATCAAAATGACTGACAAATAAATATCTGATGCCTCTGGCCATGGCTGTCGCCGGGATGGAGGCATAAAGAGAAGTCACACTGAAACAGAGGAGGCAACTCATCCGTCTTCTCTGGCCAGATATTATTACTCCGTGTGGAGGCAGAGACAGAGTGTGCAGAAGAGAAGAGGGGCTGGGCGAGGAGTATCAGTGGATTCCAGAGCCGCTGTCTCAGCCCGATCATCATTCTTAAAGACAGAGATCCTCGATCGCACACATACAAATAAATAAAAGCTTACTGTATATATATATATATCCTTTTACAGGCCTGTATGTTCAGGACAAAAAGGGTGACGAGAGGCGATTGAGCAAAACGCCAAACTGTCTTTGTGACTGCAGAATGGTGCTTGAGAAGAAGATGAGCGACGGCCTCCCATGAATCAGGAGGTAAGGACACGTGAAGGAGACTGACGGGCTGTGTGGTGTGATGACAGGTTCATGGTGAGGCCAGGCTCCAGATTCTGGGTAGCTGTGATGGACGGGCGCGTCGTCAAGTCTGTTTCATCCCAGAGTAGCATCATGTAGATTTGGGGACAACTCTGAAGCTGAAAAATTAAGCACTGATGAGGAGGAAGCCTGAGACGGTCTCGCCACTGTTTTGGGTTGTTTTTATTTTGTGGTGCAGATGTTTTTTTTGCTGCATCCTTTATTTATTGCTCAGGCATCTCAAGTCCGCCCTGGTCGCATACACACAAAACCCCGAGTGAGAGAAAGAAAGCAGAAGCTCCCAAAACAATCTGTCTGTGACATGTGTCACAATTTTAAACTAAGTGTCAACTTTTCAGTTCAGTTCAAATTTGATTCGACACTTTGTTTTACTCTTAAAATCCAAATCCAAATGTCTCTGTTGGCCACAGTTTGTTTACATGCTAATCAGGGTCAACTGTGCCCGGAGCCAGAGGGTTTAATCAGGGCAGCAGCAAAAGCAACAACAGCTTAGTGTCTCACAGGCTTTAGAGTCACAGAGTCTCGGCAGGGACGACGCAGATTTA
Organism: Pseudorhombus dupliciocellatus; assembly: GCA_016785235.1. Lineage (NCBI taxonomy): Eukaryota > Metazoa > Chordata > Actinopteri > Pleuronectiformes > Paralichthyidae > Pseudorhombus > Pseudorhombus dupliciocellatus. The sequence goes on along the minus strand of JAFBJW010000359.1, from coordinate 3,312,828 downwards.
ATAGTCTTTGAGTCGACCTGCAAACTTGCAGATGGCAACTTGGCATCTGCTCAAAAGCCTCAGCAGAGGTTCGGTCAGGCGACTGCAGAGGTGGGAGCAGGTCTGTCAAGGTGCTCGGAGACAGGACACCATGCACGTAAACACAGGACACTGGTCCACTGGATTATTACCTTCATGTCACCTAAATCCTCCATTCTCAGATAATTAGGAATGAATCTCGATTCAGGAAAACTTTTTACTTGACTTCCTTTAACATGGTAAGTCAATATTAAACTATCCTGCAGCGAGCCACCAGGGGGCGATCGAGAGGATTGGCTGTCTCAGCTGCAGGTCACAAAGTTTGGAAACTGACGCAACATTTCACATCAGTGAGGCTTTTTAAAGTCAGGGCTTTTGTTTGGTGTTTCCGCTCAGTAAAGACTTGGAGTGAACTCTGCTCAGTAAAGACCTCAAGCTGCTCCACTCTCGAAACTCAAAACTTCGAACCGAGCTCTTGCAGAGAAACAAGTCGATGGTGCGAAACCTTGCCAGCAGTAACTCCTGCTCCAGATTCACGCGACTGCTTAAACCTGATCGATGCAGATTCTCGTTGACGTTGCAGAGAAACAGGGATCGAGACGAGGGACGATCTCAAAGAGAGGGGGAGATGTCACCTCCTCCCCGTCACCGGTCCCTCTCCTCCTGGAACCCACGGGGGAGCAGGAGCTGCCGTTCAGTCTCGGAGCGTTGACTTATTATGCAGATTTCCTCCTTTTTTGTGATTTGCTTTCCTTAAGAGAGTGTTTAGTTTAGTTTTCATTGTTTAAAAAAAAAAAAAATTGGATTTCTACTTTTCCATTCTTGGTGCGGAGTGAAAACGTGACAAGAATTCAATCAACCCAACTCTCCTGCTTCCAAACTAATTGGCAGCATTTTTTTCCCCCCATTGACGTTGCATCTGGCACAGTTCACAGCGGCGTCCGCATCCGTCCTGTAAACTGGGGAAAGTACAATCAGCAGCAGACTGAACCCGCGTGTTGAGCTGAAGAGGACGTGCCAGTTGGCGTTTCCTTCAGGGACGCGGCAGCACGAGGCGAATGCTGAGAGCTTGATCAGGTCTGATGGTTGTGACAGGCTGGCATTAATTTATCCAATGAAACGTTTCACATTAAGAGTCTCTTATTCGGTCCGCCGCGCGATGAATATATGAATATGTATCCATTAGAGCAGTGCACGCATTTACATGCTTTTACATAATTAGGACTGACTGTGATTGTTCCATGTTGTAATGACATGGGAGTCCTGTGTGGGCGGGATCTGTGAGCAGCACAGGCCTCTTGTTTCTCACTGTCTCCCTGTTGATTCATCGGCTTCTGAAGAACACATCAGTGACAATGCGGTGGTTGAATATCTGCACATGTTGCCACGTCTCAGCGTTATGTGGAAGTCACAGTAGGCGGCAGGAAAGAGAACATAGATGTTGGAAGAAGAGAGACGGGGGGGCGGAGGGAGATTAAAAAGGTCCCAGGATGAAGGATGATTATCATCGTGGAACCACAAGGAGCTCATTGAAGAAGCACTGATGTGTTCTGTGCAAATGATTTGACAGAACCAGATTGGTCCAGCCCCCCCTGACACTGACTGATTTACTGATGGAACTTCATCGTCACACATGTCTGAAATACAACAAAGACCAAGAAAAATACATTTATCAGCGAGTCTCTGGATATAAAACAGAGATTAATGCCCCTCATTGTTTAAAAATGAATTCTTACAGCAGAATCCCAGATGTTTGACCAACAAAACTTAAAGAGGAATGTGCAGCTAATATCAGCAATGACAGGCTCTATTTCCCAGTGGACTCTGTTTAATATTTGGAGCCCCAGTCTTTCGGGAGCAGAGGTTGTTCGCGTCACTTTTGATTCCGTCCTCTTCCTCTCACACCCGGCTCACAGGAGACTCTGCTCGGTTAAATATGGCTTAAATGTAACTCAGACCAAACTGTCCATGTGCTGTGGCCGGCTCTGGCAGAGAGTGGATTTGAGTCTCGCTGCTGCTCAGAAACAGACAGTGAGTCATCGTCAAGTTTTAAACCTGTGAGCTGGGCAGCGCTCTCTGGCTGCGTCACTGTTCAGCCCTTTCCGTTCAAAGACATTGCTTCGCATGTCACGGTGCTGTTGTGCAGTCGTCGTTGCCGTTGACTCAAGTCCCGTTTTCCGTCCCCAGCTTTCTCCCCTCCATTGTCTAACGCTCGAACAAAACAACACTCCGTCTTTCCAGATGGATGCTGTGTCCTAATGAAGTCACGCATTCTTGCCGCGACTTGGCCGACAACTGATGTCGGACTAATCGCAGCTGGCTGTCGTTCAGGATGTGGATACCGTAGGTGATTGGCGAGATGCCGACACTGACTTCACTGTCCAACCCTGATGAATGTCACTGTGCGACGTCCAAGTTTTATGAACGGCAGTTAAGCGTGGGCTGTCCCTAACTTCCATCCCAAAATGAGGACATGGATAAAAACGTATGATTAACATGGTCCTAAACTGAGAGAGACAAATGGTCTCAAATCATAAAAGCTTGTTCCTCTTTTAAATCTCATTTAAATATCATGTTCAGTCCTGGCAGCTAATTTAGTTTGAGTTTATGTGATGATGATGATAAATGTGCAACTGGTCCGTTTACAGAACTCAAACATCGCCTGGTTTATCATTCTGCCCTCATGTGCATGGTGATCGCTGTGAAGACAATTAAAAAAAAAAATGCATCGTAAGCAACTGTAACTTAATGATGAGTCCTTTGCCATTCTACTTGTCTTCGATGAGACAGCAGGGCCAGGACATTCTGAAACACGTTCCAAGATGAGCTTGTGATTATTGAAGAACCTGAAGCTGATGATGAGTCTCTAGATTGTGATTGTTATCATCCTTGATAAGGGTCGAATAATGAAGAAATAATTATCACATCAGTGGGGACACTCAGCGTTAGGGCAGTTTGTCTTTGGGCCAACAAGACGGAGTGAGGGAGACTTAAAGGAGCAAGACAAGAGGCAAAGTTTAGATAATGAAACCTCCTCACCTTTGGGAACAGGTGGTGGGATGTGGGCGTGGTCCTGGACGATGGGTGACACTTTACATCCATCCCAGTGGGAAATATCATCCATGTACATTTTACCCTGGCTTATCCTCACACTCACATCTAGAGCCATTTCCAAGTCTCTGCCCAGACACAGAGAAAACATGCCAACTCCTTTCAGAACCACCATCGGCCAAAACTGCGATGCTCAGAGGAAAACCTTCGTTTCCTCTGACCGTGCTCGCATCGCACATTTAACAGCGACAAGAGCTCCCTCCCTGCACCTGCTGCCACAGAGCTTCCACCGATGCCCTCATCAAGATGTTCACAGAGCTATCAACGCCCAGAGGAGCACTCAGCTGTGCCCACTCAAGTTAAAGCCCCGGAGGCTGCGGCTGCTCAACAACAAATCCAAACAGTGCCGAAGCCCCCGAATCCGCAGAGGGAGGTGTCGGAGGCGGCGGTAACAAGCGCCGTTATTGTGTGTGTGCATTCGACTGCACCGTAGCTGAACGTGGAGCCGGGAGCGAAGAAACAACTTTCCTTTCAAGTTCAAGGTGGGTGCAATAGAGATCTCCGGGGGGGATTGAGAACGTCTTTGCAGTCAAAGGGCGAGGCAGATCATTTAGTGGTGAGAGCAGAGTAACACAAACAAGAATCAATCTGGATCTGAGATGGAAAGAGGCTGAATGATTGGGTATTTAGTTGCAAATGAAAAGAAGTGCAAAGCAGAATAACTCATGGGTGGATTGCATCAAGGCACTAAGCCCCCAATAAGCACAACAATAAAATGCGAATGAAAGGGGATTACAAGCCGTCCAAATTCTCTTATCAGCCACGGCACCTGTTCCAACATTCATGATAATTAACTTTAAGGAAACTGAGGTGAAAAAGTAGCAGGAATCCAAGTTGTTGAAATTCATCTCACACTGTGAGTCTGTGCGTCAGTGATATATGATACATGTGATCGAGCCTGTTGTTTGGCGGGTGACAGGTTTTCACCTCGTTCGTTTTCACCTCGTTCTTCCGACGTGTCACAGAAAGCTGGCTCGCTTTTTTTTCTTTTTTTTTAGATCTGCTGAAACTTGTCAGTGTCTCCCAGAGTTCAAAGCCTTGGAAACAGGCTCTGGCTCCCTGGCCGCCCGGCTCTGACCCTGGGCCATATGCAGCATTACTGATGTATTACAGGAGCAGAGTCTGAATAATTACACGGAGGAGTTGAGGGAATGTGACGCTCAGCACGACAGGCAGGATGCTGCCAGCGGAGATGGGCGCAAACACTGTATGTGTCGCTGGAGTGCTGATACGCCTACAAATCTGATCCTGTGTGGGTCACAGAGCAGGTGGAGGGGTGCGGGGAGTGGAGTGCAGGAATCACAGTAGAGAAAACCCTCAATCCAAACATCGGACAATATTCATGCAACCACTCACTCATAAACTAACCTGATACAATATTAACTTGGATGTGAACCAAACATCAGTCCTTTAATCACGCTGCATCCTTCCACCAAGTTTCATTTTTTTTGTGTCTATCGGTAAAAATCTATGAGATCGATATCCACGTGAAGGTAATTCTCAACTTTTACTGATCATCCAGATGACACCAGTGAAGTTACTGCTACCCAGAATTCATCAGCCGGGGAGAAGCTAATTCACTTCATTTAAATTCTTCCTCGTGATCAAGAGAAGTGTCTCAATTAAAAAGGTTGATATATAATCAAATTTATAAAAATACATTTCTATTTTGTATAGGTAAGGTTTCAGTTTTACTTTTAATATGAATCTGAGAAATAAAAATAAAAAATTATGGTCCCAAAGAAGCTGTTGTTTTTGATATCCGGTCGATCACCGTGAAGCTGATAACACAACACGTGTTCAGTCCGTCTGATTGGTGAAAGCCTCCACCTGAGCCGGGCTGCCTCTCCAGCTGGGCCTCCATGTGGCAGCACACTTGAGTTATATATTTAGCTACAGTCCGGGGCCCTCGCTCTGACGTCTGCTTCTGTGACAGTCGAGCAAAAAGAGCCTCGGTGAATAAATCTATAAGAACTTTACATTGCAACCTTTCTCCTGGAGTGAATGCTCACGTCAAACCGTCCTTGGCCTCGCGGGAAGCCTTGAGGAGAACAGAGCTGCTTCAACAAACTGTTTAAAAACCTGGAGAATGAAGCTGAAAAGAACAAATCACACAAGAGCGAGGCCAAAGCTCCACAGGAGGAGAGGGCGGAACTCGTGAAGCTCTGTCATCTGATGGTCAGCGTGGGTTCACCGTGAGGCCAGCGTCCTTCTGCAGAGACGAAACACCTCAGATTCTTTGGTGTGGTGTTGATGTACCGATCACAGATCATTTTCAAATGATGCTGATTTATTCACTGTGTTCAAAACAGTCATCATGAATCATGACACATTCAATCAAGTTGTTTTTATATAAATAAAAAATAAGTGTTACAACAAGAAAAATAAGGCTGAGGAATTCAAGTTTAAATTCACCTTGGGGTCCATCTTCACAAAATTTCATTTTTCATTTGTCACAGTGCAAAAAATAAAAAATAAATAAAAATAAATCAGTTTTTCCTGAGAGGTTTGTGCTTGTTCCAGGTTCATGCTGATAAACAAACATTGTGGACCTCGAGAAGGTCACTGGTCACGTCCAGTTAACGTGTCCTTGGCTGCTGTGGTTCGTGATGAGCTGTTTACATCCTTCAGACTCTTTATTGTTGGAAACTGTGATGAGGTGAAACTCTCTCAACTCCGGGCTGAAAAACAACCTGCGTTCACTGTTAGGAAACATGTAGCCTCGTCTGAGGAGAGACACGCGAGTGATCAGAGGGACAGAACTCTGGCTGTCCTCCAGCAGGACACCAATAAAACACCGGGCGTGTGGAGACTCGGCCCGGTCGCCTTTATTTATGGAGCCTCCTCTGAATAATTCTGCTGAAGATGTAATCAGCGGAGCAGCAGAGCGCGGGGATCGGTGCCGCAGCTCTTATCAGATCAGAGGAGGGTTGAGCGCCGGCGGGGACGAGATGTAGCAAACGACCCTAATTAATAGTCCACTGTGTGTGGATGTTGTGGTGTAAGACAACAGCTACTTCTCACCTCACACTCCCATCAGAGCGAGACAGCGCAAGGTCGGTCCTGATACATCGGTACCACAGCTCTCACCTCACATCACCATCACATCTGGTATTTTTCAACATAAAATGTGCAGGTTACTTTTTTTTTTGTGGTGGTGGTGGATTTCTAACAGAACTTTTTGGGTCTTCATAGAAAAGTTAATGATTGAAATTTGCTTTTTTGAAATCTATTGAAAGGATGAGACGTGGCCCAAGAAGGAATCAATTACAATGTGGTTTGAAACCGGATCCAGCTTCTTTTCCCACGCTTTAAAACATGAGGAGCTTTTTTTGTCTTGACATTTCAAGGAAATAATTCATGGATCTTGATGAAAAATAAATCAAACACAACCTAAAAACACTCAAACCGATGCACCAGCAGCAAATTCAACTCCCTCGCTCGTCCTGGTTCTGAATTTGACTCGGTGTTTTGCTCATGATGAATGCAAACTGACAACAGAGGTCTGCCATGTCGTTTATAATCAGGTGGGTGGCGTTGCCGCTTCTGCTCGCGGCACTGCAGCCTCATCAGTTCACTAATCAGGGACCAGGCCGCTGGTAATTATCCAGCCCACCTCCAGGAAGCAGCGGAGCCTCCGCCCGCTCCACCTTTCTCCCACCGCCGCCGTGTCATCTGTGCATTAATCAGCTCTCTGCGTTGGGCCCGGTGCACGTTAACTCGTGACACTTGACACCAACCTTGAGTGAGCAGTCGCTTAAATCGAATTACCGTCCCTGTGAGCCGTGCAGAGCCTGAGCTCACATGTTAGGTTATGATGAGCATGAAACCCGAATGCTACCTGGGTAATTTTGACCTGTACATGTGTAGAGCCACTGATGTAAAGTGTCATGTCATGTCATTTTCCAACCGCTCCTTCATTCAATTATCGTCTTCACAAGTTATTTACCTAGACTTCACTAAACCATATAATAATGTAATGTTTCCAATTTCTACAATTTGCAGAAATGCACATATCATTTTTTTACACATATCAACTACTCCTCTCTCTTGAGCACTAGACTGGTAGATGTGTAGTTAGCAGTAGCCAGCAGCTGTAAATGTATATCTATCTATCTATCTATATATGTATATATATATATATATATACTGTATATATATATTACCTTTTTTACTTGCTTTTGCTGCCCCTTGAGCTACTGTAAATGTGTGTTTCCCCCATGGGGGAGGAATAAAACATCCTATCTCGATAAGAACTGTGCGGCTCTTTGTTTAAGTGGTGTTGGGTGAAATGCTTTGCTGTGTCACTGTGAGTTTTAAATTTCCTGGGGTATAAAAGTGCTTTGATGATGAATGAACAAAAGCTGCAGTGGGTTCGCTTCCGTGTACAACTTATTGTAGTTAATAAATTACAGGAGTAAAGTTTTACTGCTGATGAGATTTATTCTTACTTAGAAGAAATAAATGTTTGCGTTTTTATCAGCGTTGTTTTACAAATCAGGAATGAGGCGAATTTCATCATCATAAAAAAGAATGACTGACATTTTCCAGCTGCTGGATGTTTCAGTGTTGCGGGGAGCCGCTCTGCAGACAGCAGCATGCTAACACACATCAGCAATGTCCTGTGGAGGAAAGAATAAAAGGGGAAGCTCCCCGGAAAACTTTTTTTTGGAGCAGCAACAATCTGTGATGTAAATTTATGTTAATTGAATTTGCTCCAGAGAGGAAAAGGGTTGCTGTGTTTAAGCTTCATTTAACAGGGAAACAAAAGACCTCAGCTCTGTTTTTACTGATTTTCTGCTGCACTAATTATCCTTTTTCTCTGCGAGAGGATTCGAGTTCTCACACTGCACATGCACGTTTATTAAAAATGCAAGCAGCTAGGAGGAGCCGCCATATAGACATCAAATTGTATTTCTTTGTGATAAAACTCTAGCCTGAACGAACAAATACTTCAATTCTGCTGTAATGAGGTAAAATCACGACCCATGACACCAAGATGGAACATTTTCTCCCCTCCATTCCCAGCCTGTAAATCCCACCCACAATGCAACGCACTGCGGCGACAGTGAAGAACAAATACCCGACATTAATACCTGGATGGCTGGTTTTCATTGCGCCGCTTATATCTCGCCATCAGCTCCTTTTCAATCCTTCCTATTTCCTGTTGTGATTATCTCTTATTCTACCTGTCAGACAGTGGCAGATTAGTGCTTCAGCGGAAGCAAATTAAACGTCTGCAGAGCAGAAAGGGTGACAGTCGGCGCTTTATGGCCCGAGTTGCTGAAAGCTTCCCCGGTGGAGGCGAATGTCAGAGTTTGGTTTGTCACGGCGAGGAGGAGCGGAGAACAGGAAGGAAAGAACAATCGTCGTCGTTGTAAAAACTCGCGCTCACATACACAACAGCAAAGTGAGTCTCTTACAAAGCTTCCGACCAACCCAAGGACAAAGTGTGGAGGCAAAGCGACTTTTATTGTGTATTCATATATACAGCAGGTGTGGACATGATGGATTCCAGCCGATTCTGGGTCTGTGCTTTGACACACGTCAACCGTCCACTCAGCCGTCTCCTCAGGATTTCACACACACACACACACACACACACACACAGATGTGGCTCCGACAGCTTCGGTTTCACAGAAGTTTCATATCATCCTCGTAGAAAAAGTGCTGCTTATAAATCAAGTCCAAAAGTTTTTAAATCTGATGATCTATTCTGCATTTTTTTCCTTTTTAATATATAATTTGTGACGTTACAGGATGGCACAGGAATATCGTGTTGTGATCCAGACAAATCAACATTTACATTTTTAAATACTCGTAAATATTTACATCCTCGAAACACAGGGCACCGATGACTCAAAATCCACTTTGAACACGTTTCCAGTTTGTGTACGATATGCACAAACAGAAGGGGAATGAATGATGTCATGGATTGTTGTGTTTCGGACTCCCTATCATCTTCATTCACTGGTACCAGTGACTGAGGGGCTGTGTGGGGTCTGGTCAAGCTCCGAGCGCGCCGCCCCGCTCCGCCCCCTGTGGTCAGTGGGGGTTCCGGGCCGCTTCTAAATGAAATACTCTTTCTGGTTTTCACTGGCAGCGCCCTGAGAGTCCGCCGGGCTGCTGAAGGGAAACTCCTGGCCGTCGTCGGGCTGCGCTGCTTTGACTTCTTGGTTCCGGTACGTCTCTTTTCTGCTGCAGATGAATCTGGCCACGATTGCCAACGCAGACGCGGTGACAAATATCACGACGGCTATCACCCCTGAAAAAACACAGAAACACAGACGTGAGCTGTTTTCAGGGTTTCTCCAGGGGAAGGCCGTGGATGCCTCCAGAGGTTCTACAGACACTCTCCTCCTGGCTCCCGAGAGATGCTGGTGGCGATTCGAAATGACATGTCAGGTTCTACCTCTGCTGAGCAGAGAGTCTCCCACTGCATTGTGGGACAAATTCTGTGCAGGACCTCCGCTGGTCACGTTTCACGTCACAAGGTGACCACTTTGGATCAAAGTACTGGACATTTTAATTTGTTGGTTTGGTCCAAACTTGTGTTTCCTGGTCATACAAAAGTGCATTTACTCTTATTTCCGTGACTTTGTGGATTTTCAAGTCATTTAAATGTAAAAGGCAACACCTTGAGTTGGAGGAGTCCGTCCAGTTTTCGTGCGCTAATGACTGAAGACGCTGACGCAGTCTAAACGCTGCAGCTCGGCACTGATGTCTTTATGTGTTGTTCTCAGACAATGTGGCTTTTGTCTCTCCTGACATTTCCATCTGAATCTGAAAATAGCTCACGCCAAACACTTGTCTGGAAAAGTTCGAAAACCTCTTTGCAAAGTTTTGTTCCAACTTAAACAAACTGGCGTACTTCACAGGTTTTATTTATACAACCAAAGTAAATGTACGAGACACAATACTGCGAGCAAGCCTGAGTTAAATAACGCGCTTTTGGAAAAAAAGGAAAAAAACAAATCTCAAAGGTTTCCCTGGGATGTTTGTGAATTCAAACTTTTCATCGAGCGAAAGTCATGAAGGGCTGTGGATGCAGGCAGGCTTTGTGGGTTACATCCCAGATGTTCTGGAAAACCTGTGTGTGTGTTTTCCATGATATACGTATGTCCATGAATTAATTATTCATTGTTATTATTCATTCATTTATAATTGATGTGTTGTTTTTGTTCTCTCCACTGAGTTGGGCTGCATTTACCTCCGATCAGAGCTGAGTCGCTCCTGATAGCGTTGACTAAAGGTTGACCTGGATCCACTGAACCCGGCAGATCTACAGAGAGAAACAGAGAGAGAAACAAATCACGGCAAGAGAAAGAGAGATGAAGTATGTTTGTCTGCTTCTGTTCTTTGACGATGAAAACCAAATCAGCTAATCTCCCAAAGATCGGCTGTGCCAAATTTGAAGAAACTCCCCCCACAGCTGCTCGCCAGTGCTGAGGCTCCAGAGAGAAGAAAGATGAGGTGGAGCAGTGAAAGGACAGCGGAGGAGTAAGGTAGAGACAGAGTGGGAGTCATCAGTCAGCACAGACTTGTTGAAAGCTGCTCTCTGACTGCTCTCATCTCTGCTCGTACCATCAGTCTCCCGCCTTATTGAGGAGGATGTTTAACGAGCCAATAAAAAGATAATATGTTAAAGACCTAACAGGTCCCGGCGCGATGAGAGGAGCAGGGTGATAACTGTCTGCTCCTGGTACCTGACAGGGAGTGCGTGGTTTCCGCCGTGTATGACTTGGCCGGGGAGGAGGAGCCACAGCTCGACAGGACCAGCGGGCCGGTGACAACGGCGTCCCCGTCAGGACGCAGCAGAGCGGCTTTCAGGGGGCTGATGGAGTTAAAGCGGACAGCCGACAGACAGCCGGTGAAGCCGAGGGCAGCCAGCTGGGCCAGCTCCGCGTCCAGCTCATCGGAATCTGTGAACGAAGAAGCGATGGAGTGAGCTGATGAAGCACTTTGCGCATGGATATTTGATCCTGCACCCGGCAGGTGCTGAATAAAATCCTCAGCTCACATCAGTGTGAACGACAGTGATTTAGATAACGGATCCCATCACTGTCAGTCATCTGCGCCGTCACCACAGACACTGTTTGTCGGCTGTGTGGAGCCTGAGACTGAGTTTTAGATTGAACTGGATTCTCTGGGCAGCAGGAAATAACTTCACTTGGAATTAAACATCTCAACCTCTAAGACAGAGACTCCACTCTGTCTGTGGTGTGAGTTCATTTCTGTTTATCTTCATGTTTCACTTTTATAGTCAAACCAAGCAGATGCAGAGAAGAAGCTACGAAACAAATTAGTTGTCTCCACTCTAACAGCACTGGCCCAGCACTGGAACCAGTGACCTTCCAGTCAAAGAGATTACCAGGAGTGGGGCTCGAACCAACAAGGACTTATGCCCATTGGATCTTAAACACAACGCGTGAACCACACTTGGCCATCCTGGTGATAGTGTGTCATTACAATTACAATTACATCACAATTACTCGTTGATGTACAGTTACTACATTGTTGATCATTGATGTAGTAGTGTGGTAGTGTGGATGGGTACTTAGTCTTATTCTTGCCTATAATAATACATCCAAATTATATTACCTTAACAAATTAACAACTAAATAGAGAAAGGAAATCTAACATACTCGGAAATACACCAGCAAAGTTACCTATAAGTATCTAAAAGCTGTCCAAAGTGTGGTATTTTAGTATGCTTATATACTCTTCTTCCTTATGCATTGTTCATAACAACAGCATTCATTTGTTTTGTTCTAAATTTCTAAAATTTAGAACAAAACAAAAACTAAAAGATGGGACTTGAATTAGAAAACGAAAGGTGTCATTGTGGGAGCTGAACCTCCTGTAAAGAGCTCAGTGAGTATTCCAGTCAAACAATCTGTGCGCTGAAGAAGCGACCGACTCCTCCCAGCTGCTGCCCCTAACACCCACCCCCTGTCCTCCCTCGCTCCCTGTGACTGTCTCTCCGTCCTCTCCTGCTCCATTAGTCAGGCTGATGGATGACAGGGCTGCCAGCGGGTGACAGCATATCAACTCTCCTGCTGCCTCTCTGATTCGGATACTGATACGACTGCCTGGATCCTGTGGCTCCGAGGGAAGGCTGGGTCACCCACGAACACGACCCGGGTCATCAATAAAAGAGCAGCGAGGGGCCTCGGCAAAGCAAACAGCACCAGCAGCGATTTCAATGGTACAAAACTGTTGTTGCTGTTCTGTAAGAGGTGAGTGGGCGGGGCCACACGTGCCACGTAGAGTCAACAAATTTGATACAGATGCAAATGGATCTCGTGCATGGATCTCGTGCACACCAGAACTCAACTATTTCAAAATCCACTGCAGCGGAGCATGAGTCAGAGAGCTGCCGCGCTACCGCACATCACAAACAGCAGCAGGCGGCTGCTCACCCTGGCTCTGCTCCGCATTTCCTCCTTTCCAAAGTTTTTCTCCCCACAGTTGCCACAGTGCTGCTCGTTGTGGGAACTGTGGGCCTCCTCTATAATAACTTGACCTTACTGCAACATGTTGCGAACGCTCAGATGATGAATGTTGGCATTTGGCGTTGCACAAAAACAACGCTAGTTCCAGTTACCGTGGGGACGTAATTAAAGTGTCCAGCATCACTGGGCTGATCTCGGTCCCAGAAATCTGAAACTGAACCTCCGCGTTAGTTTTCTACACAGAGAACAACGGATAAATTATACAGCAGTGAGATGTATTATCATCACATCCCGGCTCTCTTCTAAAATTATGAATATTATTAATGAAGAACCTCATTTGACAGCAGACCCTTTCTCAGCTCCACAGATTAACCTCTGACCTCTTATAGCTGTTACTACACAAGAAAAACACTGACTGGTTTTCCCACGAAGCTTGACAGAACACAAAATAAACGGTGGAACAGATGAAGGAGCTGGTTTTTGTAGTTGATCCATTTTCAACTGCCTGTCCGTTACTGGGCCACAGGGGGGACGTTAACAAATAGAGCAACAAACCTGCTCCTGCCCCCAGAGTGAAGCTGAGAAAAACATGGAGTTTATATTGATCTTTAACACATTCAGAAGGATGAGAATTCAAACCTAGTGGGACTTTCTTTTTCCCTTGTTTTGTCTCTGAGGAAAATATCCAGACAGAGCAGCGCAGACCTCTCACCTCAAGCTGAACTGCGTCTCGCAGACAGAGGTCGAGCTGGACCGTCTGACTCCCTGGTTCAGTCTGAACCCGGCGCTCCGCAGCGGAGACTCGTGGGTTGTTATGCTGAATCGCAGGGTGCTGACTTCAATCTTCTGAGTAATTTGTTCTTTTCAATCTCTCCTCATTACCATACAAAGTGAAGGAGCTTTTCTCCAGTTATTACCGATACAGCTGCCTGGAGCCGCGCGCTGCCACACAGACTTAAATATGGAGACTGTATTACACACCGCTTCCATAACACAGATAAAAGTTCTCTGACATTTAGATCACTGTCTGTACTCCTGCATTAATATAAAAAAAAAAACAATGGCGTTTACAGAGGCAGGCAGTAAAGGTGCCTAATGCCTCATAACTGGGACTTAAGTTGTTGGCCTGTTCTAGCGTTGTTCTTATGTCACAGAGCAGTCTCTCTGAAACTCTGAATATGGAGAGGAAGTTCTTTTAAGAGGCAGCACAGCCGATGCCCTGGCTGCTCCTCTCCCTCCTGTCCACTCACATGGGTCCGTCTAAGTGCTGGAGTGGGCGCTGAGAGCTTCTCTTACCCTGGACTCTGCCCAGAATGAGCGACCTCATGCTGCTGGTTTCCACGTCGGAGGACAGGTTGAACTCCTCCGCCGTGTTCTGGTCAATCTGAAAGAGGAATGCCAATTGCAAAGACAAATTGTTTTCAGAGTCGTGTCTTGAAAGTTAAACAGATGTTATGTGAACAGTTGAACAGTTGCCGATGGGTGAGGCCTGTGACATGGGCATGTGTTCACCTGCACTGACACAACGTCTGCCAGTCTCCTGACGGTCACCGTGTGCAGACGTCCATCAGCCAGGTTCATGGCTCTGCTGCCCAGTACCTCCACATCTCGGCTGCTGTGCAGCTTGTACCTCAGCTCCAGCTCATCTTCACAAAAAAAAAAAAAAAAAACACTCAAAAACTTCATTCAGACATCATAACTTCTATTATTTGAATTCTGTTATGCAAACATTTACTGTAGTGTTGAATAGACTGATTTTTTTTGTCCTTGTGGACCAATTTGATGTTCTACCAAGAACTTAAAATGTTGCATACAATAATACAACCACCACAAAGTTCTGACAGCAGACAGTAAGAAAACACTAAATATCAATCTGATCTAATCTGAACTAATCCATGTTGCACATTCAAGACATTTATTCACTCCTTCACAGGAAAAAAATTAAATGTCATGCAGACAGGCGAGCGTTCTGAGATACCAGCAGCCAAATTAAAAAGCCAAAAACCATTTAATATGGCTAGGAAGAATATTTTATCTCCATGAATAACGCTTCATTGTGTAAAATTAAATTCACAATCTGTCCCTGTGTTCAGCTTCGTAAATGCCACAGCTGAGATAACTTGAACCCGCAGATTTAACAGATGAGCAGAAACGATAGGAAATTAAAATAATCTAATACCTTTTTGAAATGAATAACTGACTCAAAAGAGCAGATCTGGATAGAAATAAACGCAGCGATGGAGAGGGCAGGGGGCTTTTTTTTTCAGGCTCGGTGAGATAGTGAGATACTGAAATGAGTGTGTGTGCAGCAGCTGAGGCTTTTGTTACCGCGGCAGCTAAAAGAGAGAAACACGAGAAAAACCTTGTTGAAGCGACAGAGTGAAACCTCTCACTGGGATTTAATTAGAAACTTCAGCTGGAGAGCAGATACCTGATGATGAATTCATCACTTACTCACAACCCCGCAATCCCTTATCTTTCCAAAGTCAAGATTTCACTTTACCCGCTGCACAAATCTCTGTCTGTTGCTTAACAGACATTCGGATATAACCTGACATGAGTAGAAAATCACTGGGGGAATATAAAAAGAGCATTGAATTGATGACACTTATACCAGGTAGGATGAGCACAAAGTTTTCAAACTTCACTTGACCCTGTCGACTGTAGATTAAATAAAAATACAATCTTTCTCCTGCTGGCCTTTAGAAAACCTCTAAATAGGTTTTTTTTTGCCAGTTTGCACCTTCATAATGAGTTTGAGTTTGTTAAACTACAAAACAGACGTCTCAAAGTCTGTTGTTGCTGTTGTTATAAATACGCTGTTGGTCAGCTGCAGTGTATTTACAGACACTAGATAACAGCTGATCCTGTTCTGCAGCAGCAGAGAGCTGGAATCCCTCCCTGTCGACCGGAGCTGGAGTGAAATGAGTGATTAAAATGTGAATGCAATTAAAAGGCACAATGGCAAGAACACGGGGGAAAGAAGCTGAAAAAGAATTATCACTTAATAATGACCGAAATGAATGTTTTCTATGAAGCCACACCGGGAAGAACTGGAGGAGTCAGCAGAGCGTGACGCGGTGACTCCAGAGAGACGAGGAAAGTAATTGCAGGGACGATAAGAAAAGAACAAGATTTGCAGAGCGGAATTTGGGCCAAAATCGACTTGCTGGCCTCCTCACCGTGCCGGTTGACCAGCAGCGCCAGGTATTCCTTGTGGAGAGAGTGGACGTAGAGCAGCAGAGCCGGACTCTGCAGCGTCCTGAAGCTCAGAGAGATGTTCTCCCCCCTCGGCGCCACGTCAGAGTGGGCGGATGAAGACGGAGCACTGCTGTTGCTGCTCAGCTCGTACGCCTCCTTCAGGTCCAAGGCGATGGACATCGTGGACTTGAAGCTGGCAGAGACCTCTGAGAATGACAAGGTGTGAGAATCAGTCATCGCTGATAACATACGTCCAGAATGTTTGGTTCAAGGGAAAATGGCGATTTCCTGCGTTAACTGAGGTAACAACTGTCAGATTTGCCAGATTTTAGGATTAACGAAACAACTAGGAAATCGACTTTTATCATACTTTAACTGCTACTTTGCTTTGATCTGCTTTGTCAAGTCCATCAATCGTTGCATTTACAAATCCCAGATCTCTTTAACTCAGCAATGTCTTAAAACTGGACACCAAAACAGATGAGTGTGGTAGACCCTCATGAAAGCGCTTCCCTGGTCACCAAAGGTTCAGACCAGGAGGTTCAGTTCCTGCTCTGTTTAAACTAAGCCTGGTGTAGCGTGCAGGGAGTGAGTCTGACTGTGGCATGACAGCTGCTGAGTGTTCCTGAAACAGCTGGTCCTCTGGGACTTTTCATGTGCAGCAGGAGTTCACTCAGCTTGTTGCCAAACAACAAAACAAAACAAAACAAAAAATCCCAGAAACATCACAGAAAGAAACATCCTGAACTGATGGAGACTGCGGTGCGTGTCTCCTCAGAGAGGGAAACCTTCAGGACAAACCGGAGCAGAGGGAGGTTGTCGCACTGAGCTCTGAGCTTGTTGTCGCTCTGCAGCTCATCGATTTTACATCGAAGGTTGTCAGACACAGCAGCTGGTTCCACAACAAACACCGAACCAAATGCATCCAGCTGCTTTTTGTTCTCCAGCCATGTCCTGGAACCTCTCACCGACCGCCTATAGTTCTCCAAACGCACCAGAAGCTCACCAGATAGCAGCTCTTTGTTCTTGCACAGTCAGAACAAACACAGTTCTGCCTGCTCTCCAGCTGCACTTTCCTAATCTTGCTTGTACAATATCACTTATCCACTTTGTAACAGTTCTAAGACGAACGGACACTTTGGAAAATGTTTGCTTAGTTTCAGACGCTCCTTTGACGAACACTCACAAATCTGCCTTTTGTCTCAACATGTTAAAGCTGGGGAAGCTGCGATGAACGGCCAGGACATTTGGGTTCTTGCATTAATCTAGACTAACTCTGGATGAAAAGCATTAAACAGCGGCAGAGGCCGCAGCACCTTCATGGCAGAAGGCTCCGGTGAAGGCGGACGGGCCGCAGTCGCAAGAGAACCCGGTGGCTTTCTCCACGCAGCGACCCTGGTTCTGGCAGAGAGCGCCGTAGCTGCTGCAGTGACCCGGGCAGCCGGGTCGGACTCCGGGGGTGATCTTCGCCCGCTCCTCCAGGTCCAGAGTGACGCCGTTCAGCTGCAGAGAGCGCATGCAGCCGCGGAACCCTTTCTGCCTGGACGCAGTGCCGCCTGTTAGCACAACACAAGCAGCTGTTAGAACGTGTAGTATTCATTCTGTATACACCCTGTACCATTACGTTTCCACCTGACCTCTGCAGGGTGTGAGAGTTTTGAAGTCTGCATTCGTTTTCATGAACTTTGGATTCTTGTCTTTTTTAGGAGTTGATCTCACATCAGTCTATTTTAGTCCCATTTACAAGACTCTTGTCACAGAGCAGATTTTAATTTTTAAAGTTGAATAAAGTTTCAGCTGTGTTGGAATCAGCTTGTTGCATCAAACCAAATCCTCCTGAGCTCGTCCCACTGATCGGAACGATGAGCTTACGCTAACGGAGGAAGAGCTTGAGCTTGAAATAGGAACTCACACAACCAAACCACGTTTACCTGACAAATCCCCACTGTGTCTCTGTACGACTGTAAATCTGTAATTGCTCGTCTCCTCGGCTGTAAAGTGTGATTTGTCAGTGCAGCACAACAAGGCCACAGCTCTGCTGCAGAGCTGAGACACCGTCTCTGTTTCTCTGCAGGCTGCCGAAAGACTAACTGTGCGTCTGATGCTCATCCTCCATTCACCTAACGCTCTGACGCAGCAGCCTCACGCCACTCACAGGGTCCGGGCTCCACTGAATTGCATTTTTCATTACGCTGTGAGCTCATCATATCTTATTCCGCATCCATGCGTGGCAGTTTTTATTGTTCTGGCAGCCTGGAATTGGCCGGGTATTACTCTCACAGTTTGAGCCTGGAAACAGCTTATCATGCAACAGAAGCGTTAACTTCAGCGAAGACTCTGCTGCCTCCTTCCACAGCAACAGTTATAAAACACTAACAAAACATATTGAGCGTGGGTGTAGTTCCACCAGATCATCAGAGTGATGTGAACTCCGAGTGAGGAAAATAAATATTAGCAAAGTGTGGTTGACTCCAGCACGCCGCAGCCACCAGCTGGGGAGTTGTTGTGTCGATCAATTCGCAAAACCAATGAATGTTTTTATTTGTCCTGCAAGAGAGCAGTCCGGGTTCAACATTGCCAGGAGCTGAAGGCACTGACTTAAATAATTCTTCCAGTATTATTATTAGCCTGAACTGAGATGTGTGTCGTAGCGTGCGTGTGATGACTTCCTGCAGCGCTATATTAATATGAGCCAGAATAGTGTCATAAAAATTTACCCAAGGCAATATTACGGTTTATTAACAGATTTTCAGGAGCGTACATATATATATATATATATATATATTTTATTTTTTTATTTTTTTCTCCAAACTAAGTTTAAAGGAATCCACATGCATATTGCTTTGGTGTAATACGCAAACACCCCCAAATCCTTCTGCGTTGCCAGTAAATACCATCCAGAAGAGTCCTGCCCATATAAGGACAACGCTTTCTCAAAGCCGTTCAGGAGGGGGATTATTCGCCAAATACAACCGGCCAATCAGCAGCGTCCTCCGGCTCTCCGCCAACATTATTGTTCGCTGGCCGCTGTTTGTTTTTGGCTCCTGCACAGAATGTGCGTTTGCATATGAACGGGTGTCTGTGGTATTTGTCTGCGACGGATAAAGCCTCGTAATAAAAGGTGGATTTCCATCCTGCTCAAATACAGTTTGACGGATCGGGTGCAGAGCGGTAAAACGGAATTAGGAAAATCTGAGGATATAACTTTGTGGTACTCGACTATATTAAGGCGATGCGGTGCCCAGCTGTCAGGTGGGACTGTGGTGGACGTCACTGAAGGCCCAGGTGTGAAACGCACGGCTCATATCTGGGACATGTCAGCTTCACTTTAGTACAGTGACAGGAAGTGGAGACGCATCATCCATCATTAATCTCCCTACAGCATGATTCATCTTTAGTTTCAACATAACCTTAAACAAACCCTGGCTACTGTACATCTTGAGGCACACACACACACACACACTCCTCACCTATGAATAACTGACTGTTCAGCTGCAGATGAATGTGCCCGTCAGCGGGAGCCTCCTGCGTGGCAGCCGGGAACTCGTCGACCCGGAGTGACGCCTCCTTCACGTTCCGCTCGGCTCGCACGCTGTGCCACCGGTCGTCGTTCAGCGGGACGCTCGTCTCCACTCGCACCTCCAGCGGACCGTTGCCGACGTCGAAGGAGAAGACGACCTGGGAGGAGGCTGGGGAGGCAGGCGAAGGAGATAATGAGAAGAAGGGAGGAAACACTAAAGGGTCGGTTAGACACGGGCCGTGCGGCGGCAGCAGAGAGGGTCTGACTTGTTCTGTTGAATTCTAACCGACTGATTAACAAACCTGACGTGACACTGGGATAATTGTGTCCTCTGATGAGGGAGACACCGTCAACTTCTGAAGGTGCCACAGCTCCGTCTCTACACTGAGGCATAAAGACTTTAAACAAACCATCAGGATGTGTTGATGATGGTATGAACACTCGGGGATTAGACTGTCCCGCTTTGTGAAATCCGAATGATATTTTTTAAATTTAACAGTATAAATGTGTCTTTCTCCAGCCACAAATACAAAGAAAAAAAACACATTTCTTCAGTGACGCCATATTTCAATATACCCATTGTGTGTCCTTTCATCCTCTTTGTCATATGTTGTGTGTGAGGTGTGAAGGGACTCACTCCCACCTGTCCATCTGTTAGCAGGGTGGACAGACAGATGGACAAAGATCTGAGATGATTCAGAGACCAGAGCAGGGCAGGAAAGAATGACTGCAACATGTGTGTGTGTTCGTAGATTAGACAACTGCTGCAGTACCAGCTGTGTAGTTACATTCTTCATTCACTTTCTCCAACACACCTTTAATCCAGAGACTGCTCACCTCAGGTCTATCGAATGTTTGTGTCTCAGTTGAATGCAGTTGCACAGGAAACTTTTAATGTCTGTATAAACTCTTTTTGCCACTTAAGTGCTTTTTTATTTGCTGAAAACTCTTAGTTTGTTGGCAGTGTAGAAGAATTGTTTAGTGTGTGTGTCCACACAGTTTAAGACCATCAAACGGGGCCCACTCTTTACAGAACTGTACTTCTTCCGTCGTGGGCAGAGGGTCAGAGCACCGACCTGAACAACAGCAATGTCAAGAGCTGTGCAACAGCAGAGCAGCAGACTCTCTCTCTCTCTGTCTCTCTCACTCAGGGAGTCTTGGTCAAACACTTCATTGACCTCATCAGGAAATATTCACCCACGATAATTTCTCTCAGTTAAATCCAAACTTGTGTCTCATGAGCAAGATGTGTTTAAAAATCTCTGACAACCGAGACGAGACATTCTTGTCTGCTGCCAGACACAAAGATGCAGAATAACAGTCTGAGCCTGTTATCAGTGAACAGAAAACACTCTCGGTAGATATTGAGTGGACCGTCGCAGTTGCCCCACAAGATTACGTGGTAGCTTCTGCTGAGGAGTCACGGTGTCGAGACAATCTACCGGACACGTTGTGAAAGTAAAATGGCCTCGGTGAACAAAAACTCTAAACCCCATCTAGATTTTTAGTCGACCTTCACAGCGATTACACAGGTAAAGAGAGAGAGGTGAGCTGAAGGCCACGCAACAATGCCACCAGGCCTACGTGTGTGCACGAAGACAACACAAACCCTCATGGACGAACGGACAAACCCAGAGGAATAGGTTGATAAAGCAGCTGCTCTCTGATCTCCAGTCAGGTCGAGCAGCACATTAATGACAGCATGACTCAGGTTAATCATGGGCTGAGGTCGACAGTCTCTAAAAAACAATGCTGCATGTGAATAGATGAAAAATTATCCAAAGGTTTTCTGCTCCTGTAGACAAACAGCTTGGGCTTGATATGCTCCGTCTACACCAGACACAAAATATTGGCTGCTGGCCCCAGAGGTGAATTCAACATCAAACGATAGCCGAGCGGCTCAGAGACAAATATTTGACTGACCCAATAAGCATCCACCCTGACACAAACAACAGGGTCCCGGGCCACGTCCGCCGCCATGTCTGCAGGTCATATTATTGCTTGGATAATAATGGAAAGATCAGGAAATTTTGATTTGGAAATGCAGAGTTGTCCTTCAACCCCAGAGGCTTTCAATAACCTCTACAGTTTTGACTGCGGAAGTTTCTTTTGTTGTTGTTGTTTTTCTTGGTACAAGCTCCTCCCACTAACTGGTGTTGAGAACTAATCAAGTGCTGGTAATGAGAGTATCCTTATATTCACACTTACAGTGGAGTTCGATGCGGATGAAGTCCTTGATGCCCAGGTTTTCCAGGAAGACCCCAGACGAGGACGTGGTCTTAAACAGAAAGGAGATGTCTGCGTTCAGCTCGCCGTGGAAGGTGGGGAAGTGTAGGTACGACGTCTCCTTATCGAAAAACGCAGCATTCCAGAAGTTCCCTGCCACACAAAAAAATAAAAGGCAAACAACTAATGTCCTTCTTTATTTTGTGATCTATCAATTAGGAAGAAAGCTTATTAAAACACAGCTCATTCTGATGCTGGGTAATGGAAGTCTTGTTATGAACAAATGAACCAACTGTTCCGTTAATTAGAAAAGAACAAAGGCATAGCTCCAGCTGTGTCGTCTCATTTCTGTTGATTTACTTTGCAGGAACTTTAGATTTATATATTTATTTTGACTTGTTAAACAGAAGAGGCAATTATCAGTTAGCAGAGCTCATTATATATCTTTTCATCATAGGCTGTTGTTAAAGAGCATAAATGGACTCATACTTCAGCTATTGATTTCCCTGAGCAATACGCAAATATATTAGCACTCATTAACCTACATTTCTGTGTTTTGGTGTACTACTGCTTGTCTTTAATATCTCTATTACATCTTGAATGAATTGTCAGATTAAGTATTTATCACATTCAAAATGAATTACTTAAATTAGTGACAATACTGTCAACCTATTCAAACGTACTAAAAACCTCCCCAGTATTGCTTAAGGGATGAAAAACTGGCTTTCAAATATGTCAGTACTGAAATGGCCCCTGACTGATATGGACTCACTGTCTCCATGACAACGGAGCGGTCCCACCCTGTAGGCCGCCTCCGACCCGGGCCGCTGGACGTCACCGAGCACCAGAGACCTCACTGGAAGAGACTCCTTATGGGTGAGGAGGCCTGAGTCGTTGGCCCTGGAAGCACAGGAGGAGGAGGAGAGAAAAAAAAGGGACGGAGAAGGAGGAGTAATTAGGAAAGATGGCGAGAGGAGTAAAATGAGAATGACATCAAGTAGAAGGAGAAAGAAAAGAGGAAAGATGAGAGGAAAAGGAGGAGCAAAAACAAGAGATTAGGTGTCAAGGGATTAAGTGATGATGAAGGATGTGGAGGAAGACAAGGTGGAGAAAAAGAAGAGGGGAGTGATTAGGTAAGGAAGGTGGAGAAGAGGGGAGGCTGTAAAATAAGGTGAAAGCAAAGACAGGGGTGAAGACGAGGGCATCAGCTTCAGCGGGCTGAGCAATCACGCACGCAGAGCGGCTGAACCCAAGCTACAGAGAGTCGGAGCTGAGTCGACGTGTCTGCCACAACGTTTTGTGAAAGCGTTACACGAAGAAACATCGACTAAACGACTGATCTGCACAAACACGCTCGGCTCCGCAGCGCCTCACCTGCAGCTGCTTTTGTTTCTGCGACATTTTAACAAGAAAAAAAACGTAGGACTGTCACTGTGGCGCAGAGAGACGTAGTGAATCTGTGAAAACGACACCAGGAGACAGTCTGTAAAAATAGAGCCAGATTTAGGGAGGCAGATAATAGAAAGACAGACCTTTGGCGGTGCAGGCGGAGGCAGGATTGGTTACAGTACGGGAGGAACAGCTCTAACGGTGTAATTGGTCACAGGATTGGGGAAGGCGACCCAAATAGAGAATTTCTCACAGCATGGATGAAAGGATTTGAATACAGGAGAGGATAAAACACGGAGAGAGAAGGTTCTGTAAATATCTGCGGATTTGTCCTGGACGTCTTGTGGCTCCTTTCAGTCCAGTAAACCAGCATGTGATGGGCAAACGCCGAGTCTCTATAATGACTCATGTTTGCAGCCTCTGAAACAAGATGCCACCTTTTCAGTTTTATATCTGCTCCAAGACACGTTCAGATGTCTGTCTGTTAAAGCTGGTGCACCCGAGCTGCTCCTAACCTTCATAGAATAAAGATGTGGGCCACAAAATTCATCTTAGCTCATGTAAAAGAACAAATATCAGTCAAATTTCCCAAAAGCACGAGGCTACGAGGTGTGATAAACTAAACTGGGGAAACTAAACCTGGGCCACCTTCTGTTCTGCTTGACCTACTTGTGGTCCAGGTCTGACAAATCTGAGCCAAAACTATTCTGCTCCTCTGGACGGTTCTGCCGTCCACAGTGTTGGCGTGCAGGGCGTGCAGTGAGGTACCACAGGTCGTAGTCAGCGTCACAGTTGCAGTCGTGATGCGAGTCCAGGCAGTCGTCCTGCAGAGCGCAGGCACACTGGCGGCTGCCCGGCTCAGCTCCGCCCCAGTACGTCTGGATCCGACCTGCGCCCGGACCGCCCACCCACCAGCTGAACGGAGCCCCCTCTGGAACACACAAACACATTCATCATTCCACATGGATGACACAAGAGAGGCGGGACTTTCGATCCTGAGGATACAGACTGATGAATGACCGTCTCTGAATGTGTTGTTTTCATCGCACACGCACACACACACACACACACACACATTTGTAGATGTGTTTGTTTATGTCCATGCTCGGCTGACAAATAAAAGAAGATGTATGTAACACAGCTGTCTTTGCCCTCCATCCATCTAAAGGGCTCTGTTGGATTTGCAGCGCCAGCCCTTCAGCGGCTCCCAGCAGCCTCGCTGCCCAGCCTCCATCATGTATCTCTGGTGTTTCCCTGATAAAACTGGACAGATAATGGGCAGCAGCTCTCTCTGGACCTGTCTCCCTGCTGATAGGTAGATGTATAGGTGGCATTAGCAGGGGACATTCCTCAGTGCACTCTGAAACCTTCGAGCTTTACTCTAATGTAGGAAGAAGAAAGAGTTTAGATTGTATCATGAGGCATCGAAACAGTCGTAAAAAGAACAGAACAACACAGGAACAGGACGCCACCGGCCTTCACCTGCCGTGTTGAGGAGGCGGGACCGCCTGCAGTGGTACGACAGTGACTGCTCGCAGTGCTCTGATTGGCTGATGATGGCCAGTAACTGCTCCTCCTCGGAATCGTAGTAATCAAAGTGGGCTGAGTGCTGGGTTCGCTCCGGAGACCAGCGAACTCTGTTCAGCTCAGTGTCGTTGTGCTGGATCACCATCCACGCCCTGTCCTCTGGTGGGACGGAAAATGGAGACACGGAGGGAAACACAGTAAATAAAGGCTTGGTGTGTGTGTGTGTGTGTGTGTGTGTGTGTGTAATACCTGTCATGTTACAGTAGACCAGCTGGGGTTTGATTGGTCCACTGCCGTCAACGTCGATGTAATAATGTCCCGATGTGTTGCCTCTGTGTCTGTATGCCTCACACGACTGCTCGTAAGTCGCTGAGGAGGGAACACATCATTAATCAAAATATACATATAAATGGTGCCAACGACAGAAGAGCGGCAAATAAATAAACAGGCATCGATTAATAATGAGACTAGGTACAAACAAATTACGCAAAACCCTTTTGGTTATATCCTGTCAGCTGATTAAAACACACACTACCTTTGCCAAAAATGCCTCATCAACACATGGACATGATTCAGCAAAGAAATACTTGGACACCAACACAATAATTCTGTGTGTGTGTGTGTGTGTGTGAGAACAATCTGCCTCAGGACTCACTCTCCTTCTCTCACATAATTTCTGCCTCTGTCCCTCTGTGTCGTCTCTTCTTTCTATTTCAACTTTATCTCTTCACTCTTCTCTTGTGTTCGTCTTCACCAGGGGAGGGAGCCGAATGAGTTTCACCATTTATTCTGAGCATAATAAAATGATAGCATGACCTTTATGGACAAAGATGAGAACGTGTTTGTTCAAAATTAACTGACAAAGCGAATCTGGTTGCCTGGAATTACTTGAACTGGGCCATTATAAAGAGGCCTTTATAAGGAACCAAGTGAAGTGGATGCGCCCGTACTGCACTGATCCCTTTGTGTCAATTCTTAATTGCTTCTTATCAGCGACTCATCTCATGAACCACGAAGACAACCTCCAACTTCTCCAATCACAACACTAAACAAGTGGAGAGACGCTGGCGGAGCTTCCTCTGACACCATGGCTGATGGGAGCTGTTTGAAGTGAGAAGTGGGAGGAAATTACAGCTTTCATCTGCAGCAGGATGCCACTGCTTTGTTCTCTCTCCTCGGTGTTCTCTCAGCGGAGAGGGCAACGCTTCATTTCTGCATCGTGGGTTATACCAACCCGGCTATTTCTCATCGAGAAGCAGTGTTTTAAAATTTGGGGAAAACTCCCCCACAAGTCTCCACATGCCATCAGGTCTCGTGTTAAAAACTTTCTTCTTAAAACTAAGTTTGTACATAAGACGTGTTTAACTGGAGTCGCAGTTCCAAGAAAAACAGAGATGTGTCTGGAAACACAAATGGAATTACTTTCACGTCAGGCTTTTTGGGGAATCGCCTAACATGCGTTTGCTGTGCTGTGCGTAGGTTTGATGCCCGTCTCCTCCACTCCGCAAGGCAAGACACGAAACACTATTCCATTATCAGTACATCTTCATATTGGCCTCTTTCATATCATTTTTATAACAGTATAGGATTAGGAATCTCTCAGCTTCAACCAGCCTCCTTCCAGCCTATGTCTCAAACATAAATTCACCATCACCTTATTGTAGCTCCTCTCCTATCGAGCAATTTATCCACTTTCAGCTCATTGTTTTGGTTTCACTGCCTCTTTTCTATTAAAAGCCTTGACCACTTCAACACTGAAGCAGCCTCTAAGTTCATTATCGTATTTAGAAACAGATCCGGAGGTTGTTGTAGCTCCGGGTGCTTACAGCTGTGGCAGGTGGCTCCTCTGTAGCCGCTGGCGGAGCAGTTGCAGTGGAAGGTGCTCCAGGACTGAATGCATCTACCTCCATGTTCGCAGTGACTGGGAGAACACCTGAGAGACAGAGACAGTGTTACTAAAGTTGAGCAGGCCCCGACTCTGACGAGCAGGCGTGAGGGAGGCACTGCAACAAAAAACAAAAACGTCTCATTTTAAAATCACGGTTTCTAGGGTCGTAACACAACCAAATTCATCGGTTCATAACCGGCCGCACTGCTGTTTTCTCAATGAAAGAACTAGACACGGGAAGCGGGAGGAAGCGGTTCACAATCCACAGTAAATGAGAGACTGAAATAATGAATTGCAGTTGGAGCAGTTTTCAGAAGTACATTTTTGTTTTGCAAATCCCCTTTAATGAGAGATCGGGCAATAAGTTATAAGAGCAGAATAAAAACATGCTGCTTTATTTGTGATGCAATTAGAGGTGAGACATTTGTGGCTGGGAATCTAAAATGCTTAAGAGTCCACTGCAAAACAGTTAATTTAGTGGATATTAAACTGGGAGCAGGCGCAGTTAAATCAACTGGAAGATCATTTGGATTCGCAGCAGCACGGGCAGAATGCACAGCACACAGGAGCGACTCATTAAAGCCCATTCTAACAGCGGAAACCCAGTGAAGTTACACATAGATGCACAATTCAAGCGTGCTGGACAAGTCAATAATCATTTTGCATATTTCTGCCGTACGAAATGAACCTGGACCCATTTGGAGTTTGATAAAAACAGTCATGGGATGAAGTTTTTGAATTAGTGGTGCACCCACGAAGCAGAAGGTCGGTGGTCAAATCCCCAGCACCTCCAGTCTGCATTCCAACTGAATGAATGGAGCGTGACAGAAAGTGCTGCATGTAGATTTACTCCTTGAATGTGAGGACGCCACTTGAACTGTGAAGTGATTTGAGAGATGTGTGTTAATTATAAAACAACATATCTAAAGGAATGTGTAGGAGGAATGAGGAACTAAGAGGGTGCGGGGTCAGAGGGAGGTGGTGACGAGGAGGTTAGATTGAGGGCTGAAGGGGACGGAGGAAAGGATGGAGCAGAGGAGAGGAGAGGATGATTTGGACGGTGAGCCAGTTTAACTGAGGTCAGAGGAGTTTGAGAGAATCTGCAGAATCACTCAGTGCAGATAGAACTGAGTCTGTCCTTATAAACGCAGACTTCTGCAGATACTGATGAATCCATGGAAGAGCTGATTCTTTCAAATATAGCGTGCAGATGTATTGTAATTTCTATTTTTGGGGCACTTAGCATTATTGACAGAGCAGTTCAATGAAGATGTCGCACCTTGCACAGATCAATAAACCCTATGAAGCAAATTGTGTTTGAGAATATAAAAAAAAAAAAAAAAGAAATCAGCAGGTCAAAGACAGTTTACTTCCCCTTTGTCTCCCCCCAGCCTTCAGAGTGAAACGCCAGGGAACAGCCCTTGTTGATTCTCTCCTTTATCTTCATCGTTGGAGCAGACAGGAGGAGCAGCAGACAAATGTCTGTGCGTGCAACCTCTTTGGAGAAGTTTTCTTTTCCCCCAAAATCCACTTTGTTCTTCCTCTCCGCTAAAGTTTGGGGAAACTTTTCTTGGCACGACTCGCCTGCACCCGCAGCAGAGAACTCTTTCCAGCAGCATCGGAGGAGTTCTCTGTCACTTTCGCGGCAGTCAGCTTGCTGTTGGCTGGCACACGCAGCCTCATCCAGGAGGCACGAGAAACAAAAGCTCGGGTCAAACTGCACGTTGAACTGTGGCTTTTATCACTATCTCTTCAATAAATCTTTCCAAGGTCCGAAAAGTTCCCAGTTTCAAAACACTTGGTCCTCTATAAATCTCCGGGGGGGCTCTGGGCTCAACTAACGATTTGCAATGTAATGTGACAGCACGCCGCAGCAGAGCTTGGATCACAGGGCTCTGGGATTAACGGAGAAAAGAGACTGTGCTGCTTATCTAAAAGTTTGGAGTGCTGTGTGACACTGTCCTATAACGTAACGTGGATCACAGGGCTCGCAGCCAATCTCCTGGTTTCTATTACCGCCTCTGGCTGAACCAACACAGAGCTGCACCTCCTGCCTGCTGCCTATTACTGAACAGGTAGAGCAGGGTGTCCTGCAGAGAGGGAGCGGGAGAGGAAGGTGGGTTTATTTTAATACTTTCACCCTGCTCTAATCCAATGATAACACACACACACACACACACACACGTTGGTCGTCCTGCATACAACATCGCCTAGCAACAAAGCTAAGGATGAGAAAGTTCTTCACGTGATAAATAATGCTGGAAAATATATAAAGATGGTTTCACCACACTGTGATGCTATCCATCTTTCAATGACGGTGTTTCCCCTTAAAGTGAAACACATCTACTGAAGCCGAGAGTTTGGGAAGGAGTGTGTGTGTTTGGAACAGGCATGAGGTCAGCACAGCATCTGACAGACGGACAGTTACACGCAGACAGTCAAACACAACAAGAAGACGTGGACCTTCTCTGTGACCTGTGTTTCATTATTTGTGGGCGGGGGGCGCCAGCGTTGACAGGTTGTTATTATTAGTTTGTCAGGAACCTGACAGGAGCAAAGAGGTCAGAATTACAGCCTTGTGACAGCTTCATCTATTGCACTTCAACACACACACACACACACACACACACACACTTTATTCTTGCGGTTTAGCCGAGATTTTATTTTAAAATATTCTCCAGCCTGGAGAAACATGCCGTAGGAAGTCAGAAAAGCAAACAGGCAACAGACTAACTGGCTTCGTCGTCATCAACAAAAGGAAAGATAGCTAACAGCAAAATGGAAAAGAAAGAACAATAACCCTAAAGCCTTGTGATGATGAGCGAAGGAACTATCAACAGCAGAATCTTTGCTTGTGAGACGCAGTCAGGATGTGGTGATGTCACAGTAGCTGGTGGCTGTCTAACTGTGCATTTAACTCGATAAGAATCTACTTCCTGGGTCGTAGCTTTGATTATCACCTCAGCTAATATGTTTCCTCCTCGTTGGTAATGAATCCACTCATCGCTCCCCATTATCCAGACGTGGCGGAGCTGTGGTGTGAAGTGGGTGAGAATGAGCGTTTGAGATTATTAGCTGGTGACTGATCTATTTTCAAACCTTGATTTCAAACGCTGGCGCCTGTGCCTCAGGGAGAGATTTTTCTAAGTCGATCTTTTTTATTCCATGTCATAAACAAGTGCTTGAGCCGCCCCTGAGAGATGGCTCAGGTTCGGAAACTTACATAACCACGTGGATTATTAAGACATTTGAAAGCGTCCTCCTCCAGAGCTCGTCCTGGAGTGAATCTCCTCCGTCAGCAGGTTGTCAGACTGTATCGTCTCACATGACAGTTTTTCTAGTCAGCCCTTTAATCCTAATGGAAGGTCAAAGAGTAGTAATGCAATATTTTATCTTCACCTTTCCATCACCTCAGAAATTATGTTGATGTGTTTGTGAATATGTTTTTTATGACCATGACCTGACCTGTGGTTTGTTAGTCAGCAAAATTACAACTACAGAACAAATTTAAATCAGAAGATATTAAAATCACAAAAGTGTTTTTTTAAATAAAACAAATAAAACTGTCTTGCTTTAACTTGAAGTATCTATGTGATTTTCCATGTTTCACTTCAGAAGGTACATCTGGAGACTGACCTGTCGATGATGCCGCACATATCGATCTGCAAGTGGCTGTAGTTTCCCAGCAGTCTTTGCTGCACTTTAATCAGGTCCACGGTCCGGTTGTCCAGAGTCACGAGGCGCATGCAGCCCTGAAACGTGGTGAAAGGGTTGGTGCACTCCCAACTGTCCAGCTCAGCAGGACAACCTGAGGGGGGACACACAGGACAGACTGATGTCTATGGATCGCTAACTAACATGGACACAAACGACACAACTTCAGGTTGAATTAATATACTCCTTCAATCAATCATAAGACATGAATGAATAACACAAAAATATAGATCATATGAGGCAGTTCATACTTTTACACTCTTTTAATGTTTCATCACACAACACCAGGAAGTGTCTGTGTTTCATTCATCGCTGTTCCATACATTTTCCCCACCCTGGGAGTTGAGCGAACTCGAAGCCTCGAGGTGGTGGTATACGCGCGACCCTGCAGTCAGTCACACCAGCGCTCCACGTGTTCTCCATAAGTGACTCACAATGTTCGGGGTTGATCCTGGACGGAGGCGTTCCGCCTCCAAATGCAGCAGGTCCGGGCTCTGCGTTGCCGTAATTACTGTCGGCCCGTCACACACTCAGTCCCACACTTCTCAGCGGGGCAGAGGAAGTGATGACTCACCGTTTACTGTCAGTTTGAATTTAGGATGAGTTTGACGGATGGAGATGTCAGGAATTTTGAAAAAATGTTTACACTTCACTGTGTAGCACCCAGTCTCTTTCATCGCAAGACTGCGTTAAGTCTTCGGTAATCTGGCAGCACTCTGAGCTCCACAGTGAAGCCTTAATGAGCCGTGAGTTAACATTTGTTAAATGGTTCCCTCAGCAGACACCACAGTAAAATCAGACAATCAATGGAATGACACTGATGAGGCAAAGTGTTACGACCGCCCTGCTGCAAAATGCTGCAGGTCCTCCCTGAACAGCTTCAACCCACCGACCCATGGACTGCACTGAAGACGCTCTGAGGTGTGTGGCACCAGGACATTAGTCCTTCAAGTACTACAAGCAGAGTCGTTGAAGATACAAACACAGAATCTGCATTTAATTTTATTTTATCCAACGTGGAGCCATATTTCAAGTGAGAAGGAAGACATTTCCACTTTTTAAACGAGATACTTTAACGGTAACAAACCATAGTCGTCGACATAATATTTCGCCTGGCAATGAAAGAGACGAGAGCCAGAGAGCTGAGTTAAATCCAAAGGTGACTGGAGCGAGAGAAATGCTTTTTAAAAAGGAGCAGAAACAAAGGAAGAGGAGAAAGATCATTCTAAGGGAGGAAACATCAAAGAAAAAGAGAGGAGGAGAAGGAAATTGACTCGAAGAGACGAGAAAGCAGGCGTGAGGGGGAGACTGAAGCAGCTTTACGACTTCATCCCTCTCTGCGGGACACTTAACATCCAGTGGAGATCTGGAGATGATGATTATTACCTGAGTACATCTGTGAATTTTAACCAGTCCTAAATGTCCATGTAAGCAGTTTTCCCTTCTGCACAGTGACATGACTATATTTAGAATACTAAAAATGAGACCCATTTAGTTATTAACAGGTCTTGGATACTATCCAAGAAGGATTTTGAAACAGCACACATCTTGGAGGTTATAACATTGTCTTACCACCAAAGAAGAGTTGAGTAGCCGCAGTTAAAGGAAGGGGGATGCTGGTGTGAGCTGTGGCTCCTTCGTCTTTGTCCACAGTGATGCTCAGACAATCTTCTCTGGAGATCATCTCCACCGAGTGCCACTGACCATCATTCAGGCCTGAACCTGAACAGACACACAGTAAATTACCTGCTGATCAAAGGCGCATAAACACAAAGTGTCTTTTTTGCACTGAGGCTCGAGGTAGTGAAGTGAACCATGTGAGGAGTCCTGCATAAAGTTAACTTAGTACAGACAAAATCAATTAAACAAGCAGCAGCACCAGGAGAGATCCTAAACTTGTCAGTGGCTGTTTAAACATCCGGTAGATTTTACTGTCCTTAGCAGTAAGTGTACGCAACAATATCAGAGAGTTCTCTACTCTACTGTCATTCCTCACAATTCATCATCAGAAGAAAAACAATGCAGTAATATTTTCACCGCTGGTTCTCAACGTTAAACTTTCCCACTCGGAACAAAACCAAAAATTTCTGTCCCTGACCTGAACAACACAAACCTACCTGCACTGAGCTCCAGTGTGGCCCTGCCCACTTTACTGATCTGTAGGCGGAGTCTGCTCTCGCTCAGGTACAACCAGACTGTGCTCTCCTGCTGCGGGAGGTCAAAGGTCAGGAGCAGCCCTGCTTTGTTCCACGTCCTGAACTGCAGCGCCACAGCGACCACGCCCGATGACCACGATGCCAGTCCCGGCAACTGCAGGAAGCTTTGGGAGTCGGTGAACGTCACAGCGACTGAAACCGGCTCAGCGCAAGAAAAGGTCACATTGCCCTGAGTAAAAGAAGAGAGGGAGGAGAATGATTCTAAAAGAGATAATAAAACATGAATATTCATCAGCTGCAGAGGCTGACTCGGTGTTACTAGATGTCACAGAGTTCTCATCGGCAGCCCCCGGAGAAAGGACATCTGTATTAACATACTGATATTTGCTGAGCAGGGAAAATGATGACTTCAAGCATTCGGGTCAGAAAGGTCACATTTGCAAACACATTCAATATTTCTCCAGCTCCTAAAATAAAAAATAAGATAATGGCGGAAAAATTGTTTTCAGATTTTAGAAACACATTTAATCTTTGCCTCGTAGCATTGACTTTGTCATAATGTGAAAAATCCTCTCATAGCTAACAAACCATATATTGTATAAATATTCAGAAGCTTTTCGTGTAATATCATGAGACTATGTTGAAATGAGAGAGTGAATAGTCGTCACTTTATGTTGGTGGCCTGTCCTCTACCCCCACCCCTGACCCATAAATGATCAGTCGATGGAAGGAACGAGCTGTCTCTGTTTCGGTTAAATGTGTTTTTTGTAGATGATGAATGAAGCCGCTCCAGAGTCTGATGCTCGGCTCTGCAAAAACCTCCCTTGTTATTTCTCTCCATGACAAACGATGATAGCTGTCCCTTCCCTTTTCTTACATTGATTTATTTCATAAATATATTTCCATATTTTTCTTGCTGCAAATAAAAAACTTTTCTTTAACTGTCAGCGCCTGTTGTCTCCCAGTCCTTGAGCTGGGCTGTGACAATGAAAACTTTTCTTTGGAGATTAATTCACAACAGAAAGAGCTGATTTTTCTGTATCGCCCTGCTCCTCCTCCTTCTCAGTTTCTTCCTCTTTTCCTCACTGAATCTTGCTCTTCCTCCTCATGTTTCTTTGCTTTGGGCTTTGTGATGCCAAAATGTGAATATGATGCCATTGCTGATGATAATGAGGGAGATTATGGATATACTAATGACAGTGATGACGATGGATGGAATAAAAATAAAGTTGATGATGATGCACATGATGAAAATAATTTACGATGCTCATCACAATGACCACTGACGTAATGATGACATCGATACAGGGGAGGAAAGAACAAAGGAGTGAGAGGAAAAACATATTACAACATATTTGCACAGTACATCAGTGTCTTCAGACGAGGTGTGGGCGAGAAAGAGTAGTTCAATTAATTCCGCTAACTAGAAAAAAGGAACTGAGTTTCTATTATTTATTGTGACTCCACAATTCAAGGTCAGTGGCTGGTTAGAATAGTTAATGTTGTTTTCAAATGAATGTGGAAACACATTCACTTTCAGCTTTAGTCCAAAATGTTACTGATGTCATCTGCTGGTGGGAATCATTAGGGTGGAATCAGCTCAGTCAGATAATAATTAAACTGAAATTCAATCAGAGGTGAAATATATGTGTCAAACTGTGAATTGTAGAATTTTGTTTTGGATTTTTCCGAGGTTTCACATATTTCATCTCTTAGCTCTGATTAGATTATAAAGAAATGTAATTTATGTCTAATTGCGATAATTGCATTAGTAAATCTAATCCTGTCTTATAAGCTCCACACACTGAGCAAAATTTATATTCATGGCTGTTAAAACTGTGGCCAAAACATGAAGAGATAACTGAGATTAAAAGTCTTGAATTTTATTTATTAGAGGCAATTAAATGATCTGCAATGATGCAGCCTCCTGATTAATGCAGTAGATGTGCATGAGCTGCAGTAATAGATCACGGTGACCTACCAGTGCGACGGCCTGCTGGTTGTTGTGTTTGGACAGGTCTATGAGGTTGAGCTCATTGTACTGCAGGTTCTCCAGGCAGCCGTGGAAGTTCCTGTTGGAGAGGATGGGTTTCTGCAGCCCGTGGCTCTGCACAGCTCCAACACTCAGCTGCACACACAGGGAAACAACACAAAGCTCAACTGGCGGCTGGAAAAAAAAAAATCTCCTGGTTCCATTCTCAGGAGTTCCGGGTCAATGATGGGTTTTGTGTTCTTCACCTGGCGAATGTCCCAGTGGCTGAGCTCAGCTGGTATCTGAACCTGCTGCGTGGTTTTATCCACGGTGAGGTTGACGTGAGTGCTGCGCCGCTCCAGCTTTACACAGTGCCAGTGCTGGTCGTCCAGAAGACTTCCCAGAGAGGCAAGGAGCTGACCCCCGGAGGAGGAACTCACATCTGCAGAGGAAGGGAGGGGAGGAGGAGGGAAGGAGGAGGGGAGCATCATCAGGGGTGCAGCACATGAGCAGCGACTGCATCTTGGTTTTACTCCTGGCAAAGATCCACACTTCGTCAGCTCAAAACGAGTCACAGAAATGTGGCAGGATTTTTTTTTTTAATCTTTGTTCCAAACGAGGAGCGGGTCACTGAGGTCAACCGCTCTCATTAGAAGAATCTGTATCATCTGTAAGGGAGCTTGAGATAAATGATGATGGTGCAAAATCATTGTAGGACATGATTAACAACAGACTTCTCTGCATGGATGGATGGATGGATGGTCCACGCAGAAAGGCAGGATTCAACCCCTCTTACTGTGAGGTGGTCAGCAGTGCACCACCGCTTACTGACTGCTGTATTATATTTCATTCACTAGATCTTTACAGGAGCAATAGCTGTTTACATTCAACAAATGGACCTGGGAGAGAATGTGTGAAATCAATGCTGAAATCAAAGTCTGAGGGCAAACAATTACGGAAACACTTCACTTCCATTCATGAAAACATCCTTCCTCCTTCCTTCTCTTTGACTCTCATCCCTCATCTCATTGACCACTAAACCTGCGAGGAGGAAATGGAACATCCCGTTGCTTTAATCTTCCATTTGGAAGGACCGCAGTATTAACGTCTTGATTTAGCTGTCCACTGTGAGCTGACGCACACGGAACGTCTTTGTTTTTAACACGAGGAGCTGAACAGAGATTTCCACTCTCTCTACCTTTCCTGACATCTTAATCAAACTCGAGATTACAGACTATGATAATTCACATGCTGTAAAAATGTCATATGGAAAAATGTCCTGAACCAATTTCGCATCTTTGATCACAGTGGGGAGGGCTATCAACATGAAACAGACTATAAAAAAAACAGCTGAACAGCACTGAGATGATGTTCCTAAAATGGCAGACAGCATCCTTCCAATTTGTCCTGTCCACTAACATGGAGGAGACACTCCAAAGTGTAAACTGCCCCATCCAGCATTAAACTGTTCCAGGTCGGGGTTAAAATTCTGGCATAAAAACGTCAGATGCAGTGGAAGTAATGTTGACATGGGGCACGACCAGATATGATGAATACTGTGTGAATACAATGAGTATATTATCATATAAACAGCATCATCAGACAAATGGTGCCCATGTATTTGCAGTAATTGTATTTACGTCTCTCTCTGTGTTCCATGGATGACAGATCAGACACTCGTTTACATTTGCCTTTTGAGGTGAACTAATTTTTTATTGTGATGAAAACTGTCGCTGCTGCACAGACAGAGTCAGCAGTAAGAGACCTATTATCCAGCCGGGCACAGTCCCGTCGCTCTCTCTGTTCTGGGGCTCGTCTGAACAGCCAGGCTGCCGAGTGAAAGCTCTTCTGAGGCCGTTTGCAGCCGTGGCTCCTGGAGCCTCACCGAGCTGCAGCGCAGACTAAGTGAGACGGAGTGAGCAAACGCAACAGTAATCACCACACTTCATAGTCTGGCGCTTTCGGTGCCAACTGGCAGACTCTGTCCAGAGAGAGTTGTCTATTTTCAAGAGCGCTGGAGGACGATGTGTTGTTGCTTCCAGCGATTAGAGACAAACCTTGTGATGATGCTGATGTTACTGTAAATTTTTTTTTTTTTACATTCCATTGAAAAACACAACCAGCCACCGGAGAACCGACCAACAGCACCTCCTCATTATTGAGAGTACAGAGAAAAGACAGGCTTTCTCTTGCCATGCAGCTTACCCAGCATGACTCTTTGATGCCATCCTAATTTAGTAGGAAAAAAACTCTCACCGCCATTGGTCCGGAGCAGTGGCCCTCTGTGTATTTACTGCTGCGTGCTGCAGCCTCGGAACTGAAATATGAAGCACTGGGCTTCATTACAGAAAACTGACGTTTTGATGAATGTAAAGCAGAAAGGAAGTGAGACGGACTTGGACAGTGGACATACATCGTAATGAACCAGCCAATTTGCTTCAGCTTGGACACAGATGGATAGAGAGGATCTCGCTGTTGAATTTGTCTCTGCTTTCATTCAGACATTCATTATTATGCTAATGAGCGCCACTCGCCGACTTACAACACGTTGGCTGTTTAAAATCATTATGTTTAAGTTACATGCTCAGTGTTACCCTTCATTAAGTGTCTCACCAGGAAACATGCTGTACTGCCACAGGATCGGGCTAGGAGACGATCATGAAGCGTCTCAGAGCGTCTCTTACTGTGATGGACAGAACACATCTTCCGCTTTTATCCCTTCTCCTCTCCCCTTATTTCCTCTCCTCTTCTGTCCCCTTCTTCCACTTCCACTTTTCTACTCCTTCGCTGTCCTCTCGTGTCCTTTCCTGTCTCTCTCCTCCTCCTCTCCTTTTGTTTCCTGTCCTCTCGTGTCCTCCCCTCTCCCCTGACTGTGGAGAAGCACGCTGTGGCTCAGGCTGGATGCTCTGAGCTATTGATCTAAATTGCCCTGTCTACAGAATGCAAGCTCCTGGGAGAGTAAAGAGGCTGTGTGGAAAAACAGGGAGAGAGAGAGAGAAGAGAGAAAGATAAAGAGCGTGCAATTGAAAAAGGCAAATAATCGCCTCGGAAAAAAAAGGAAAAGTAGCAGGGCCAGAATTGGGGCGACATTCGGCAGAGGCTGTGATAAATAGCAATGGAAAGAAGAGAAAATAGAAAAGGCAGCAATGGAAAGATAGAGGGCAGCCAGACAGACGTGTGATCGAGGCGCAGCATCAGTACTGGCCTGACTGCTGGATCATCACTGCTCAGCCGTGTCTCCGCTCCATTAGGCCTGTTTACTTTCACTACCCGGAGTTTTCTGAGCTCTTTGTTGACTATCGGCTCAGGTCTGGTGGGGAAATGTGACAGGCGTCACTCAGGGAGCTGGTGTCAGGCTGACGGCTGCTGCAGATGACACTGCTCTGTGGCTGACAGACACGAGACAATACCACCGGGGAATTAATATTCCTCCAGCGTTTCCCAGAGTTAGGAGAATATGAGGGACATTATTCTGTTTTTATTTGTAGTGGGGGGTTAGAATCTGCTTAATTTAAAGAAAACTTTATCTGCTCAGTCACAACATAAAATAAGTCACAGACTTCAGAATAACAATGTAATATTACATGAACACTATTATAATTACTCCATAATTTCTGACAGAGTGAGAAAACATGGAGCAGGGTGATGGTGGAATTTCAGTCTTTCTGGATCCAAAAACTTGAACCAGAATCACAGATTTAACCAACGACACACAGTCACATGGATCAACAACAACAACAACAAAAAACAAAATACTACCATATATTTAAACTATGTGGCATATACATTCTGCAGAATAAGTGTGCATCTGGCGTGGGGGTGGGCTGACTTAACATGAAACAGACATAAAAAAAGGAACAGGACAGAGATGATGGTGCTGTCTGACACCTCGCTCTAGAAAACTCTGACAAGTCAACAATAAATTAATAGATGAGTGTGGAGCGTTATAAATGATACATTAGCATATTAAAAGTAAAGAAACTTCAGCGTGATAAGAATGTCCTAAAATGGCAGCTAGCGTCCTTTCAGTTTGTACCGTCCACTAACATGGAGGAGACACTCCAAAGGCAATCACAGACCTTCATCATCACCAGTGTAAAAGCACAGCCTCAATATTATTACAACAACAAAATGCCAGCACGTCTGCATGAGGCACATTTTCATTCCCTGCCGCTGCACACAATTACAACTCAGGTCAGCTCTGTAATGATGGTCGCACACTCTCACCTTTCCACATTTCCACATAATGAAATGTGCCGGGAACTGAGAGAGCATTCCCACAGTGCAGCACTAATGTTAGCAGCCGGGTGTCTGCGTGCAACTGTGTGGCCACGGCTGCACACGTTATGAAATAAAGATGCATCTGCCTCAGCCAGTGTTCGTCTGGTTGCAAACAGCCGTTCAATCGAACCCTCCACCCATGTTAAATGGACAGCATTCACAATCTGACAGAGGAGCCCTTGAAGGTCATTTCGGGTTCACTGTCCTGGAGTCTTGTGGAGCTGGGTGGTCAAACCATAAACCCTTTTTTTCATGATTAACCCGTTCTTCATTGATTTTAATGTTCATCCAGCTCTGGATGAAGGGATGGTTACTGAGGCGGACCAGATGGCGCTGCCGATGACGGGTTTGCCATATGGTGAAAGTATGAGTATGAAGTGCAGCGCAGCAACACCTCAGGTTTAAACACACGCACAAGTTTCCTCCCGTTTCCTCCACATTGCTCCATCCTCAGCAGGCACAGGCCATTGATCACACTGTGCTGTGCTGGACTCCACAGAGTTCATCATTAACACATGTTGCTCACATCCATCATAGATTAAAAGAGAGAGAATATGAGAGAGGAAGTCAAGCTGGGCAAGAACCACAGCAAGAAAGAGAGCGAGAGAGAGAGAGAGAGATCCAGATGATTGAAGGTACATGGGGAGAAGGAGTCTGGGGAAAAAATGAAAGTAGAAAACTTCCTTCCTCCAACAAATGATTCTGTCCTCGCTCACAATCTCTCAACGTGAGGAGTCCTGGAGAAATGCACCTTTACTCCAAATTTCTTTTAAGTCTGAATCAATGGAGCTCATCAATAAAATATAATTCTGCTCAAGAGTTATTGTCAAAATCACTTCTGAAAAACACGTGTAAGTAAACATGGACAACCCCGGCCTGGAGATCCACCTGCTCCACTGTGGGGATGAAGATGTACTGAATTTGAACGTCTCTGTGCAGAGAGGTGGAGGCGCTGGAGCCTGAATGAGCTCATAATTACACCACGCAGCTGAGTTTAGGCCTTTAGCTGACATTTACTCACAGTAATGAACAGTAAATGCACAAAGGATGTAAGCGCTCGCCAGCAAAGTCATCAGAAAGAATGCCTGGAATATACAGAATGATTTACAAGCTCAGTTCCCATCACTATGCCCGAGAATCAGAAAGAAGTCCAATATTCACACGGAAAAAAAAAAAAAGTGTTGTGAGGTTGTGAGTGACATTGTGTTGACACGAGCGGGACAGAGGGATGGACAACACAAAAACATGACGATCCTGTTCGCTGGCTCTAGCATCACATGCTAAACCTGCAGCCAGTCCTGGTTCTTCTATCGCACATTAACGTCGTACCTTGTTGGTGATAAAGCAGCAGTCGTCCTTTGTCCAAAACCAGAGTGAGGCTGTGATCTCTCTGTCCCTCAGCGTGGAGCAGCGTCCCAGAGTTCCTCATGGTTTTAAACTTCAGAGAGATCGTCTCCGTCGCGGTACGGCTCGGCCGAGCGCTCAGCCTGAAGACCAGACTGCTGCTGCCGTCGAAGTTTGCCACATCAGAAGCTAAGGGGA
Source organism: Pseudorhombus dupliciocellatus (assembly GCA_016785235.1). Classification (NCBI taxonomy): domain Eukaryota; kingdom Metazoa; phylum Chordata; class Actinopteri; order Pleuronectiformes; family Paralichthyidae; genus Pseudorhombus; species Pseudorhombus dupliciocellatus. The sequence goes on along the minus strand of JAFBJW010000359.1, from coordinate 3,272,828 downwards.
CAGAGGGAAGTCTTTATTCCACATTGACTCACAGAGTGAGTTGCCGGCACTTTATATGATTCATCTCTTTCTCGCAGAGTCACATCTGCATATTTGAATTCTAATAATATACTGGACAGAAACTCCCATGAGTCCGACCTCACAAAAGAAGACACAGGACAGTAAGGCATATGTGGGGACTTACTATAACGACATCCATAGGTTTCCAGTCTGAGTCCGATTCGTCCGGTGGGGTTCCAGTCAAGTGGGACCAGGCGGAGGTATCGAGCGATGACAGGCTGATCCAGTTTGTACTGAACCACAGTGTCGGCATTGCTGTTCCCAGGGAAAGCCTGGAACAGCAGAACAATAATTGAAAACATTCGACTGGCTCCGGCTGCAGAGAGCAGCTGTCACTGTTCTCTTTATTCCTCTTTGTCTCCTGAAGGTCCAAGAGACAAAAGGTTCCATCAGGTGGATAAACCTCCATTAGAAGAAAGAGCTCATCTTTAAATTTGCTGCCGCCGAGTGGAGAAAAGATTCTGTGATCCTGACACTCTTTTCTTGCATTTTTCAGACATTGAGCTCCCAGAGGCCATTGATCCTCAAATACTGTCTCTCCCTCCCTCTTTCCTCCTCTCTCCTCCTGTCTCCTCATTGATCGATATCTCTGTGACCTGTACGGTCTCTGTCTCTGAAAAGACTAATGGCTCCTATTTTCCCAATCAGCTGCTCCTAGGAATCCAGCAGGATTTTGTTTGGTTGATGGGAAATTTCGCATAAAATCAACACTCAAAATCTTCTTTGGCTTCTTATATGTGCACATGAGAGTCTGTGACACTGCCTGTGTGTGTGTGTGAGAGAGAGAGAGCGAGAGAGGTATGTGTGGTCTAAGGTTGAGGTATGGTTAAAGAGTAGTCTTAGGTGAAGGTTAGCTAAGAGCTAATTGGATACTGTCGAATGAGGAATTAAGCTCTTGGGGGAGGGGCCAATATTTTGAATTCCAGTGAAGACAGGATATCCAGGCCCAGAGCGTTTAGGGCCATGGCATGTTTTAATGTTGAGCTGAGCTGTCTCTGCTGGTGCCGCATCATGGGGATCTTAGCTGTGTCTTCAGGGCTGTGAAGGGCTGAGCCGGCCCGGCAGCGGAGCGTTAAGCTCAACAAATGGCTGTTTCCCGCCGAAGGAGGCTGAGGAGAGCGGCATCTCATTTACTCGCCTGAGCATCTTTTGAAATATGAGTAGCCTCTGACAAGCTCTTCTTTTTTTTCCTCCCCTCATCTCATTATTGAACAGTGTTATCCTTGACATTTTGACAATATTGTTCACATGACATTCATGCCGATGAAGCACAGGGAATTGAAAGGAGCTGAACTGAGGAGGGCTGAGAGGAGGACGAGGGCGCAAGAGTCCTCACAGGTGGAGGTAAGGGGAACTTTAATTTCCACAACTGACAGTCATGAGTCATGAAAACATTTTATACCCTGGATTTATTATAAAAAGTAAAATGTACTGGAGAAGAACAAGTTGTGGAAGCAGCATGGAACTGTAAACTGTAAATAAGATTTATATTTGAATATATATATATATATATATATATATATATATATATATATTTGAATATAAAGCAACAGCCAATAGGAGAAAGACGGAGCATGCAAGCTCAGCAGTCAGTGACAGGCCATGTGTGTAAATCTCCTCCCTAACAGACACACTAAGCTGGCCTCACTAACATGTGGAGCTTTAAAAACACTTTGAGAGCTCATCTGGGTTTATCACCTTCCATGCTGGGAGTTAAAATCAACAAGTTTTGAGGCTGCTTTCTCTTTTTCCCCGGCGATGACTCGCAGGCTCACCGGCGTTCGCACCCTTCACTGAGAGAAAATCGCATCCTGTCAAATCTGAATCACACGCTCCAGGCTGATCCTGTAACAAGAGCAGTGCACTGTCTTCCATGACGGAGCAAGGGGATGCTCGGCTGCTTCTGGATCATGTCTAATGTTGTTCAATCTGCGGAGGCCTGCGTGGCGTCCCGCCGGGGTGACGTACAAGTCGTTTGCTCGCCGGTGATCTGTCACTCTGCTTCTTCACGGGAAAATTAGACAAGCATGTAACTCATGTAAAATGCTGGAAATTAATGAGGATAATGGCCTGAGGAAGGTAATGAGGTTTCAGCCTCAGTGGAGGGTTTCTCCCCTGTTCCCGTTTTGAGGACTTCATACGTCAGCTAGCTCAACAGAATATTTAAATCAGCGTATGCACGACTCGCAGATTCCTCCTTCACATTTACATTTCAGGCCCTGAGCTGACACTAATCGAGACTGGCTCACAGTGCACCAGCGACTTACTCGGAGACGGCTGATGGACACCTTCGATGCCGCAGGAATCAAAGCTGCGATTCTTTTTGTTGGGCAGGCAGTCTGTGCAGCAGCAGTACCAGCCTCCTGTCAGCAGAGGTTAAATTGTTTGACAGCAGCTCCATGCAGCCGACACAGCCTGGCCCAGGTTCCTTTCATTGTTCCATCCATTTTTAATAAAGAGTGAAAGGCTCCTGGTGAGCCGGCTTGCTGCTGCAGGCACAACGCTCCCCGCAGGTAATGTGAATTACATCTGTGACAGTGAGGCCAAATGTTTTAACTTCAATGAACCTGAAGAATTGAGCAGCACTCCACCCAAAGCTTTGAGCTATTCATTGTGTTAAATATGGACAATATTGTTTGACACTGATGTTCAAGGGCGTGTCTTCATTCTAGCAGAGACACACAGGGCATCACGGGGGGTCTTACATTTTTACATTTTTAAACACAGGTGTGAGATGACAGAACAAATAGCCTGTGAATATTTTACATTTTTTATTGTGTCTATTTAGAACCAATCCAAACAGCTCTCTGCAGCTTGAGCTCTATTTTGGTGTCAGTTTAGTTATTTTCTTGTCCAAATTTTATTTAACAGGACAATTTAAAAACTGTCCTCGAGGCCTGCGTGGTCACACATACCTGGATGTATCAGGGACAAACCTTCACCTCCAGTCTGTGCCAGAGAGGAGGTAAAAAGAACACATGTCTCTTGTGGCAAATCAAATGGCAGTTCTGGTGAACGCTGACGCACAATAACTGCTTCGCATTTGGCTTGTGTTGCATTCAAAGACTCTCTGAAAGCTGATAGGTTGCAACAGCAGCACAATTATCCAAACTGTCAAACTAAAAAAATCTCCATTAGGTCTATTACATTTGGTTTTTCAATGCCAAAAGAAGACTTCAAAACTAAATATCTATTCAATACCACGATTGCAGTTTCAATAGATTGAAAAAAAGTTGTGGTTTAGTTCAAATGAAATCACATTTTCAACACATTGGTTCTGTTACTGTTCATGGCAGGACAGTTACCCCCAAGCTGTCCTCCTGTCGATGTTGTCTCCAGTTGTGTCCCGTGTCGCTGAACATCAACAGGTAAGCCGTCAGCCAATCAGAGCTGCCGTACCGACCCTGCGTGGCGACAGCCGTGATCTGGGTCCGCCTCTCCAAGTCCACCTCCAGCCACTGGTATCTGTCGGAGACGAGAGGAGACCAACCCCCAGCTCCTGCAGGAGGACAGAGACCAAAAAACTGCATATATAGTACATCAGTAATAATGTGTGTGTGTGTGTGTGTGTGTGTGTGAGAGAGAGAGAGAGAGAGGAGGAGGGGGAATGCAGAGGCTGGCAAAGGTGACAGAAGAGCGAGTGAGGATCAAGAGAAAAATCACAGGAGTGAAATGTGATTCATTTCATTTCAATCTTCCTGAAACAAGCCTGTGAATTTCAAGTCTGTGCTGGCCAATAAAACCTGAGCTGGATACACCAAGTGCTTGTTCATATGTTTGAGTGATGTGCCCAGATTGATCTGTGGGGGGGGTGATGATGACAGGAATACAAACAGGGAGTGTGCTACATTCTATATATGCATCACAAGTCAGCACAATGAGACATGGCTCCAGGATGTAATGTTACACAATGCAGTGTAAATATAAACGTGGTTTATCCAATTACTGGATTTGATTTAGTTGCGCCCAGATTTAAAACCCTCCAAAATGTCCAGCACGTCTCCTGTTTCAAGATGATAAATCATAAATGTTAAGTGAGTTCCATTTGAAAAAACTCAAGGACATGTGCTTCTGCTGTATTGTGCTCTGCTTCGATAATGCTTTATTGTAAGGTTTTTATATTTAGATTTTTATCAATTTAAATAATAAATGAATTCTTAGATATTTGATGATTGAATGTTGTGAGCCTGTCAGAGGTGAGGAGCACGTCAAGCCAACAAGTGAAGATCAAGAAAAGACGACCGTGTTTGTTTCAGTCAACAGGTACAGGTAGGGACTGAAGAGACACAACCAAAAGTCATACAGGTGCTATTTCACTTTTCCTTTGGATACTGCTGGCATCTGTGTGTGTGTGAGTGAGAGATAAAGTGTGTGTTTAAGATAAAGTGCTGAGTCAGTCCAAAGCAAACCCATGGTGCCTGAACGGCAGATGGGATTTCTACCCAACAGAGCGCGCGCACACACACACACACACACACTTGCGTTGTCAAGGTGACGTCACGCCCACATACGACCAATAAACCATTTATACACACGGAACCAAATCCAGCACGTTCCATCATCACGACTCAGTGAAAGATGCTCCCTGTCTGTCCTCCCTCACGTCGGCTCACTCTGACACATCGTTAGGAGGCTGGCAGGAAAAGTTCTGGAGCAATTGGACATTTAAGTTCAGTGCCTGTTTGAAAGCAGCTGTCACGTGCGGGTGGACAGAGGAAGCAGAGCAGGTGGAATCATTAAAACGTGACTCCAGATCATGACGTGTCCCAGTAACAGGGATCGCGGCCACCTTCATTACTGTTACATTAAAAATGGAGCACATCCTCTAAATTCTCACTCTCTACCTAAAGTTGTGTGTTGTAAAAATTCAACATGACTCAACAGGGTTTCAAATCTTCTTCCTCCCTATTAAAATAATATTCATGATGGTAAAGCGACGCTGCTTCCCCTGGGTTAAATTAACTGAACCTTCCTCCCTCCTGCTCCCATGTTCCTCCTCCTCCTCCTACTCCAGCTGTTGCAGCGCTGCACCTCCTGCTCATTAGGGCAGCAGCTAAAGGCCAGCGCTCGCAGGTTTGGCGGTAACAGACATGACCACCGACAGCACAGCAGCAGCCGGGCAGACACACTGACCTTTACTCATTATGGCAGGACTGTGGAGGTGAGAAGTGAGGACTGCAGACAAAGGAGAGAGGGGGAAGAGTGACAGAGAGAGTTTGATAGGCTGACACTCCTGTATTCCTGAGGAGGAATTAAAAAGAGAGGGAGAGAAGCTGAATGCTGCTGAAGTTCAAACAATCTCATGCTAGCCTCGGAGAGGAGGGTCGGTTGTGATCCAGTATTTTTCCCCCTGACTGACTGTCAGGACACCCAGGCTGTTTCTGTCCACTCAGGACGGCGATTGAGTCTTGAGCCTGTCCATCAGGAGCATTGACAGAACAGACTTTCAAATCGGCACGTTAACAAAATGTCTCAACTGATCAGGAGATCACAAAGTCAGCCAGGGCTTTCTGCCTAAATATTCAACCATTCTCAAATTTGCAATAAAACATGACGTAAAACCTTCAGCTCGCTTACCAGAGCCCTGAAATCTAACACTAATAAATAATTCAGTGCTGACCTACAATGGATACAAATCAGTTCCATGAGCTCCTTAACACCAGAGTCCCGGCAAATCTCCCAGAAGACTGCGTGGATTCCTCTCAGTGACTAAATGTGTCAGCGCTGATCATTCGTGGATTTATCTGGGTTGGCGTGGAAGCATCAGGGGGAATGTTATTTGGAACCTCTTTTAGAAAAGTGCATTGTTAAATAAATAAAGACATTTGGATGCTTCCTCCAGAGCCAGTGCCTGAACACAGGCCAGGGACGTGTGGTGTGAGGGATCGATCCAACCTAGCTGGTGAATGGCGACAGGGCCGAGAGAACAGACGCTCAGATCAGATCCCAGTTGATGCTCATCAGACACCATTTTTCTACATGTGTCCCTGATTCACTCTGAACAAGGACCGCATCTTAGAGCCTAACAGCTTTTCAAAGAGATAAGAAGAAAGAACCTGCTCGAACCAACTGGGACACATCCTAAAATGTCCCTTACAGGACAGAAGATTTTTGTTGAGTCTTATTTGGAGACTTTTAATAGAAATAACCTGCATGAAGTTGGAGAATGGTGCTGATTGAATACTCCACAGACGTCGCTCCTGCCAGTTGGTCCCACCTTGGCTGAGCTCCGGCATATGGTTTCCACACGGTGCCCAATTTATCCCATTTAGCCACCAAGGTTGGAGAATTCATAAAATGATTACAGTCTCCAATTTAAATAGCCCATAGACACAAATCACTTCCTCCTGGGATGTAGCAAGATGCAAACAAGATCCGCCCTCAACCCTCAGCTGGACACATGAGAAACATCCTTTAGTTCGTGATGTTTTATTTGACTTACTTGAATTTTTGTTGCCGATTTCTCAATGCCAAGTCATACTTACACTTACAATTGATTGGCAGTAAAGTTTAATACATGATTTACACCCCCCCAAAACTTTTATGTTCTAAGTTATATTACACTTTGTGATTACACTGCTGTGACTTTCTGTTTACAAAGCAGATTGCTTTTAGTTGAAGTGCAATAAATTTCCCAACAACATTGCTATAAAATCTTTACGGGCTCAGACATTTCTCACATTTTAATGGTGCAAGAGTTTCTATTAAATCTGTGGTTTGGAACTGAAGTTGCGAACAGCTTAGGAGTTGACACGCAAGTAGCTGCAGCATTTCAGTCCTTAGGCTATGTCGAATAACAGGCTGGATGACAGTGACGTTGTCCTGCCTGTAACGCCACCAAAAAAAAACAAAACGCAAAGTTTGGTTCCAGCCAGAACCAGGTGACAATAAAGAGGAGACAAAAACAGGATGGAAGAGTTGAAGTGAGGAGAGAGAGCGGCAGGGAGATGCCAACAGTATCACCTTGTCAACGGGGACTGTAAGTGTGTTTGAGTTGGAGAACAATAAAGTTGCAGTTGATTTTAGGTGGCATTCAGTGGCGCTTTAATAAAAACCTGTGAAATAACATATAGCTTTATGTCTCAGAGACAAAGCAAACAAACAGCTTCATTCTCAGCAGGATGAAACAAATCCCAAAAAGATGCATTCGTATCAGGGCAGAGCACCGGAGCATTGAGTTAAATTTAAAAACACAATCAGGTGTTGAGTTCTGATAATAATCATTTGATATTAATCCTGGTAAGTGCACGTTTTAACTTCACATCATTTCCCATCATTCAGCCTAAGGCTTGCTAATTAATGAAAACAGATTATCAGGGGAAAACAAACCTCTACAGTGAAGATATATAAATGTTAAAGAACACATTGTGTTTTGAGTTTTCTTACTTTTTCATGTGGCTCAGATTTTATTCCCACTTATCCATCTCTTAACGTATTACACTTTATTCTTTCAACTTCACTTATTCACTTTAAAACCTTGATATAGCTTTTGCTCTTCCTATTCAATCACTTTAACCTCCTTGTTTTGTTTTAAAAGTACCTCTAAAAGTTCTAACGCTATATTTCATTTATAGGGATGAACATATAGTTCTAAAGTTGATATCTGGACCACAGGTAGTTGAGTCTCGGAATAAAGTCTTTCTAAGAAGCAGCAGTGATTAACGACTCCAGGTTTTTCTGGTGAGCAGGGTGAGGGATGTAGAAGCAATATAGAAGGAAAACTGCCATGAGAAGCTTTTAGCTGCATTTAGTCCAGGAATCAGAGAATATTTACCCACAGAACTGGGCTTATGGGGGAGTAATGCCTCAGATTAAGAGGGTTTGAGTGGTGGAGCGCTGGAATTTAACCAGATAAAGAGTTTAAGAGCAGTAAATGCTGGGGTGGCACATAAACATCACACAATGATCAATATCTGACTTTGCCCCAACCTGCAGCCCTGGCTAATGTCTAAATGACTACTCCAAGAAAATGATTGCTTGGACCTGATGAAGTGTTCCAGGCCTATTGCAGCATAATTACAGTGCTTCTAATGAGCGATGATCAGTGTGGCCCACTGAAAAACACAGACCGTTTAGATGTTGAATACTTCCATTAACATTTGGCTATAAATGTTAAATACTCTCATTAACATTTAGCTGTATGGATGGAATTAATTAATCTCCATGTTTCCTTGGCAGGTCAAAAAAATGGGGCTGAGGTACATTTACTACTACAATAGACCGTGCGGTTACATGAAGTGCAAGAGAGTGGCAGCGACCAAGAGGTAATTAATGCTGAGAAAGAAAGAGTAAAGGTTGCACTCAGGGGAGAAGAGAGCAAATGTTAAGAAAAGAACGTTAAAGTTATTGGAAATATGAGATATGAAGCAAAGCTTTACTGGGTTTTTTTTCCCCATTGGTGTTAACCTCCTGCCGCCGGGTGTTGCTCAGACAGGGTGTGAGCAGTCGACGGCTGTGTGTCAGTTCACGCCAGATTGAATTCATATCTAATTCTAATGTGCCAACAGAGTGCAAACTAAATTGCGAGAGTGTGAGTAAATGAATTAGGATAAGCACAGCAGGTCCGCTTTAAAGTAATATTGACAGTACTTGATAAAATAACGCAAACAATGACGATAATGGGACAGTGCCGTCCAAACACTCCTTTACATAAATTAGCCATTTAAAGATTTTTCCCTGACCAAAGCGTATTAATCTGCTCAGAGGTCCAATGACAGGTTGCTTGTTCTATTTCTAACAGTTTTTAATAGAATGTGAGATGTAACCAAAGGACCCAGCTTACTCCTGAGTCAAGGCCCCAGTGTCTGGCTGGTACCTGATCAATTTTTAAAACGGTGAGGCAGGATGGATTCTCAGTCCCAAGGTATTTCAGGGTTGAATTAATTGTCCACTCTGCACATCTACAGGGCCACTGCTCCCTCCTGCTGGCGTTGGCCCTGTTCACTGCACATCCATGCAGGAGGGTATAAATTCACAACTCAAAGAGGAGGCATGATCCCACCCTGCAGGGACCATATGGGCCGGCTGACCAACATGGGACCAATTGGCAGTAGCCAGGTCCGATGAGGCGCGTGGCACTTTATAAACCTTGCGATCTCTGCTGGCACCTTGGCCTCTGAACAGAAGAATCTTTTGACACTTCATGTTCACTGGTTTCCAAAGGAAAATTTAAGATGGACCCTGATCTGGTCAAGACTGAATAATTAGATTTTATAAAAAGATGGATGATAGTCTCCGCCCTCCAAAAGTAGGGATAAATAAGCTTGATCGCCCCTGGCTATACAAATACTTCCTCCTCCATGTTAATGAATGGCTGTTATTACTTTTACTCGGGGGAGTTTGGTTTGAATTAGTTAACCTGTATAATGGGACTCTACAATTAATACCTCAGCCTTGGCTCGAAATAACATTAAATTGTTGTGGGAGAAGGTAATGTCCCTTTGCACATCTTTATATAAACACGTTATATGCTGCGACCACGCTGCGTTCTACAGAAACTGGTCCAGCTGGTGATGGGATTTCTACCAGCAGCGATTAGAGAGCTGAGAAATAAGGGGCCATTCCACCGTCATATTAATTCACTACAATGGGGTGGAAAGCATTAAGAGGAGAAAGAAACTCACAATCAAACTCACTCAGAAAACAACACAGCACTGGCTTATCTTCAATTTGCCTCAGTTTTTTTCATTTTATTCTAACAGTGGGAGTAAAAGAGAAAGAAATCCCAGACGCCCTGATGATTCTCCGCTCTTGCACCACCGTCAGCAGCCGAGCGCTGTAAAATGGAGAAATCTGCAAACCTCCAAAAACAATCTGTGATAGCCCCTCATAAAGCCCTGCATCAGCTTCCAGGAGGGAGCTCCCTCCTGAATAGTTATTGTGGTTAGTGAATCACACCTCAGATTTATACCCTGACTGAGGAGAGGTCGCCCTGTGGAGTTTATGATATAAGGTCTAATATAATTCCAGTGCATTTCGATATAAAATGGAGAGTTGGCCCCAGCTGGTGTCCTGTGTATCAATCCTCCTCCTCGGCTCTTATCTCCAGCGGCCACAGAGGAATATCTCACACTGTGTGAAGTCAGCTGAGCTTTGTCTTTGAATTTCTGTGTGCTCAGTTTCCTTCGGAGAGCCAAAGACTTGTCCCTGCACCATAAGAAGAGAATGCACCACTGCAGCCCAGACAACAGAAGAGGAGAGTCAGGGTAGAGACGGGGGTGGGGTGCTGTGTGGACCAGAGGCGGCTGTCTCGGTGGACAGAAGCCTTCTGGTTTCACATTTGAGGAAACTTTTGGTTACCCAGAGGTAAAGAATCCACAAGAAGAGCAAACCCTCTGGAATACAAGGATTGAAATGTATCAGCTTTTTGATGCATGTGCGTTAATGAGCAGGTCGCTGTTAATCGAGATTAGCCTCATGTTTGTCTTGACCTACAAGTGTACGCAGGCAGCTCGACTCACTTGTTTCTGGATGACTGAGAATCTTCAGACAAACTGCTGCTGATCACTAATACCGCCCTTGAGCTGATGCAGTTCTATTTGGAAAGTGTTTGTTGTGAGTACAACTGAAAGTTTCTACCAAACTGAAGAAAGCTCCTTAAACTGTTCTGGAGACATCAAGAATAGGACAAACCCAAAGAAAAATAGCTACCGGCTGTCAACTAAAAGACTTTTAATTAAAGTCCGAGAAGACATTGCTGTGTCTCGTGCCTGTAAATTAAGATGCCATTGTTAAATTGTTGTGTTTATCCACAGGAAAAGGTCGCAGTTTTGCGGTCAGCCAAACAAAAGAGTTCAAACTGCTCTGAGTGAGCCTTTTGAAAACCTGGACACATCAAGCATGACTGGATTGCATCACTGCCTCCACCTCAGGCCAAGACGAACTTAAGCGGAGGGATTTTATTACAAATGTTTGATTTTAGTCAGGGCAATGAATCCTGGGTAATAAAGTCAGCCAAATCATAAAGTTAAAACAATGGGGGTGTCCCTGTGTGAAAACTGCTGTGTCAAGTAAATGAGCAGATTATTCATGACTACCTGGGATTGGATCTTACTTGAAATGTGCCAGCACTGCAAGAAGTAAAATATTGAAGTTGGACGGTGAACAAAAGCAATGATCGCGTCTCACCTTCTCTCCTGTTGACTTTAGCAAACACTGGTCCATGGCTGCTGGACAACTGGGAGGAGCTTCTGAAGGAAGATGGAGGCAGGCTGGACACCAGCGGGCCGTCACATGCTTCTGTTGACCAGTCACAAAGGAGAAAAGACAAGGACCCGGGTCAATAATCTCAGAAAACCTGTTCTCCTACTGCAGTGTTGGTAACCATCCAGATGTTTTCCTGCAAATCAAATGGTAAACGTGACGCTTTCTTGAGATGAACGTAGAAGAAAATAATTGTCTTGTAGCGTTGGACCCAAATGCACAAGAGCAGAGACACACGCGAAGAAGAAGGAGTTTTATTGAAACTCTCAAGCAAAAGGTCATAATACAAAACTCAAGAAGCTCAACTCTAACTCAGCTGGTTGAAAACAACAAACAAGGCTAAAGCTAATTTACTACTTAGAAGATGAACAGGAACCAAAAGCATGTAGAAGCTCTGACCTGGCCTTGACCCAGAGGACACACTGGCCACAGACAAAGGAGGGGGAGTATTTAAAGGGGAGAGGGGTAATGAGCACCAGGTGCAAACAATCAACAATCAGGCAAAGACAGACACAGTGCACACAGGAAAAACAGAAAAACCTTACCAAAATAAAACAGGAAGTGACCAAAACACAAGCAACATTGACTTCACTAGCACCGCTGACGGCATTAACATGTCTGCAAACACCTTCTTATGAAATGTGAGTTCCAAATCTGGACTAGCCATACGTGTATTCCTCATTATCTTTAAATAATAAGGCTTCACCTAAATTCATAAAAATGGTTCACAGTACTGAACATTCTCTATATGAATTTGCAGCTTGTGTATATATGGGTTATATGGTTTTATTGTAATAAAGCATTGTTGAATCAAGTGTTTCCTAACTCTGTAAGTGTTGAATAAAACTCTTTCATAATGGATGTTGTTTTTCTACTGGATTATTCACAACTCATCCAGAGGTTCCCAGTCCTGTCCTCTGCTCTGACAAGGCTTCAGCTGAGATTACTTTGTCAACATTATTGTACTTCATTCCCAGCACAGAGGGATTTTCATTACCTGAGACTATAAACCGCCGTCTGTCACAGCATTGAATGGGCTGTCATATCCACCTGCAGCTAACCCAGTCACTCCTCTCGGCAGACACCTCAGAGTTGGTGTGTTTCTGTTGAAACTCAGGTCATTAAACTGCATCTTCAAACTGAATCTGAAGGTAGCTCTTTGCTTTTCACATCCACGAACACGTATGGGATTGTTAAAAAGTTACACAGCAGTTGTGTTTCTTCATTCTTTAGGTCACCAGCAAACTAACTCAGGAAGCACATTGACAATGTTTAATCCATTCTTTGTACTTTTGCTTTTGGAGCAGCTAAAAATAAATGTCTTAAACTTTTAAACCCTTTAAATGTAAAATATCTGTCAGAAAAAGTGAAGGCACACTTTTAATAAACACGTGGAGGAGTCCAAAGCTAAACAGGTGTGCAGTGCCAAGCTGTGGCTTCTCAGCTGTCTTCTATTCTTACAGGATGACATTTTGTCCAAAAGGCTACTCCAGTGGGACTTCTATTAATGAGCTTGTTGGGATCTCAGAGCACACATTATAAGAATGTGTCAAATCTGAACTTTACCACTGCACTTAAAGCATCCTGTAAAGATGTAAGTTGATGCTAATGGAATTCATAAGGCTGCTGCTTCATTCCCATCCAGCCATGGAGGCCTGCGGCTGCCAGAGACACAGAGAAAGTGGTGGATAACATCTGGAAAAATTGAGTTGAATTAGTTCAGAGAGGATAAAATCCCAGAGGATAACGTGGTATAAGAGCACAACCTTGGTGGATAAAGCCCAATAGAAAAAGTGGCTGAGGTTTAAAATGTGACTGTGACTAAAAGGTGAAGCACAGAGGGAAGTGAAGGTGAAAGGTTGCTGTGCTGCAAGTCACTGCCCGGGGCAAGTGGAACTAAGACGCAGTTTTTAAACAAAGCCACAAGGTATCCACAAATCCTTTGGTAAATCTGCGACAGCTCATGAGATCGGCAGCAGAAGGGAACTAAAAACCAAGTGGCACTGATGCAGCTGCGAGAAACCCTCATCTGACACCTTTCAGCATTACCTCTTTTAAATCCAACGTTTCTGGATGGGTGAGCCGTGATGTGATTTAATGTAGCACAAGCTCTCAACACAGCACTGAGAGCTTTATGTAAATCATATTCTAATTAAATCTGGTCGGTGAGTCAATATTATCACATACGAGAAACCACTTAACACCTCGAGATCTTGACTCGTGAACCCTGAAGTCACAAGAGCGCTTCAGACACCTGCTGGTACAGTCACAGCATCAAGTGAGCTCAGGTCCAAAGTCAATGTATAGGAGTCCAGAGTTCAACAAGAGGAATCTGTACTCGGTTGAAAAGGTTGTTGAAATATTATACGTAAACTAAAAGGGGCCAACATGATGAACTGGCTGATTCATACAGTTACTATGATTCATCTTGATAAACTGCTCTGATTCAGCTTCCCTAAGCCACCACTCTCTGGCAGAGTAGTATGATTTGTATGTAATTATACTAGCAACTCTGTAGCGTTGTACTTTGGTGAATAACTTTCCCTGAGTACAAACTTAGAATAGTGTGTTCGAGAAATTGTAAGGTATCGGACAGGATAAAAAAGGCCAATCTCATTTGGTGTCCGGTCAAAAGTCAGGCAAAGATCAACATTTTGGTGCCACCAAAGCAAATCCCCAAAGTGACTGAGCTGACTCATGTGCTGCCGGTTGTTTGTTCTCATCTGTGTGTTGGTGACACATCAGGCAGGGAGATAATTCTGCTGACTCTCTCCATCCGAGGCCTTGTGCTAGAAAATGAGCCAACACTTAGCACCCTGGTACACAAACTGTCTTCTAAAATATAATCAGCCGCCCTCTCTCTGTGAATTCAATGCTTCAGATTCCACTGAGATAACTGCAGTACCATAGAAAAGTGCACCTGATGTACCAAATGAATGATAAAGAGAAAAACACAATTCAACAAAGCAGCAAGTGCAGTGTTTATGTGAATAGTGTGAGGCTTAACCCTTGTGGTGTTAACACACATACACACACACTGAGAAGAAATGAAAAGAAACATATTTCTCAGTGTTATCATTACTACTAATGGACCCATGAGGGAAAATGTGCAGTCTGATAGGCATATTGTTAAAGGTTCGTATTAGCAATTCAAAATAGGCACAACAGATTGAAAGAGACTTTTAATGGCAGACAAACTGGGAGGTTATAAAGTCACACTGTGTGTGAACATGTAATGTTTTGGTTTCTGCCTGGATCATTTTTAGGGTTGGTTTTCCCAAAGGGGGGAGAGGAAGTGAGATGGCCAAAGCTTTGTTCGGTTTATGCAAAGCTAAATGGTCCTCTAAATTAAGAGACAAAGGCACAATTACAATAATGACACAATAATCATTATGGTCCTAAAAGTAATAAACCAATGTTTGGCTGCCGGTAGTAAAAGGGAAACAGGCTGTTTTCCTACGCCAAAATTTGATATTTTGTTGACCCCATCTTACTGATTTTGTGGATGAGTTTTCTCATGAAGCGTTCCACCCAGTTTCGTGGCAATCCATCTGGAAAGTCTTGTTCTTGTTCTTGCTTCATCATCAATGTCATCAAGACTTGAGGCTGATGATAAAGTTAGAACTATCCACTTGATAATTCTGTCTGCTGATTGAATGCAGCAGCTGGGGCCGCTGTTAGTGTCCTTGATCAAACACACCTGAGCAACATCACTTCTTTGAATTGAGCGCCACCTTTCTACAGTGCATCTCTTGCCGTGGAGCTCCTCCACCAGGGTTTGGAAACTGGGCAGCCAGCCCAGAGCGTCTGAGCAGGCTGCTTACATTTAACATTGAGAATGACGAGCAGTGAAGTTGGATTTATGGCTTATTGTGGAGGACTCAACAGTGCACCAGACTCATTGAGTGATATTTAGACTGGCTGTTTGATTTGTGTGGCTCAATAAAGACTTGTAATTATCAATCATAGATTATCAGTTGTATGCGCAGGCTATAAAGTTCCCAAGTGGAATTTATCGGTTGTTTTATGTGAAATCCTGACCTCTCACCTTGTGGCATATAGATGTTAGAACGCCTCTACCAGTGGTCGCCTAAAGACATGCTTTAAATCAATAGTTATTGTCGCACTCAAATAACAAGATATTGACATGTTTCCACCCAATCAGAGCATTTTAAGGTCGAAAACAAAGAAAGGAAACCGACATTGATCGGACACATTTCACATGAAATTAGTTTTGCTCAGATACTTGTGAACGTCATGGAGAAAGAAAGCTCTGACGCCTTATATTCAAAGCAGGATGTTTTCGTAGATTTGCCGAGCCTCTGCGCCTCCCCCCTGACCCTAAGCAGGAGTCCAGAAATGACGTTACGCCCCATTGGGTCCTCACAAGGGCGACTAGACCCAGTAAGGTTGGTGTTTGTATTGGAAAACACCCCAAAGACAAGAACAATAGAAAACGCACAGACACATACACAGACTCGCAGACACACACAAAAGAAAAACCAGCGATGGGTGAAATGAGAGAAGAGAAGGAGCTAGAAGGGACACAACTTGACTTTAAGATGGTGGACAACCAGAATGAATGTCCACACAGAGCAGCCCACCCTCAACCCGTTTGTTTTGTACACGGCCCTGTGCCTACTCTTCCTGCTCCACTCGTCCTCTACTTGTTTTCTTTCCTCACTATCCAGAGCGTGTGACCCTGCTGAGGATTGTTACGTAGATAAATTGAAAGCAAAGCTTTGCATTGCGGCAGAGCTCCTTCTGTCCAACTATTATTCCATCATCCCTGCAAAAACCTGGAAAGCATGGCCAGGCCTGGAGACATCTGGAATACACCACCTCCACAACCAATGGATGGATAGAAGAGTACAAAAACATCACCTCAAGGTCAATTTCAGATCATCAAGGTCATCAGTGCTTCTGAACTACCACGCACTCCCACCTGTAAATGTTCTAGAAAAACGTGCTCTACAGATTGGGCCATGAAGACTAAGTAGAGGCATATTACTCACAAAACATGAAGTCATTATTGCTCATCAATCGACGCCGCGCTAGTAGCTGACGTCCACAATTTCCACTTTCCTGCTGCATCAGAGAGTGACAGTGAACAGTGACCTCAGCACAACGTGGCCGATTCTTGGACCGATAACAAGTCCGCTGATATAATGACAGGGCAGTTTGATGAATGGGTCTGTTTTTAGGGAGGCAGCCATCCACTGGGGAATCAGCCTTGGGCAAACACAAAATCCCACAGGTCACAAAGGCAGATGGATTGACTGCAGTTCTCTGTCACTTTTATTGCTTAACTACCCGCCCCTGGATTAATAAATCCAGAGTCAAGACCGGCAGCTCCAGGCGCTCACAAGCAGCCGGTGCCACCTTTGTGTAACCTTGACTTAATCGCAACCTCTTCGTGACTCCACTTCCACTCAATGCCTTTTCATGAATGACACTAAAAAAGAGAAGTATGGCTGATTTATCCTTGACTACTTTGCTCTTTTTCTCGTGCTGGTTCTCAAAGACTCCACCATCTCATGAAGCATAAAGGACAGCAGGGTTTGCAGCGGGGAAAAAAAAACGCTCCACCCATTCACACTAAATTGATTTTATTCAGAGGTTTATGTACTCGCACTGCAAACCACCAGCTCATAGAAAAGTAATAAATTCTGATGAGACAAGTGCTTGCATATGAACCAGGGAGCTCGGTGTAAATTCAACTCCTTTCTGGGAATATAGTATATATATTTCACCAAATATTTTCTGTCTGCCTCTGAACTGGGAGAGATGGATTTCCAGTGTTTGGAGATAATAACGGCACCACAAAGACCCACCCCCACCCCCCGTCAGTCTGAACAGGTTAAACAATCAGACACGTCTAACCAGTCCACAGACTCAGAGGTCTGTCTGTCAGTTTGGATTCTTAAAGACAAATACCCTCACGTCCAAAGACAGCAACAGGTTGATGTTGTTACACCAACAAACGTGGTTAGAGGTCATTTAGAGACTTCACCACTAGAAGCTAATCTCCAACAAGTCTGGGCCCTGCTTCCATCATCTATCTTGCTTATGTCGGCTTATAAGGCCATGAACGATCAACTCTCTGCCCAGTTACTGAATGAACTGAAAGTTGGATTGTTGTTTTACAAGAGAGTGATTACAAGAGTCTTCTGCTTCCATACGTTCGGCCACTTTGCGATGAACCGTAACTGAGACAATGGAGAGAGCTCCCCCACGCTGAACAACACTTGATGAACGACGTGTCAGTTGTTTACTGAGCTGAAGCCTTTTCATTCCAGACTTGGGTCGATTTCCAGTTTGACGGGGTCCGGTCCAGTGCCGGATCTGAAACCAGCCAATGGGTTCTGGCAAATTAGAAAGTGGACTTCATCAGAAACCTCTGCCGACAGCAACTCGTAGTCGAGTGTGTTATCAATAAACACTGATGTTGGTTATAGACAAAAAAACTGAGCAGTTGCAAAGCATGACTGAAGGAGATCTTTTCAGGTGGGTGTGCACGTTGTGTCTACAGCGATAATTGGCTTTGCCTTTGAGTGAAGGCAAAGTAGTTGAATGTGATGATGTGAACAAATGTAAAGTGTCTCACTGTGTCCTCATGGCACTGCTTTCCTCTCTGCTGCATCTCGTATTTATTGGCGATTGTGAAACAGACTGGAGGTTCATTACTGCCATCAGGTGGACTGGAGTCGCTACTCTCTCGCTCGGTCACACTGCTCTCATTAAGGTGTGACATCTAGTGGTCTCTTGGCACGACCAACTTGAAAATGTTTACACGGACTAGATCCTGAATATCCTGTATATGCTGCTGAACAAGACACCCTATGGGAACCACAGCAAAGTTTTTGTCTCTGGCTCAGCCCACTGAAGCATCACATCAAGACTTTATCTGGGTATAGATCAATTTTGGTGAATAATTACCGATATGTCCCATTTTGTTTAGCAAATGTTGTCTTGGCAATCAACACAACTGGGAACCAACTATGTCCCTAATGCCTCTGTTCTCATTCTCTACCCACCACCGGCCATTCATCCATTCAGCCACTGATACTACAACTTCCTTTTATTACTGATTAACAATGTGTGTGAAGACGTCTGATCCATTAGGCCCAGTACTGATTTATTTTTTGTGTGTCTTTTGTCAATCCGCCAACAGGGATGTCACGTGATGGACAGCTCTTGTCTCCAGCATCCATCCGAGGGGGCTCACTTATTCAGTAATTACAGTGGGGGAGGAAGCACGTACAGTCGTGCAGCTACTGGAACTCTTGAAGCTTTGCTGGAGCAGAATCATCTGCGTACAGGAGCCTCCAGCTGTCCCACTTGTTGCAGGGTAAATTATCTGTTTGCTCTCACACATGATTTCTCCCTGTATCACCCTCCTCTTCCACTTTTTAGGATATTTTCTGAAGATAGTCCCGGAGCTGCTGCAGCATCCTGTGTGGCTTTACCCGCATTTCTCACAGACAGACCAGTCAGTCACAGTCACAGTCTCTCTCTCTCTCGCTCTCTCTCTCTCTCGCTCATGAGGAAACATCAAATGCTGGAGAAGCCAAAATAGAAATGAGCAACTTGTGGGATTGACTATCTCTGAAATAACTTGACAGCAGTAAATCCCCCTAGAGGAGAGCAAAACGGCCACCATGGGGTCGGGTCAGTGCAGCCTCATGCAGCCACTTCCATTCACCAGATCCACAGTGATCTGAATGGGCTGCGGCACCTTTCCTCCAAAACTGGAGAAACAAGTCAAGATGCAGATTCTGTCTCCTTCTCATTATCTTTGACCTATCATTATATTAAATCCAATCATAAATACAAAAATACAGAAGTGTCTTTTTATGCATGATACAAAGATATGTTGGAAATCATTATCATCATTAAACTATAGATTATTATCTATGATTATAATAACTTTATATAATGAGCAAATTAATGCATAGCGAAAATATCTTTATTACTCTTAATATACTCTTAATATACAATATATTAAATAGAATACTTGTTGTAGACATGTATCATTTGTTTTGAATGCAGTGTAATAAAGTTCCTATTGTGCTTTTTATAAAATACAGAAGTAAAGTGTCATTTACTAAATCTATTTTTCCTCTATTGATTAGCAGACAGTAAAGAGTCAGCCGCAGCCCCCAGGTATTAGTCCATACCCTCACAGCTGAGTGGTAATAAACCGTGGGGGTCCTCTCAATAAAGCCACACTGTCTCCAGGACGCGCACGGAGCCGCTCACCTTGCGCACCTGTCCCACAGGAGCCGAGCAGCAGCAAGGAGCCGATAAACGCAGTAATCCCAGCGACTCCTTTACTCCCCACAGGCATGTTGAAGCGACGGGATACCGCACAGAATAATCCCGCCTGGTGGGGGAGAGACAGTCCTTCCTCCTCTGCTCTGCTCCTCTTCTCCCGCTCTCTTCCTCCAGCTCCGCTCTGCTCCGGCTGCGCTGCGGTGCAGTCAGTGGCTCCGCTGGCACGCCGTGGCGGTGGTGGTGGGGCCGGTACCCAGAGGAGGAGGATGAGGATGCTGCCACAGCACCAGCCCTCTGTGCAGCGACGGGAGGAAGAGAGTTGGTGTCGCAGGTCCGAGTCCTGCGTCACTGAGCTCCACAGAGCGCGCAGAGTTCCTGGGGGGAGTCCCACCTCTGGTCTCACCACAGCACTGACTGCGCGTGTTCACTTAGCGCAGCCGCACGCCTCAGTCTTCTGAAAGTGCTGCTCACATGTCTTTGCGGCGGTCCGGGGACAGAGACACGGGACGACCTGGTCCAGAGACAATGAGCTTTGCAGAATGTCTCCTACAGAACCCAGAAACAATGGCCGTCACCTTTGCCTCTTTGTTTTATGCCTTCCTGTTGGTTCTTTTGAATCTGGAATAACATGAGCAGGTGAAGCCCCCGGTCACCAGAATTGCTCAGTTGATTTATTAATAAATGACAGAAAATGGATCAGCTCTTAGGTATAAGCCAGAGGAGGATCACAAATTGTGTAGTCTCGAAATGAAGAACCATGAGATAACGTATGCTGTGGAGATTGAATTGATTTTGTTTTCCTCATTGAAAACTTACTTAAACGACAAATATAAGTGAAGTTACAACAAGCAGTTTAGATTTATCATCACTGCTTTCCAATAAAAATAATAATGACATGTTTAAGTGTCCTCTCTTTCCAGCCCTGTCTCCTAAAATGAAACTAACTCAAGTGCCTCACCAAAACCCGACTGGGTTTAACTGAGCATTGTGAGAGTTTAAACAAAGTTTAAAAAGTATGCTAACAATCCAGCCATTGCAAATTCAGATTTACTGCAAAATGTTCATCATCAATACTTTAGGAACTTTCCAAATATCTTAATTCATCAAAATTTCTCTCACTGAATCAAATCAACAGAAGTTGTGAGTGGATCTGATCATGAAGCATTGCTGTTTGAGGTTGTCTGAGTCCAGTTGTGGACGCTTGAATCTCCACAGTTTCAGCTCACACCTGGATCTTTGCTGCATGCCCCAAAAGTTTCCTCCAATTAAAGCCCACAGGGACATTAAATCTCCCGGGAATTGCTTCTTTAAATATTTTTACTCATTCACTCCTTTCCAGACAACTGTGAGCGAAGCGAGGAGAGAAAGCGGGAGTGAAGGACATGGACAGCGATTGCTGGATTTGACCCAGCGACCTCCCGGCGGCACCTGAGCCAAGTGAAGACGCCTAGTTTTGCCAGCGGAGGAAACTGTCACCTTTAAAGTGCACAACACAGCAACTGAATATTCAGGCGGAGTTTAATGACTGTTCCACTCTGACACACCTCATCAGTCATCTTGAAGCTCAGGACAGAGGTGAAATGCCGATGAGCAGAGCTGACCCTACACACATACATATTTGATAGCTTGCCACTCACTGTACATTCATCAAGAGGACACTTGAATTATAAAATATGATGTCCATCACTCAATCAACCACCTCTACGTCTATCACAGGCCTGCGAAGAGAGATGCTAGAGTGAGACAAACACCCACAAATGTCAGTCATCCAGAAATATCTCCGGAAACACAACCGCCAAATAGGACACTGACCTTCAAATCAGGAGGACAGCAGTGGAGCTCCTGTTGTTGACCGTGAAGGTCACGCGTGGGATCAGCTTAGCCTCGCCGGCGTGCTCCCACGCAACCTTTGATCCCCGCTCTCAGCCGCACGCTGCTCGGTATCAAGGTCGTGTGTCGCCGGCTACTGCTGCAGCCACGGGCCTGCCTCTCTGATGAAAGTCTCCTTGGTGGAGGGCCCCCTAACAAAAGAGATCCGTGAGGATTCAGATGCGCCGTGTGGAGCTGCGAACTATCGAGTCTGCACGGTTCACTGCAGCTGGCATCAGCAGGTTGGAACTGAACCCGGATTAGCCCGTGTGGAAATATTTTGAAAAGTAGAGGCAGCTTTAAAAAGAAGCGGAAGCAGCTCACAGGACGCCTGGAGTCTTCTCCTCTGGTGTTTGAATGAAGACAAAATTGTCAGGAACAAGGTGAATAGTGCTTTCATTTTGTCCAAACAGAAAAAGCGCTTCATTCAAATTCAACTCTCTTAAGTCAGACAAACACTATGATGAGAGTTTTTAACTGATAGGAACTGGAATATGTTTCCAAGTATAAAACACCCGTCATTGTCAGGCATCACCAGTCACAGTTGAGTTGTCTAATGACGTCTCAGGGTCGGCCATGTTTGTCTCTGTGCATTTAGAACATTAGGAGATCGGCACTTGGACATTTTGAGTCAAAATATCAAAAGATGCACAGCACCATGGTCTGAACCATCTGATCAGGTCTATGACAATTTGACTTCTTCTGACATATTACATGAAGGGTAACACGTTATTTTTCTCTCTCAGCTGCTTTTGTTTTGGAGATATCTGGCCAAACGTGTAGATGTTGGTAGACATCTGAAAGATTTACGTTTAATTCAAATGCTGAATAAATGTTTCAATGCAAGAAAAACCTATATAGCCGAGGCTCCTCCGTTCCCCTGCTCTACTGTACCTCTGAAACATTAACCAGAGCTCAGCACCGAGGGAGCTGCACAGCACCCGGTTCATTTCCCCACTGATACAGTGCACTGCCGACGCTGATGGAACCGCTGCATGATCATATCCAACAAAGCATGCACAGTAAGGAATGAACGCTGGCAGCGGGAATGAGAAGAGGCACATGTTCATCCACAGCGAAGGAGGGACAGAGGAGAACAATGACTGTGGAGTGATACATGATGAGAGGAGGCACTGCAGTAAGAGGCAGCAGGTAATATCCCACCAGTGGGACTGAGAGTGGGAGTGACAGGGGATTACACACACACGCACACACACACAGGAGTCAGTAGACTGTGTAATGGTATCTGCTGCCTAATATCCAGAATAGGAAAAGATGTGCAGGTCCACAGTCGACATACGCCACACATTTCAAAAGTGCGATGACTAACTGAATTTAATGGCTCCCAAAAATGATTGTTAGTCTCATTATGTATGTTTAAAAAGTTAAATTAGGAGGAGAGTGACTCAGAAACTTTGTATTTGTCTTTATCAACTCACAAAAACCTGGACATTCATGTGCTCGCTTACCTCCCCCCGTCACGACAGGGCCGTATATGGGAACATAATGCCGCCATCACCAACCTCTCCTCCTGTGGAAAGTCAAATTGAAAAATGGATTGATGCCATTTGTCCGCTTGATTATTTATTTCTGCATGCAAGAGTTCTGAGAGATGAATCTGACAGGAAGCACTCTGCAGCGGAGGTGTGAGCAAAGTCATTTCTGACTCGTTGAGATGCTCGGTTTGATTCCCTTCTCTCGTAGAACGAGTGCGGAGCTTAGGCCCGGTGACGGGGGGAAGCCGCTGTTTGATCTGAAGGTGCAGAGACAGCCAGGAGGCTAATGCTGACTTCATATCAGAGCCGTCCGTCTACACCCACTCATTTGTTCAGGCCTGTGTTCTGCAGATTTTAGCTTTAGTCAGACCAACACTCAGCTGCACTGGAAGAGTGTTAAGCCTCAACAAAGAAAGACAAAGAAGTGAAGAGATTCCACAGCTTGGCAATGAGCAGCAGTAGAAATGTTAAAAAGAGAAGCCAGGGATTGAACTACGGATCTTCAGGATAGTGGACGACCCTCTCTCCCTCTTCCAACCCACTTTTTTAAATATTTCTGTGCATGTGTAGTGCTAGATCTGGCAAATAATTCATTCATAATTCATTAATCAATATTTAAATCTCGATAAAAAATGTGCAATTCAGAATTTGACTGTCCTTCTTTCTAATATTCAGTGAAACAATTTTTTTAGTGATCCAGATTAGACTGAATATTTTTTAAATTTACAGTTTTATATAAGTACTATATTTGCATTATAACTGACTGTGAAGGAAGCAAATCTCTGCTTCTATAAAGTCAAAAGTAAGAAATGGCCGCACAGCTGTGGCCCTGAATCTGAACAGAGCTTCAACAACATGCATTATTCTGGTAATAAATAATAAATAAAACTGTATTCATGAATCACTTCTCATCACAACGTTACACATTGCTGTGTAGGAAAGAAAACACCAGGGCAGGAAAACAATGAAATCATAAAACAAGAGGAAAATGTCAAAGCGACAAGCAGAGGAAAAAAACACAAAAGGAAAATGTGAAAGTTAAATATTTTCTGAGTCATTTTTCAAGGGAACTTTATACTTAACAATACTTTTAACTGATTGTTTCTGTCACTTGGAGGCAGCAGAACCAGCGGAAAACCACAGCTGCACACAGTGGCTTGACATCAACTTCATCAACTCGGAGTTCCAGATTTCCAGTTTGGAAACTGCTAAAAAGGTTGCACCTAAGGATGGCGCTGATGAGCACTGAGAGTGAACAGCCATAAAAGCCAAAATGAGGTCAACAATGCTAAATTAAAGCTGGAAATTAAGTTACGTGATAACTGCTCCAAGAAGCCATTTGGCCACCTAAAAATAATATCATATAGCTGTGATTTTGTTTGATTCCAGAATAAAAGCACTGAATAATTTGGTGATCCTGACAAAGGTTGAACATAATCTTTCCTCCTCAAATCTATTTCTGAGTCTGAAGTTGCTGTGTCAGAAAGCATCAACTGTTGGTTTTCATTCCTCTCTCACCTGTTACCCCTACTTAGCATATTGTGCTAATGAGCCTTGTGAGACTGTGAAAATAATTGCCTCATTTATCCACACTTCCTCATCACTTTGATATTGAAATAGTTCTTCACATTAATATGTAAACATGCAGACACACACACACACACACTTCCTCCCTAAACAATACTACTTTCTGTGTTTTGATTGTCAAGCATAAATCCCATCAAAGCCAGCGTTCAGTGTCAGACCAGTGATGTCAGCTTCGCCTCTGGGCACGCAGCTCTTCATTTGTGCTACTTCACATTATTTTCACATTTCTCCTCCTCGCCTGGCAATATCCTCCTCACAGCAACAACGGGAGAGAGAAAGAGAGATGCTCTTCTGGTGAATGTGAGCAACAAGGTGGATTTTAATGGCTGTGGAATGTTTTTCAGCTCCACATCTCTGTACACGACTTGTTCCCAACCACATACTTGACCAAAGGGTTCCTTCCAACGTGGCCAGTGGTAACATGAAAACACACACTTTGGAAATAAGAAGTGTGTGAAGTGATTAAAATGGATAGCTACAAGAAATGGGCTGATATATATATATATATATATATATATATAGCTATACATTGTCACTAAAGTGTTTAAGATAAATAGAATCCAAAAGTAGCTTAATAATAGTTAAAACAAATTCATAGATAAATCTTTGAAATAGCTACAATAAATTAATAATAGACAGAGCCGTCTTCTCATAGTGACTGAAACAGATTCAGCTAAAAAAAAGAAATGTTAGAGAAAATACATGGTTTTCAAATATATGTATAAATGGTTAAAATAGCAGAATCCTTTTCAGAAGCTGCAATACATCTATTGTTTCACTTGTGGTTGGACACATGATGGAAAACAGAGGGAGGAAAGTTTCCGACGTGTTACAGAAAGTTCTGGACCGGAGGGTTTGGGAGAGTTTGGCTCTCAGAGTCCTGATACACCCCAAAACTTATCGCTGATGCACACAGTTCCTCGCACAGTCCCCATCAACTTCAATGATCGCGCTTATCTCCATTTTGAGAGTGTGAATGGCTTCAGTTGCCTCATTTACATTTCACACAGGTCTTTACGCTCTGCGAATGTTGGAGCATTTCCTGATATGGAATTAGAGAGAATGGATTATTCGTGGCTGAACATTTGAGGACAGTACATTTAACGCAGTTGTCGGCTCGCTCACCGACCGAATATTGGTAGAAATATCCTCAGCTGATTTGAGATTTCAGACTGGAATTTCATACTGAAATAGTGAATATGTGGGTCATAGAAAAATTGAATTACCTTAATATGAAGAGAATATCAGACAATTAAAAACAAACTTTCCCACTTGGCTCATGTTCCAACCCTAACCCTAACCCTAACCCTAACCCTAACCCAGTAAATGATTTAGCATCTCCAGTTGATGAGGGAGTAAAATGCGATCTACCGTGGCCATGTTTTCTACATGCTCCAATGTAATCTGCAAACCAAAGTTAGCCAAGTTCTCACTACGCTCCTCTTCTAACTTTTTATTCACAACATCTGCTGCTGGACTCTCTGCACTTTCAGCAGGTCATTAAAAAAAAAACAAAAAAAAAACCCTCCATCTCCATTGCCGTGATCTCCCTTAAGAACCTCCTGGCGCCTTAGCTGCATTATTCATTAATATTCCTGCTCAGGGTCACGTGGAGTCAGGAGGCCAGTCCCAGCTGACACCGGGTCAACAGCTGGTGACCACTCCAACACTGAGCCTAAATCCTTAACCAATTTTAAATCAGGCTGCAATCTGCTTCAAGGATGCTATTCTCTCTCATCTCAAACGGGCCTGACACTTTCATTTTGAAGCTTTGAAAATAAGATGCATCTGACACGTTTTAACACCAGGGGGAGCAACACACCAATTACGACATCTCTGGGAAACACATACAAACATTGACGAGATGATGCAACCCAATGTAAGGTTAGCTGTTCTTTGCAATGACTGGACTGAACTGAACTGAACGTCTTCTCCAATTCAGGCATGGCTGTTCCCTTTTTCTAATAGGTTCGCTTTTAATTGGTTATTTGAGTCAAGACAAATTATTTGTTTACCATCATGATTGACAACTGTGACTGGTTGGTCTGTGAACTCTTGCAGAGGTAAAAAAAAAAAAGCACAAGTGGCAGCTCCCATACCGAAGAAGTTTTAGCTTCTGTAACCGGCTTCAGAATCAGGGGGAGTCTGGGTCGGTCCAAATGACACAGACAAGTGTGTGCTGCGTTTCGTCTGTGAAGGACGAGGAACAGGACACGTTACATCACATTGCTTTGCGACGCAAAGCAGCGGTTTATTTACTCACTCACAACTATCAAAACATTCACTTATTCCACATTTCAATATAACGCTTTTATCATTACAAATGTCATATTTCAATACCAAAATATTACTTCGGACCAACAGAAATTTAGTTCTGGATAACTTACAATATCCTGTATCACACAAAAACACTCTCTTCAGAACCACA
This sequence comes from Pseudorhombus dupliciocellatus, assembly GCA_016785235.1. NCBI lineage: Eukaryota > Metazoa > Chordata > Actinopteri > Pleuronectiformes > Paralichthyidae > Pseudorhombus > Pseudorhombus dupliciocellatus. Next base: position 3,245,909 of record JAFBJW010000359.1, on the reverse strand, counting down.
AAAATGAAGTGCACAACAACAACCCTTCTGTGTTCTTAGTGCAAAAACATAGGAACTTAACATCAGATTCAATTAACAGCAGCAATAATACATCCCTTTAATCTTACAGTCACATTCACACCATAGCTTTAGTTGGAATACATCATGCGGATGACACGCGCTCCATTACACACGCACGCGCGCGCGCGCACCTCGTGTGCTTTCTGTTTCAGTGCGCGCGGCGAAAAACTAGCAGCCATTATTCAACTCGACAAAACAAGAAAACTCCTCGGTCAAACTTACACGCGGTACACTTACAACGCTGCTAAGCATGTCCCTGACGGTTCACGCTGGTCAGGCATCGCGAGGATGTTTGGAAGTAGTTGTTTTACCTGCCTTTGAGAGATGAGGAGCAGGACACGTCGCGTCGCGTGGCTCTGCTCGGCTAGCAGGTTTATTACTGACTGCGCATGCCCGGGGCCAAGACTGCTTCGCGTTTCCTCCCGTCACAGGAGCGCAAGGGCGCCATCTAGTGACTCAGTAGTCCAACAGGCTGTAGTCTCACATAGAAATGCGACAGGCGTTAAGGGTAGTTCTAATAAATCTTTAAACAAACGGGGCCATTTCTGAACCCTCTATATTCTGTTTAAATTTTCACTGAGTTAAGCTTGGGGCCAAAGCTCAGAGCTCCGGCTCCTCCTCCAGTTTGACCTCAGGAGTGAATCGGACAGTTCAGTTTCAAACCTGTGGGAAATCACGTATTGTTATTGTCTTTATTGATGTTCGGTAATCTCCATGTGCGTCGGCGCTGGGCGATTGTAAAATATTCTGGCCTGTGAAGGTTCTGTCAGCAGCGGCTGGAGAGCAGCTTCACGTCTGTGCCCAGTCACCCTTGTAATGAAAACAAACACAGCCCCAAGGTGTTACTTATGAGACTAGATTTACACGGCAAGGTCAGACCAGGGGAGAGAAAACAACAGTCTGAAAAGTGATATCAGTATTCATGTTTTCCTTTGGCTCATCCTTGGGTCGGTTCACAAACAACACTCTTCTTAACTCCCTGTTCTCAGCGTCCGGGAAGACAATGGCCTCGCCCCACACTCCACCTCCTCTGTGTTTATTATCAGTTAAAGAACGATTTATTTTGGATTGATAAGTTTCAAGTCGACAAGCCTCCTGCCGCTAGCTGACAGGAGCATTGTTGAGATTCGCAGGGTATCGGTACGACTCTGCATGCCGGACTTCATCGTCTCTGGCGAACGCCGTCACAAGCGCCCCCCGCCCCGAAACATCTGCTTGTCAGAAATCCCAGATAACACGCAGCAGTGCAGCTCTTTGATCGACTTTGATGTGAAGTGAAGGATGCTGTGAATCAGCTGGACGGTTCAATCTGAATCTCTTGCTCCTCCAGCAGACACAGTCTTCTGCTTTAACTCTGGTTAATTAAAAAGAACAGCAAGCACAATATATAATTTAATTTCTCTCGCTAAGTTAAAAGATTGCTGAAAGGACAATAATCCGCACGGGGCTGGACAGTTGCAGCTCTGCTCTGTGAGAAATGGAGGCCAAAACCTACACAGACGTATAAATCAGTTGACTCGTTAGAATAACACGACACATTGTCAGTGTACACATGGATATGAAGAGTCCACAGGAGCAGCACATTAGTGACAGACAGCGCAAGCGTCAGCGAAAAGGCAGATGTGTAAAAACCGCAATAAAACCAAAATATTTAATGAAGGATAATGTTAAAACGCAGCAGCCTCTGTATCGAGGTTGAATCTTAATTCCTCCAAATGTAATCTGTGCAGATTCTATCTTGTAAACTTAATTTCCAAATCAAACACTGGGCATATTTCTCTAAGGATCAGACACACACTCAAGATCTGACTCCTCTGTCTCTGAGGTTTCCTGACGCTAACTTTTGTTAATTGGCACTTAGCTCTCATTACCAACTCCTTTACACCCATCCCCACACAGGCCGACAGAGAGCTGCCCACACAGACACGGCGGGGATAAAAATAGGTCCCACCTCCCCGGCAGATGGAGGCTGGTGGAGGTTTCCACCGTGAACCCGTGCACGGCGCCGGCTCTGCGGGATTCTGCTCGTGTGTCAGCTGCAGCCTGGCCTGGCCTCCAGCAGCTCACCTGAGCGCCCCATCGGGACGACCCCGACCCGCAGAGCGGCGGCTGCGTGGTTAGCGCCCCACCAACAGCTACTGTCTTATCTAATCGTCCCCGCAGACGAGCGGGAGACTGAGAAAATAAATGTGCTTCCAGGCGGAGGTGATGAAGAGGTCCTGTTTTCTGTGGCAAGCTATATTTTCTCTGAATGGAGTGTTTACTTTCAATTTGTCACCTCCTGCGTACCACAAAAGCTTCCCAGCGCTGAAAATGCCCAGAGCGTGAATTTAATTTGAAATACGGAACATCAACATCTGAATATATGGAAGAGGGATTTTACAGAGCTAGTGCAACAGCCTCCTTTTAAAGACCCCAGAAATGATCTGCTGGAGTCGAAGCTTTATTCAAGGTCTGTATGACACTCAGGGACCCTTGAGCTGGAAAGGAAGAGAGATTTGCAATGAAAGAATTAAAGGACGTAAAGCTTAAATACTTTGAAAATGACAAACCGGGAGCTTTGCTGGAGGGTTGCCACTGTCTTATTCTAATGTGAAACACTCCACAGGTTGAGGCCGTGCGATGTCTGCCCCATCACTGATGAGCAGACCAGCCCTGTGCCAACTCTGAGGCCATTACCTGTCTGCTTTTCTAATCAAGGCCGGACAAAGGCTGACTCACGCGCCAACTGTGCACCTCCCACCCGCCTGCTCTGGTGAGGAGCCGTGTTGCGTCACACGCAAGCCAAGTAAAGGGCAACGGTTGCACAATTAAGACACATTTGTCATTTTGAATCATTTGGTGATATTGAAGAAAGGCTTTAATTGTATAATGTAGCTGTGAATCATTTTTATTGAATATACTTTTTTGTTCAAATTCGACTTCCACGCGTTGCTTTATATTACCGCACCGGTCCTCTCCTCTCTCCGTGATTCCAGTTGAGATATACTGTAAAATCCAATTTATGCCAAAAGAAAAGATCTCTCTATTCCAGGAGATCTCTCAGGTCAGGTGAGGGCTGATGTTCTGCTGTTTACCCAGAGGACAGAGGCAGAGACAAGGCAAGTGTGGGGTCGTGAAACCTGCCTTTTTTTTATATATTTAACTGCGAGCTACCGTCTATGCAAGACAATCATCAGCGCTGTCAGGAGGGAGAAAGCGAATCAGTCCGAGGTGGGAAATGGACTGTGCTAAATTAAAACAGGCTGAAAAGTTCTCCTGTAATTACTGCTGCGCTCAACTGGCCTTAACACGACTGCTGAAAGGTTCTTTGTAGTTCAGACAAGAGGAGCTGAAGTGGGACAGTCGCTCCTGCAGATTACTGAGAGCACGCCGAAGCTTCAGGGGTACGAACCGGCTCAGTTTTCCGCCGGCAGGTGTTTCTGATCTTCAGTGACTTGCCGAGAGGAACATATGCATGGCTGCAGTGTCGGAGCACCGAGGAAGAGCTGAAGCTCTCTGGAAGGCTGCGGGGTGTTGAGAGTGTTGTGGAGCGTGATATTAAGGCCACCGAGGAGGCGCCATCCGACCACTGACTATGACAGACACGACGGAGGTGAGTTAAAGCTCGTGCCTGAACCACACTGGAATTTAACATACGGCTCAGTTTAACACGAACCTCAAACGTGATTTTATCAGCTTCCTCTGGGTCTTCAGGACGTTAGACAACGTGCTGATGTCATCTCACTAATAAAGCTGGTTCTTCTGCAGTAGTTGAAAATGGATCCATCCAACTATCAATGACTTTCCAGCTTTTGTCCTTGCTAGATAGATTGAGTTAAACTATTAACTCCACCACAACAGAAAACTTGGCAAGAGCCATGAAAGCCATTTTCAAATGTGACCTTTGGAAAGTTCTCTGCTCAGATGCGTTCGACAAACCCTCTGCATTGTTGGGGTGAAGGGTGGAGCAGGCAGAGACAGGAAGTGATGTCTTAACTCCACCGCAGCAGTCATGTGATGTTGCTTACAACCCATCGCCAGCCTCTACGTGTCGGGCTGAAGAGATTTTGTCATGTAAATAATGACAGAGCAGCTTAGTCCTGACGGTGTAAACATGCCCGGGACAAGCTTTACTTTTTTAAAGGCTGTCCTTTCCCCTCTTACTCATGAATGAATGGATTTAATATTTTCACCACAAGAACATTTCTACTCTAGGAAGAATTGCTCTAATTTGTGCTAATCCATTAGCCTGTTCCCATCTAAATATTAAAAAAATATTAAAAATCTCTCTGGTGGGTCGGCTAATTTAGACTGAAATGAGCACAGTACAGGCACATTTTCACTTTAGGGTGTATTTCAGTTGGAGGTTTTGTCTTAAATTCAATTTCAAGTGCGGTTAAAAAGGTCTCAAAAGGTCAGCTCATCCAAAGAGACAAACATAGAGAACATATCTTTAGCACGCATTCTTCTCTAAAATACTTTTGTCGGCATTTCGATTTAAATGAAATGAAACCAAATTGCCCGAGTGTAGATACGAGTGAGAGGAGATTGAACAAGTTGACATGCTGGCGCGTGCGTCGGCTCATCCAGGGCGCCCCTCTTATCACGAGCCAACGAGCGAGCTGGGCCGTATCTCGCACGCCTTGTTCTTCAGTGTAACCGTGGATCATTATCTGACTCCATCACCTCCAACCGGCCAACGCGTTTCTGTAGCGAGGCATCTCCAAACAGGCCTCTCGTTAGCATAATGTCTCATTAATTCGGGGTCTGTTCGCGGCGCCTTCTGATTCTCCCTTGACCCCGCTTTGACCCCGACTACGATAACGGCTAATGTTGTAAATCTCCGGGGACCTTATCGTGTGGGACACGTTCAGGGCGCCGGCCAGCTTCACTTCTTCTGCTGCAGCAAACAGAAAGAGAGAAATCCCCCGGGTGCAGGCCTCACGGCTCATAAAAAGACTCTTTGTGATATTTAGGACACGATGAATCTCCCCCTGCGTCTCGTAATAAACAGCAGCCATGTCCAGATCAGGCTGTAAATGAGACGCCTCAGATATATTCCTTTATTGACCCAGCCTGTCGGTTTGGTTCGTGCTGAATGAATTTCAGGGAGGATGCTCGATAAATAAATAGACTTGCGATATTTTTCATGAATAAATGTCAGTGTTACAGTAGTTTTATTGAGTTTTCATGTCAGAATTCATTCGTTTTAGCTTTGCAAATAAAATCGTAAAAAAACAGATTTCTTCAAGGTAAGCGTGCAACTTCAAAGTCACGTGTTTTTCTCCAGAAACAAGACGTTTAACCTAATATCGTCATTGACATCAGAATCAGATTAGTGCGGCTTTACATTATCTCAGGCCCTGGAGCACAGCCTTCGTCAGACACATGGATGAATGACTGATGGTCCAGGGAAATGATTGTTGATGCAGGTCACAGGAGTAAAATTGAAGTGGGTGCTATTCTCCAACATTAACTTTAACACCATCCCCATCAGTCCCCAATCACTCTGAGGAGCTAAACCTCCTCTCCTGCCATCTTGTGTTCACTTTCAAAACCTGCTTTGAGAGGATGTGATCGGGACGTTTAAACGTGTAAGTGTTTGTGACACCGACTCACACATTAAGTTATGGAAGTATTGAAATTCTCTGTTGGAACATTAATAAGATTTGATTCACCTTCTATCAACATCTGTCCTGACTATAATACACTTGCGGAGATTGTACTGAATTTAATTATGTGATTTTGTAAAACACAACTCTAATGAATCCCATTAAAACATTCAATTAAAAAGAGTTAAAACTTAGTTAAACTCATCTTAAAGTTTCACATCAGAGTCAAAGTTAGTGTAGTTCAACAATCAGGTCTGTTAGTTTGTGTCCTCAGTGAAAAGATTACAAGTTTTTCCAACAGCTGCCGACAGCTGGCGAGGCCTTGAGGTTAGGCTTTTGCAGTTTCCCCCCAGAAGTGACTCTCTTATTTGATAAAAACAAATCTTTAAAATCTAAGTCCAGAGCAGCTGATGCATCAGTGTGATATTTTGATCTTTATGTGAAGATACTTGATTAAATATCTGCCAGCAAAAGTTGTTGAACAACAATTTATAGATGTGGGTTAAACAATTCCATAATAAAACCTTAGTTTTTTTTTTTTTTTAATTTCTCAGCAGTTCTACAGTTAACTCATTTGAAACACAACACAGACATTTCACTCGAAGGAAGACAAAAAATATCTTTATTTAAAAAAAGGTAAACACTGTTCAGGACAAGCATGTTTCAGTCACAGAAATCAGCACTTCAGCAAACCACCACGAATTCCGTACCTGAAGATCATTCTGTGCCGCTGCATCCTATCATCCTGTCCCAGCAGGTTGTGGGAACATTTGCAGGATAAAGAAAACATCACTACATATCACAGTTTAACTTTGGAGCCAATATAGACCGATGCCAATCAGAGAAATAAATAACAGCGACTGATTTCCAGAGTCCCGTGGTTCACGCAGGCCGGATGTTGAGAGTCTCATGGTAAAACCGGACCAAACAATCTGCGTTGGCGTCATTAGGGGATGAATCCGGTCTGGATGATGGAGCTCGGTGTGGTCTATTCGGTGGAGGGTCGGGTCTAAAACGTGCTACGCTGCTCTGTGGACGGATGCTGCTGAGCCAGTTTACCGTAGCCGCCCCTGGCTGGGTCGTAGTCCTGCCGGTACTCATCTCTCACCTACAGGAGGAACCCACAGATATGTGACTAGGTAACACAGATCTGTTGACTTTTGTCACTCCAAAGTGATGATAAAGTTCTTAAGACGTTCAGAGAAAGTGGAAAAACTAGTTTCATTACATTCACAGTTATTAATATTATAAGGGTTTATATCCTTTGGTATCCTGAGGGTAAAATAATATAAATAAAATAAGTATGTTTTCTTATTAACGCTGGCAGAAACCTTGTTGAAAACATCTATGCTACACTGGCTGTGATTATATAAAAGTTGTATTCGTTAACAGTATAACAAACACATTCATTTCTCAAATGCCATATTACGGTAAAGTTATCTCTTCAAAGGCCACGGTTAATCATGCAGAATTCATTTTGTAAGTTATACCACTTTCTAAAGATCATACTGATGTATTTAAATGTCATGGGTTTTTTTTTTAAAGCAATTTCAATGTGTGTCATTTTTCAAATGTCATATTATTCTGTGGTTTTCATTGATTTGCTGCACTGCAGAAAAAAAGCCCAAACTTCTCATGGGCCTATGCTAGGAATAGAATGTCGTTCTATACGTGTGTTGTCTTTAATATAAACTATAGTGATAAGGATATGAAGGGTACCAACACACAGGCTGTTGGAATTATACTCTATTAAACTGGACTCCTCACCTGTCCTCCAGATTTGCCGCGGCCGTGCTGTCGTCCCTCTTTGAAGCCGGCGTCCCAGTCTGTCCTGATGATGCGGTCGTCGAGGCGTGTTCCATTAATGAAGCGCATGGCGTGTTCTGCGTCCGCACGCGTGTAGTATCTGATGCAGTCGGAGGGTTAAGGTCCGTCGCGGGTGTGTGATGGAGATGCGCGTGTGTAATTTGTGTCCGTGAAGATCTCGTATTTTCAAAACACAGTTATTTGGACGCTCCATTTGAAAGGATACTCTACGAAACAGAATCCACAGGCCGTCTTCTTGACTTTATCCAGGCCGATGATGATGCGCTTCACGTCTCCACTTTTAGAAAATAACTCGTGTACCTGCAACGGGAGTACAGTGTTGACTGTATATACAGATGGACGTAGTGTCTGTGACGTCACCCGCTGGTCTCTGATGAGTCGAGGCTCAAATTGGGCGTTCATCAAGCGCCATAGTGCCGCAGGGCGTCACTTCCTTTATTCCTTCCTAACCAATAAATGGAAAAAGAGGCGGGAGCTGAGTGACGACAGCACCCATGGAGCATCCACGAAAAATGTTCACTCGGGTGTCACTCAAGAAACCACACACTAATTTATACAGATTTTCAAACACCGATAAAAATTAAACGAGCGCCTTAGAAAAAAATCCAACCCCCCTCAGTGTTGACCCTAAAGCAAGAGCTGAGGTCGGAAGGCCAAAGCCGTTTTTTGAACCAGGCTGTAAACAGGTTGGACTCTGCTCTGAAATCGGGCATTTTAACATGGGAGTCATTGGTGACTGCTGAGTTCTTGGAGTCAGCCTCCTCTAGAGGCCACCCAGTGAACTGCAGCTTCTAGCCTCATCGCTCAGCCCGGGATGTTGCCCATTTTTTAAAAATATCCTGCAGATACTTTTACCCATTATCATCACATTTGGATTAAAAACATAAGCTCATTCTAAGCAAAGGTCTGTTCTTAACTACAGGATATTTATTCAACAACATTTCAGTTCACAGTCGAATGTGTGAAAAGGGGCAAACATCGGGTATTTTAACAGGAAGTAGAATCCGATGACCTCAGTAAAAATGGCCGCACGTCATACCTGCTCCTCTGTGGTGTAGAACGAGAGGTTCCCCACATACAAAGTGTGGCTCTGCTTCAGGAGCTTCTCCTGGTCGTAACGATTCCCCTAGGAAATACAACAGAATTAACTGTTATCAGAGTGGTTGATTTTATTTTATTGTGGTAAAAGGGCCAGATATTTCGTCTTGTGTTGATCTGGTCAAAAGTGGAAACAATATACACAAACAATAATCAGGGACTATTAATGGTAAACGACTGATTGTTTTCTGAAATTCATTAAATCCAAGGCTTCATCTCCTCATCACTGACTTCTGAATGATTCTCATTGTAATTAATGAATTTCTTCATGGTTTATGGAATTGTTATCTGGCCGTAAAATGCAGCGACAATAAGAGTCAGAGTGGGGGACAGATTTCTACCAACTCTGGATGAACCTTTACGGCTTCAGTTCACGTCATTAAACTTCCATGTTAAATGGATCTAACCCGGGACATTAAACGACGTTCAACTCTTCTCCCACAGACGTGAAGTTAGATGAGTTAATGTTCGTCGAGCTCACAAGTTGGACCCGTGTTTGCTAACGGTTGCTAACTATTACTTGTTGCTAACGTGACGCGGCTTTAGATCCTTTACCTTGAAGTGCTGGTCCCTGTATTGACTGACGTCGATGTAAGAGTCGCTGTTCAACGCGTTCAGTACCACAGACATGATGAAGTTGGTGCTGTTGTTTCACGATCTGCGGACAATCGGATGTTAGCTGAGCGGAATGTGGACGAGGAAAACGTTTCCGGTTCGTTTGTGCGTCCTCTAAAGACCTCCGGCAGGAAACATTCGACAAGAAGACAATGCCGCCCCCTGTGGGTGCCACGTTGTATTCCTGACTGTGCCCCAAAGTAGAATAGAATAGAATAGAATAGAACGTTTTTATTCCTCCCCCATGGGGGAAACACACATTTACAGCAGCTCAGTGAAAGGAGAATCAGAGGTTTTTTTTAAAAAACAAGTAAGGATAAAAAATATATATATCTTAAAGGCCTACCTATGTACAGTTAAATACTAAAAACAGGGTATGCAAAACAAAACAGAATGTGCAACGAAACAGAATGTGCACAGATTATACTGATGTAATGAGACTGATTTTGAGATGTTGAAAAACCAGACCGTAGGGTAGTACTGGCAGGGACATTAATTTTACTATATAGACTAATTTAGTCCATTTAAACGGAGGAGTTGTATATTCTGACAGCAGAGGTTATGAAGGACCTGCGGTAACGCTCCTCCTGCACTGTGGGTGCCGGAGCCTGCCGCTGAAGGAGCTGCACAGTCCCTCCACTATCAGGTGCAGTGGGTTTGACTTATTATCCATGATGGAGGTCAGTCTAGTCAGTGACCTTTTCCTCCACATCTCCTCCACTGTTTCCAGTGGGCAGCCCAGGACAGAGCTGGCCCCCCTGACCAGCCTGTTCAGTCTCTTTCTGTCCCGGTCCCAGCAGGTCACGGCAAAGAAGATGGCAGAGGCCACCACAGAGTCATAAAAAGGAGGAGAGGAATGAATGAGAAATATAACACAGACAGAGGTCTGATTAAAGACTGATTAAAGTCAGAATTCTAACTTTAATCTCAGACTTAAAATATTAAGTCAGAATTCAGTAAGAAGTATTTTTTTTCTGTACTTTAATGTCAATGGTATTTGTGCTACTCAAAGCAACGTCAAAGAAAAGCTACATTAGTAAATGCAACTGAATGAACAAAGAAGTGAAGGACCAAAGGATGAGAGAAGAAAGGAGAAAAGGAAAGTAGATAAGGTGCAAAGGATGCAATGAGAACAACCAACTATCTGTAACAGCTTCTCCCATTCACCATCTTTCCTCGTCTCCTTTCTTTGTCGGACTATTCTACCTCCACTGGCACTGGGTGAAATGGCGCTGCAAGAAATTGAACTGGACAGAGAAATCTTCTCTTGTCCAATCTGTCTGGATCTACTGAAGGATCCAGTGGCCCTTGGCTGTGGACACAGTTACTGTACATGCTGTATTGAAACCCTCTGGGACCATCAGTGCCAGAGAGGAAGCTGCAGCTGTCCTCTGTGTGGACAGACCTTCACACCGAGGCCTGTCCTGGGGAAAAACACCATGTTAGCTGATTTAGTGGAGGAGCTGAAGAAGGCTGGAGTCCAAGCTCCTCCTGCTGACCACTGCTGTGCTGGGCCTGAAGATGTGGCCTGTGACATCTGCACTGGGACAAAATGGAAAGCTCTCAAGTCCTGCTTGGTCTGTTTGGCCTCTTATTGTGAACATCACCTCTGGCCTCATTTCCACTCACCTGCACTGAAGAGGCACAAGCTGGTGGAGCCCTCCAAGAGGCTCCAGGAGAACATCTGCTCTCAACACCAAGAGGTGATGAAGATGTTCTGCCGCACTGATCAGTGGTGTATCTGTTATCTCTGCTCTGTGGATGGACATAAAGGCCACGACACAGTGTCAGCTGCAGCAGAAAGGGCTGAGAGGCAGAGACAGCTCGGGCTGAGGAGGCAAACGATCCACCAGAGACTCCAGGACAAACAGAGAGATGTGGAGCTGCTTCTGCAGAGGCAGGAGGCCATCAACCGCGCTGCCGGTAGAGCAGTGGAGGACAGCGAGAAGATCTTCACTAAGCTGATCCGTCAAATAGAGGAAAGAAGCTCTGATGTAAGGCAGCATATCAGAGCCCAGCAGGAAACTGAAGCGAGTCGAGTCAAAGAGCTTCAGGAGGGACTGGAGCGGGAGATCACTGAGCTGAAGAGGGAAGACGACGAACTGGAGCAGCTCTCACACACAGAGGATCCCATCCAGTTTCTACACAACTACCCCTCACTGCCACTCAGCGCCTCTGCACACTCGTCCAGCATCAGGGTCCATCCCCAGGGGAACTATGAGGTCGTGGCAGCGTCTCTGTCACAGGTCAAAGGTCAAATACAGGACATTCTGACGGAGACGGACACTTCACAGATTCTGTCTCAACCGGAGCCCAAGACCAGAGCTGACTTCTTAAAATATGCACAGGAAATCACACTGGACCCAAACACGGCGAACAAATTTCTGTTATTATCTGAGGGAAACAGGAGAGTGACCTGCATGAGTGAAGCTCAGTGTTATTCTGATCATCCAGACAGATTCACTGGGTGGCCTCAGGTCCTGAGCAGAGAGAGTCTGACTGGACGTTGTTACTGGGAGGTGGAGGGAGGAGGAGGAGTTGGCATAGCGGTCGCTTACAAGGATATCAGCAGAGCAGGGTGGTCATGTGGCTCTGGATGTGGACACAACAAGTCTTGGGAGTTATACTGTTACGGAAACAAATTTATATACTTACACAACTACAGCAGTGCTCAAGTGTCAGGTCCTCCGTCCGCCAGAGTGGGAGTGTACCTGGATCACACAGCAGGGGTTCTGTCCTTCTACGCCGTCTCTGACACCATGACTCTCCTCCACAGAGTCCAGACCACGTTCACTCAGCCTCTCTATGCTGGAGTTGGGGTTTACTTTCAAGGATTTACAGCTGTGTTGTCTGGAGTCAGCAACAGCAATGATTCAGATTCAGAATCTTGAACTTCTTTCAAACCAACAACAACAACAACAGTAGAAGGAGAGGGAAGCACAGAAGTTTTTTTTAAAAGTCAGAACTCACTTCTTATTTTGACAGTGGCCCCAAGCCTCTTCTGTACAAATCCATAATTTGAACAACTTTCTCCTCATGCATCTGAATAAAGCCTTAAAACCCAATGAAAATATAAAGTCTGTGATGTTATTTATTGAAGTGTGTTTACAAGTGTGTGTGTGTTACAATTTCACTTCACTTCATAGTTCGACTCTCCAAAATAGATCGGAGACAACTGAGACACGCAGTAGCAATACTTAAGATTGTTATTAAAAATTAATACAAATTCAGGCCCCTGCTATGATGTGGAAAAAATAACCAATAAATATGCACATAATATAAATGAGGTCAACATAACGTAAAAACAAAAGACACTTCAGACGGTAGGTTCCCGTAAGGTCAACATTTTATTAGAATTCAAAAAATTGAGAACAAAAAATCCCAATCTCTCCCCTGGCCTGATGTCTGAATAAATCAACCACCTAAACATTTTGGTAAAACACTTGGTTGTGAATGAATCCATTCATAAATGACAGAAAATTTGAAACTACAAAAAGGAGGAATCAGCGGTCGCTGCGTTAACATTCGCCTCCGGGGTGAACACAGGGCTGAGCTGCTACCTGACAATTCCACAGATGTTTTCCAAGAGCAGTCAGATCCTCTGCGACTTAACAACTCCGCACCCATAAACCGGAGCGGAATTAGTAAAGCCACTGAAAGAGCTTGGTGGTGTCTGTCTTCAGCAGAGGTCATATGATGTCGATTTATGTTGCGGCACCTCCTGGAACCTGACAGAACATAACATTTATTTATTCAACAAGACTCAAGACCAACATGAATGAGGTTAATGCAACAGTTAATGGAACAGTGTGTTTCAACCACAAAACACCTTTGTGTCTGTGTGTGAGAGACACCTTCCGAAAGCATCGGTTCATCCAACACGAAAAAAAAAATGGAGCCAATGAAATGGCTTGTTTTTTAAAGATGACTTTAAAAAATACATAAACTAATAATAATGGACACGTCGAGGAAAGGGTGAATTATTGAGTTGCTTATTTAACTCGATGGAATAGATTTGTTTGAATTGTTTGTTAAAGCTGAGGGGATATACAAAGATAATGTTAACTTGAGTAATGAAGTACTTGGTTAATTTCCTCAACGTGTGAAAACGTAAAAGTTCTTGATTACTCCCTCCAAAGTGTGTCAACGTACGTGTTGAGACTTCCTCCTCTTCGTCACAGGTCGGATCTCCTGTCGATGCTGAGCAGCTCCACCTCGAAGATGAGCGTAGCTCCCCCGGGGATCTTCGGCGGGGCTCCCCGGTCTCCGTAGCCGAGCTCCGAGGGGATGACCAGCTTCCTCTTCTCGCCCTCGCACATGCCCAGCAGCCCCTGGTCCCAGCCCTTGATCACCTGCCCGGTGCCCAGGGTGAAGGTGAAGGGTCTGTCGCGGGGGATGCTGCTGTCGAACTCGGTGCCGTCCTCCAGCTTCCCGGTGTAGTGCATGTTGAGCACGTCGCCTTTGCGGGACTTGATGGGGCAGTGGTCCACCCGCTTCTTGATGCCGATCTGCAGCTTCTTCTTCTCGGCTCCGCTCTCCGCCGCCGGGCTCAGAGACAGCAGCGTCACCGCGAACAGCACCAGCACCCGCATGACCGCAGCCCGGCTCTTCCCTGAGGTCTCCGGGTCACTGTAAACCGTAAAGCTCGTAGCTCGGCCCGGTTCTTCCCTCGAGTCGCCGGCGACAGACGAAACCTGCAGGAGAGGAAGTGACAGAGCGATACGAAGCTGGAGGCGGAAGTACAATCTGGTGTTACCGGATATACATTCCGGAATAAAAATTGATGGGAACATTGTTTGAGATTGTTTCCACCAGAAACCATTTTTAAATTAATTAATAAATAAATGCAATTCAAAATGTATCTTTATTACTTAACCTTGTTGTATTTTAATTAACATTGAACTTTTTTTGTTGTGTTGCATCTGTTTCGCATTGCACGGCAAATATCTATTCTAAATACTCAACAGGGAGTGAGGAGTACTAAGCTAGTTATATATAGCATTTCAGACTATTGTGTGTTTTATATTTTACTTACTTCTTTTACTGCCCTTTGCTACTGTAAATGTGTGTTTCCTCCTTGGGGGAGGGATAAAACGTTCTATGCTACATTAGTGAACCAATGGACGAGCTCCATTCTCGTCACGTGAGCTCGAGACCGGCTGACCTCTCGCGTGAACTGGGAAGTGAAGCTGACGTCAGTGTGCGGTGACCTCACGGACCGTACCGCTTGGACGTGACCAGCTGCTGTGAGTCAACTTTACTTCATTGACACGTCACCACCGGCGGACATGACAGAATCAACCGTCACCGGTCAGTGTTCGCTAGCTTCTCGCTGACCGTTCACGTTGTTTTCCCACAGCAGGGCCGAGAACCCTGGGGTCAGGACGGGACTGCTAACGCTTAGCTAGCCAGGCTAACACCTTCCGCCGCCATGCTGTCCCGCTTGTTGTTCTCCCTCATCAACAACGCCCGGCTCATAGAGAAGCTGGCGGAGTCTCGGCCCATACGCAGGGCGGCGCAGATCACCGCCTACGCCATCACCAAGGCTCAGGTGGCCGGCCGGGACGTCTCGGAGCGGGCCTTGCGGTCCCAGACGCTGCGGCAAGTCAGGGAGGAGGCCGGCCGGGTCCCCGCGGACCTGGGAGAGGTGAGCAGCCGCCTGAGGAAGGTCCGAGAGACGTTTGTGAACGAGGTGAAGCAGGGGTGGAAGGACGGCTCCAGGCAGATCAAGAAATAAAGAGGAGGACACCCTGGGTGAGGAAGAGACACTGTGGGCCTGGAAGCTTCACTGTTCGAACCCGATTGTTATGAATCTACCTGAGTCAGCAACATGTCTGAGAAGTTGTCAGTGATCACTCACAGGAAATATGTCCAGACTGTGGGTCTCTCAATAATTCACTGTACTCACGTCTCTGAAGACGTGTGGACATTTGCTGTGTGCACTTAGTGTTTTAGTAACCTGACTCTAAAAGTCCTATGTAGGAAATGCAACATACAGATCAGACCTCAGGAGCTGCACGACATGGATAACCACATGTGACGTCCTGAGGACGATCTGTGACGCCAATCCTTCACTTGAAGATGTCAGTGGGAATCTGGGAACTTTATCTTTAAGACAATAGTTTTCATTGTTTTGTTCTGATTGTACAAATAAAGATGATCATTTATAGCATAGCACTGCATAGCACTGCTGTTTCAGCTGGTATTGTTTGTTTTTCTGAATCTCCAAAGATGTTGTAATGAATCTGTTAGATGAGACTTTAAAGCTCTATTCTATTCAAATTCTATTCGATTCTATTCTTGGGTCTTTCTGTCATTGTCTAGAATGATGTAGATGATGATATGCTGGATATGACACTAAGATTAATGATCCACGTCTGTCAATGTCTGTTTGCTGGAGCAGAGTTTTGAGTTTTTATTTATGGTCCAATATTCATATCAAGCAAAACTAAAATGAACAACACCTTAAATATTAACGAAAATGTCATGCAGAGTGAATTTGCAGCATAAACATTTATTTCATTTGTAAACAGCAGAGACAAGAGCTTTATGTATCAATACTCATGCAGACGCACTGGTCTGGCAACTAAATATTAGTCACATGTGACATCATTTCACAGAGAAACAATTCCATATCAAGGGGAAACGGAGACAATGGTGCTGACAGCATGAGTCAGTACATATTCACTGATATGGCACCTGAACTTCATATAAAAATATAAATCTCAACATGTAGGAAAATACACATCCGATCAACAATTTAAAAACGAGCAGCAGGAAGCACATTTGATATCAGAACTGTCTTGTAGTGATTGTTGTATTTCGTTCTACAACTTTGTTTGAAAACTTTCCTAGAGGACATTTGATTAAAACCATTGTCCAAAACCTTTACTTATTTATTTATTTTCATTTCTTGTTTAATCCTTTTGCAGAGCAATAAGAAAAGTGCAAAAGAAATGAAATTAAGATTCATCATTATAATCAATTAAACTGGATGAATGTTATCATTTATATCTTAAACTTCAAAGATCTTGAGGAGAGTATTTGAAGCCTATTGATGACTCATCATAACAACGTCTTGACCACAACTCACACTAGTGCATATTCACTGATATGGCATTAGCCTCTATTAGAAACACAGCCTGAACCTTGTCCACTCATGACACATCGAGTGGCAGCGTAACAACAATACAATTTCTGGCTGAACTCTAAAACAAGTGCTGGACAGACAGGCATTAATACTCACTACTGACATGTAACAGGTGGCAGCATACACACTGATATGGCAGCTCACCCTCCGTAAACAACGTGGCTGAAAGAACTATTTCAATCCAAAGGCAGCTCTGACATGCTCCCACCTCGTAGATAAAACTATCACACAAATCAGGTTCGAGGTTCTGCAAGTAAACGATTTAAAAACACATTCAGAGATAGACGGAGAGAAGAGGTGTGTGTCCAGGAAAGCTCAAGGGGCGGAAATAAACTGAGGAAAAAGAGGAAGGGATGAGAGGCAGAGTGTTTATCTAGAGGTGGGTGACGATGACGCAGAGCAGGGTGGTCAGCAGCAGCCACACTGATGACATCACTGTGATAGGATGAGGAAATGAAGAGATATTAATAATTCTACAAGATTGTGAAATTATGTCATCTTAGACAGTCTCTGCCTGAGTGTAACAACAAAACTTGTAAACTAAAATTTCATGTATTGAAAATCATCAGCCACGTTGATGGGGTAGTATTGTCGGAATGAAAAGTGTGAGCTGTATTTACCTGCGCCTGATGAACTACACTCCATCGTGACCAGTGAGTCCATATAGGTCTGTCCCAGCCACTGCTGGTAGGTCTTCCTGTCCCCGACGCCCATGAGGCGGACAGTGGAGTCTTTGAAGATGAGATCTGTGCCTTCATAGGCCTGCGAGTCAAACATCCTGAAATCTTTGCCTGTGTCATTGTAATAAAATGACTACAGGGAAAGAGAGAGAGAGACAGTGGCCGGGAGGAGGAAACGCAGGAGAAAGAAGAATTATCGCTTTGTGATGATGATGACACAACTCTTACAAAGACTACAGTCCTGTGTCACTCCCTTCTATCCATAGCCCCAACACTCGTACCTGTCCGCGGTCCAGGAGTCCATAGACGGCGTGGATGTTGGTGTCTGGCCGGACCATCACAGCATGGGCGGGGACTCTAGCCAGGTTACAGTGTCTGTACTGCGTGACCTCGGCTTTACTGCCATGACTGCAGAGCAGCTGGAAGTCTCCAGAGTGGAGGTCCGCTGCCCACGATTCATCGGAGTTACCTGGTTAAACACAGAGGCAGCCGCTTCACTGCGTGTCCCTCATAAACCCAAGGAGGACGTTTCATATCTTGAAGGTAACTCACCATCTGTGTTTTGGAAGATGGTCGAATGCTTGACGAACGCCACGTCTCCGTGTCCGCTCACCAGACACCTGAAAGAAGAGAAACAATCAAAACTGTCACAACGTGAACACGCAGCATCACGTGTTCCAGGGGAAAGACGAGTGTCTGCATGTGACCTAAAATAACAAAAACAGGGAGACATGAAGAGAGTCGGTGTTTTTGTGACGTTCCTGCGCCGCGTACCTGAATGCACCGTTGTATCCATCGTACAGGTCTTTGCCCTTCTCGCACTTGTTCTGTCCTGAGGTGTCTCCCACACACGAGCCACACAGGTTGCTGGGGAAACCGGGCTGGTTGGCTCCAGGCACACAGCTCTGTTTGAAGAACGCGCCCACCGCTGAGCATCATGGGAGAGACGGGAAAGGGAAAAGTCAAATCTTTGTTAAACACAATATTTCATAAAGTCATTACACACATAACTTGAAGGATCTAACAAAAAAAACCTGCATGCATTCTCACCTCACCTCCTCACCACTCACTCACTCTCTCATGTCTCACTGACCTTGGGGGATCTCACAGCGCTGAGGGGCGATCAAGCCTCTCTCCACCAGCGTTGCCACGGGAATGTTCCAGCCGGCCGAGCGGCCGTATCCGGTGTGACAGGAGCGAAGGCCACGCAGGTCGTCAAGGCTACGGATGTCAAGGCTGCTCTTTTTCACCACGGCCACAGCGTAGTATATGGAGCCATCGCTCTCCTCTGCAGGGAGAGGGGAACAGCATGTTTCACCGTGTCTGAATGCAGGACGTGGTATGGCGGTCTTGACTGTGTGTCCGGGGCTTTAACCTGTGTAGCTCTCGCCGGTAGCCGGCACGAGGCCATAGTCTTTGCCTGCTGTGTAAATGTCGCCTCCATCCAGAGTGATGGCATCAGCCTCCTTGTTCTACACGCCGGGAAAAAAAAATACGAAGCACTGAACATCGGAAAACAAGTGACATCATCTTCATTTAAACTTCAGTGCAGGCATTCTTGAGGAAGGCAGGAGACGTGTCACCTTGATTCTGCTCATGCAGTCGGTCACAGAGTCTCCATAGACACACCGGATGTCTGGAGTCAGGCCCTTGACTTTGAAGGCTTTGGCCATGTCGGCACACTTCTGCTGCTCACCGCTGGACAACACACACCACCGCAGAACATCTGGAGAGAACACAGACCAACAGACGTGTGAGTTGCACGGACGGGCAGAGCCAACGGAGCTGCTGTCTTTCTTAATCGATCGAAACTAAACCAATAACTTTTCTAAGCCTCGATCAGACAGGTAGGCAGGTAGGTAGATTCACCCTCTGGTTTACAGTCCATGGCTCTGAGAGCGTTGTAATAGTACCGGCCCATCCACCCCTTCGGGTCGTCTAACTGCACCTCCTGTAACGTGACGGTGGAATCGGAGAACAGCACCGTTCCTCCTCCGTACTGTGCAGATGAAAACATTCCGAAGTCCGACTTTTCCTAGAGACAAGAACAATCATCATTAACACAGAGAGCACAGGTATGTCTGACGGGTGTCCTCCTTTAGCCCAGTGGGGTGGAAAATTCATGTCAATGAGACCTTATGTGTTTGAAGAGAGGACAGAGCGACCTCTCGCTCCTCTCACTGGTTGCCTTTGACCCGATTTCACTCCTAGCCACCACAAAACACTCACTCATAAAACAGGAGGCACCTCTTCACCTAAATCGTAAACACTGGACCTTTAAAGACGTTACAGTCTTTTTGCACCATATGGATATAACCCATAATCCACAGCTTCCTGAACCAGGGCAGCTGCAAATCCTCTAAACCAGGCATGGGCAAACTACGGCCCGGGGGCCATAT
Organism: Pseudorhombus dupliciocellatus; assembly: GCA_016785235.1. NCBI lineage: Eukaryota > Metazoa > Chordata > Actinopteri > Pleuronectiformes > Paralichthyidae > Pseudorhombus > Pseudorhombus dupliciocellatus. Next base: position 3,226,486 of record JAFBJW010000359.1, on the reverse strand, counting down.
GCGGCCCGTTAAACGTTTTAATCCGGCCCGCCGAACTTGAAAAAATTAAATGAATAAACCTTGTTAATGTTTTATTTTGCCTGCAATTCTGATGTTTTCAAACTGTGGTGGTTTTTAAGGAATACAACATTATCCTATGCTAGCATAGTTATATGCTAAAATAATTAGTTCAGTAAGTTATATGTTACATGTTCATTCTGTTAAGGAGCGCACATAAGTGATGCGCTGGTGAGCGCAAGTTCTCAAAATAAGCTCGCTGCTACTGTTTGGTCCTTGCACTGGTCGTTGTTGACTTTTGGCACTGGGGAAACAAATTGAATAGAAGCAGCAGGACAAGTACATCTGCATCTCCTACCGTTTTGGAAATAAAGACAGTCAGGAGGAGAGTGATAATGATGATATCCTGAAGGATAACACAACTTTCAGTGCTTTAAAATAGAAATTGTTAGTCATACAAAAGTTTGGTTCATTTAATTTTCAGTATTTTAAGACTCATTTCAATAAACAGTTGAATACCGTGGGGCGTCAAAGACAGATATTTTGTTGTAATGCTTTTGTTCATTTTCAAAGCACATGTTTTCTCCATATCCCATGATATGTATTTTTTTTCTCCATGAGGTGGGGTTATCAAAACACTCCATCCATCTGCTCGTGGTCCGGCCCCTCTGTCAAATTTTAGAACCCATTGTGGCCCACGAATCAAAAAGTTTGCCCACCCCTGCTCTAAACTCTGCTCGGAATTCTTCATATTTTAAAAGTTTCCCGGTAAGTTTTGAAGATAAACATTCTTCAAACAGGAAACAAGATGATTGATATCTAAGATTAAAAGTTTGCTTTCAGATGTTAAGCTTTTGATAAAACCTCTGAGGTTTGGTTGAAGACCTAATGAGGTCTAGCGTGGCATTTGAGAGTGTGGACGTACCTGACCCTCCTTCAGCATATTATACACCACGGAGGGGGTGACATCACTGCCCACCACGACGCCCCGGAAAGGCACGCGGACCAGATGACACGTTTTCCACTGAGAGACTGCAGCTCTGGTGCCGTCGCGACACAGCAGCTCATAGTCTGCTGACTTGAGGAGGTGTGCCCACTGTGGACCATGGCCTGGTGAGAGAGACACTGATTAGTGAGCAGCTGACATGAGGAATGACGATGCCAAAGGGCCTTGGCCGCCACATTACCGTCAGTGTTCTCCTCCACTGTCGTGTGTTTGATGAAGGCCACGTCTCCTGCACCCTCAGCGAGGCATCTGCAGAGGCCCAACCAAAAGACAAGTGTTATTTCTATTATTGATGAGCCAACTGGAAGTAACTTCTCTGAGTGTGAGAATGAATGCGCACCTGAACGCTCCTTCGTAGCTGTAGTATCTCTCCTTGTTGCTCTTGTCACACTTGAACGCTCCATTCTCGTCTCCTACGCACAGCTGGCACAGGGACGTGGGGTCACCGGCCTCGTTGGCGCCGGGGATGCAGCTCGCCTTGAAGAAGTCTGCCACTCCTGAACGCAGACAGACACACGGGCCGTCCACGTATGCTCTGTATACGCACGTGTGCATTTCTGAGATTGAAGTCTGTCCTACCCTGTGAGACCTTGCAGCCCATCACAGACATGTACCCCTGGTCTATGAAGTACCCCAGAGGCATGTTCCAGCCGGCCGTTCGCCCCTTGCCAGTGTGGCAGGTCTTCTTTCCTGCCAGGTTGTTGATGTTGATGGCAGGATTTGATTTCTTCACCACAGCAACTGCGTAGTATGAGGCACCGGTGCCTGAGGAGACGACATTTTCAGCGTTCGCACAAATAAAGCCTGGACCACAAAGAGGACACAGATAGAAACGTATCTACAAATAAATAGATCACGTTCCAATTGGCTTCTTCCTCATCACGGCCAACGTTATCAAAGTTACCGCCGATGGTTTTCTGGCACAATCAGAGCCTTCACCATGAGGCTAACCAGCAGATCATTGCAAAAGCTAAAACCGGTTCAATTAAAAAAAAAAAGATAGATAAAAAGTGTCTGAGCCTGTCCAAATCATAATTCAGAGCTTACGGTCATTCTTTAATTCACTGGCGGCCATCTTGAAAGAGGCGGTCTTTCCCAGTTGGTAGATGTCAGTCGATGACATTGACAAGGCGTCAGCTTCTTTTTTCTGCAGGTTAGAAACAAAAAAGATCACATGACGCAAATATTGGAGAATATTTTTGAAAAACCATGAATTGATTCATCTCGGGACCATTAGCCACTAGTTAAAACTGTTTTAAGAGATCAGAAAGAGAGAGAACAGATCGGAAATGATTCAGCTGGTGTTTGTGCTCTGATAACGGATCACTGATAAGGTGGTTTATTGGAACTTTCCATGCTGTCCGATGCCAAATGAAGTGCTCTACTTCATGTGCGGTTAGTTTAATTCATATGTGATACAGTTAAATTCTTCCATCCCCAGTGATCACGGATGACTTCAGCGCTTTCATTGAGCTTGAAAGATTTCCAGCTCCTGACCTCCAGTTTCTGAACGCAGCCCTCCACTGTCCCTCCGTAGACACATTTGAGGGACGGACGGATGGAGACTTCGGCGAATGCCTGAGACATGGCCTCACATTTCCTCTGCTCTGCGTCCGAGATGGTGCACCAACCGACGGTCTTCTGGCCAAACACTGAGGGACAGACAGACCACTCGCTGCTCAGTCACAGAAAAATACTTCAACGTGCGATTCACGAGGAGGATTCCTCCTCTGAAACCACGGAATGTGAAACAGACAGACAATTAAAAGGCAAGAATCATGATTAAACAAGCTGGGTGTTCATCTCTTTATTTGTAATTCTACTAATGTCTCCATGGATCAGTAGGGGTCACAGGGACCTGGAGGCCCATTTTAATAATTTGTCCCCATATTTTTTTTAACTCCGCTGTCTTTCTGTCTCACTTTCTAAACGTAGAGAGAGAACTCTTCCTGTTTGTTGAACTCACATTCAAGCTATCGGGCTCATGGCTTTGCTCCACACGTTCAAGGTCAAACCTTCGTAGAAAATATTTGCTCTGATCATACATTAATAAAGTTATTCTCAAGTTTTAATGTCTTTGCATATTTAAAAGTGTTTAACTGGGTCTTTAACAAATCTTTGTGAGACAAAGATTTGAACACGACCGATGATTTTCATCCACTGCGGTGTGACGTCGCCGCTCTTACCTGCAGGCATAAGCAGCAGCAGAGCTCCCAGTGTCCTCCACGTGGCCATGGCCTCGCTCCGTCTTCCTCTGTCTGGTAAAAGGTGAAACAGCCGTCGTTGCGCACTCCTCCTTATATGTTGCCTCCAGAGTCGAAAGTCCAACTTCTATCTTCTAGATCAGCTTAAAGTCCTCGAGCGGAGGTTCAAGTGATTTACAACTGAGCCACAGGTCATTCAGAATGGGACTCTGAGTGACTCTATGAAGGGCGACTACCTGGTCTGACACGTCTCTGCTGCTGCTGCTGACTGGCTGCAGGCCGAGCCCAGACAGAGAGGCCTTTTACAGTCAGGACCCCACCTCTGCCTCTCTCCCCTGCTCTGCCACTGGGCTGTTTTCCACTGATGGGCAGAGAGGAAGGGATTTGTGACTCACTCCTGCAAACACACAGGATGTTTACCTGTTTTACACTGACCTCATCCATCCATCTAAGACGCTGAATTTACACAAAAACACAAAGCAGACGAGTGAAATGGATAACTCAGTCTAACGCCACCAGCTGCGTTCATGAAACTAAGACGTGTAACGGAGGTCAAACCTCGCACTGATGAGTCTCTGGGTTTGAATCAAGTCTCTGTGCTCCAGCTGCACGTGGCGGAGAAAGTCAGACCAATGACTGAGGCACCACTGTTGAGGAGGTTTTATGACCATCCTCACATGTAACTCCATATGCCACTATTTATGATTATGTTTTCTATGAAACTTGGTGGAAGTTGAGGAAGACTCATTCAAGTCCTGAAGTGGTTTTATGATGAATGCTAATCAATTTTACTTTTCGTTAAACTTTAGGTTAATAAGAAAACTTGAACTGGATTTCACTCAGTCCTTGAGTGACACAGTTCAGCTAATGCACCATGATATGAGGTGGAAGCGTGAGTGGAACTGCTCCTGCAGGGCAAGACATTTCATGCAGAGCTGTTGGCTGCGGAGTCAGGTTATATACTCGCTGCAGTAACATTCACAGTGTGACAGAGTGAGGATGGCATGGGGGTGACAGCCTCACCCATGTGTCTGGACCGAGCTGTTTCCCTCTGTTTATTCCTCCTCCTCCTCCTCTGCTGTCACCAATGCTAATCTGACTCTCTCTAAAACATTCAAACAAATCTGTGTTTTATATAATTAACTGGACAGGTAGAGTCTGAGTTTGATATCAGCGTTTACTGCAGGATGTTACCCGCAATTCCTGGATCATGGAGAGTTGAACCCAAGGACTGTGGGAGTGTTATGATCTGAACCTTGGACTTCAGATAAATGAAGTAAGACGTTTATTGAGAGTGAATGAGATCTCACTTTCGTCCCAGAAATATTCCAAGAGATTACAAGAAGACAAAATGAGGTGTTTTAGTCCCATGTCTGAATTTAATGAATCATTTTTTATGGGTTGTATGGTTCATATTGAAAATGTTCCTCAAGGAAATGTTTTAGGGCCTCTTCTTTTGTCTTTATGAAAACATCTCTTCTCCTGTGTAATTTGCCTGGTGTGACCTCATATATACCGAACAACATCCTGCTGTGATGGTCAGTGACTGATTAACTCTGATTAATCAGTCTGATTAAGCAGCAAATGAAAGTGGTGGGAAGTCAGAGAGGGAGAGAGAGTCAGTGTGAATAAGGCAGTCTGTGTGTGATAAAAACATGGTAAATGATTACTACAGAAGCAGACCAAGGTTTTGTGTGTTTGGGTGAAACATGAGAACCTGTGTTCAGGCAGAGCTGATGAGTCTCATGTGTTTAAAGAGGCACAGCTCGGTGTACAACAAAAACCTCTGTGTCCAGGAGACTCTCAGATTTGAAGTTGTGCATTAAAAGCTGTCTCCTGAACATCATCCTCATCGTCAGGTGTTAAAGTAAAGTCAACCAGGAATATTTACTTATTTAATGGAATATTACTTTTAAATAGTTAAAAAAAATGTGCTAACACTTTAGATTTCCACTAAGTGTTCTTAAGGAATTTTCTAGATCAGAGGAGTACTTTTCTTGACGACAACAAACCTGAACGTGAACGTGCACAACACACAAGCTGGAGGGTTTAGAATAAAAAGTCAACTTCCTACTTATTAGATACTCACAGAAACAGAAACCTGCAGTAGAGGTGAAGGTAAAGGGAAACTATATGAATAGTTAGTTATTACACATTCCACAAAGCAAAAAGAAAATGACTCGTATCTGGTAATTAGTGGACGGATTTCAGTAGATGTCGATAAAGACTTTTATTTATTGATTTTTGTACCAAAATAGGCAGTTAGAGCAGGGATAAATATTATAATATGTTAGATATAGATCCATCTCTGTAATAGATTCTTTGCATCAGTGCTTTACTCTAACAGACAGTGGCATGGTCCCCTGGCTAGAAACACACAGAGTGTTTGTTTCTGTCAACTGACAAACACCACTGATCTACTCGAGGCGCACAGAGGAACACACGAGGAGAGAGTTGGATTTCAGCTGAACATTCTGTGAGGAGATTTGAAAGCTTTCCAAACAGGCGTGGCCAAAACTGTCAAGTGTTCGGGTGGAGGAGCTACTCTGCTGACAGAACAGTCCCTCTGTGTGTCTCTGGTCTCCAGTCAGCGTGGAGGAGCCGCCGTGGGGGTTGAGGATGGGGATGGGTCGCGGTTTGGCTGACAAGGTCCATAAGGGGGCTGTGTCACCGAAAGCATCTTGAATGTAACACTAGACAATGCAGATTATTGTCGCACGTTTCTGTTAAACTGTCAGTTTTGACTTCACTCTCTCTGAGCTCCGCTTTTGGTCCCCACCCGCTTCTGAGGGGAAGATTTAGCTGTTTAGTGGCTAAATGCTAAACGTGTCCTCTCTTGAGGGCTTTCAAACTGTTCCGTTTTATGAAGCAGAGAATTAGCTGAAGGGTAAGTGAATGCATCACACGTCAACAAATACCAGGGAATCACTGGGACGGTATCAGACCTGTGACACTAAGATGCTTTTCCGAAAACCAGCCCTCATTAGTGCAACTACAGTAAGAAGGAAAGCTAAACTGATGATGCTGATGATTATGATCGTGATGATAGTGATGATGAAGATGATGATACACTGTTCAATGTTCAACTAATGTCACATGAGAGTGGAGAGGAAAGGATGCCAGAGGAGGAAATGAAGGCGCGACAAAGAGAAGAGGAGGAGGAAAGAAAGGCAGTCAAACGATGGTGGGACATAGTCAAGTTTCTTTATCAGAGTATCAGTGCCCTGGATTTATCAAGGAGCTTAAAGTTTAATTTTGCACTTCAGTGAAAGATAAATCCAAAGATCATTCACCTAAATATCACTAGACTAAAATATCTTTGAACGTCCTTTGACGCAAACTAGCTTATACTCTGACATTTTAATAGGATTGTACAAAATATTACTTTGTCATGGTGAACAACATGTTAACATGTTATTTGGATTATATTCATCTACTTACTTTCTCATTCGACAGACGGGGAACACAGCTACAATCCTTTGATTCCCACTTGTGTCACTAAATTCTATTAATTAAGATTAAAATTACACATTTTTGCAGAGTAGGTTATGAAATAAAAACTACAAGTTTTGATTGAATGTCTCTAATTGGTAAATACTAACAAGTCATATCTAAATTGACTTCATATACAGATGGTGTTCATATATATATATATATATATCTTGTAATTGAATGCAGCGTGGCCTTTTAGCCCTTGATTCCAAAACGTTGGGGCACATCATAAAGTTTCACCTCGTATTTAAAGTCAGAAAGAGGAGACGATGGAACGAGGGATGGGGTATGAGAGAAAAAGACGAGAGAGAGAGAGAGAGAGAGAGAGAGAGAGAGAGAGAAACTCTAAACGAGGAGTGGAGCCATGAGGAAAGACGGTCCGCGAGGAAGAGGAGATCGAGTTTTTCTCCCAAAAACATGCTCTTAAAGCTACAGCGTGCAAAAGTCTGCCTCTTGGTGACAATATTATCATTACAAACCCATACATTAATGCATTACTCTTCATTAATATGAAAACAACAACGACAACAACAATAAGAACAACAATAATGAACTCAAATCAGATAATGGTACATGTCGCCTTGATTGGAAACCACCTCCTTAAACATTAAGGAACTGAGCTGTAGGAAGATCCACCAATAGGCTGCTGGACACACTAAAGCTTCTCCCTCTTCAGGAACTAGCAGTCCCAGATAGTCCCAGCCCTCGTCCCAGTTCATGTGCTCGTGTGTGTGTGTGTGTGTGTGTGTGTGTGGTCGTCGTGATGAGTGCACCAGAGGAAGAGATAGAGCGAGAGGGAGAAAGCAGGCTGATAAGAGAAAATTAGAAGAAGACGGAAGTATTGAAAGAGTGATGTGCATGTGTGATGTGTTTATTCAAAGTCGTTCCTTGGTTGGAATCCAGATGTACGGACCGGACTGCTCCTCCACGATCTGCTTCACCTGCGAGTAAACTTCCTCTAGAGACGAGCCCTGGACTATTCCTGCAGAGACAGAGACGCACGGGGACACTCAGAGACACTGGGTCAACGCCACAGCCAACGTTCGTCCAAGTAAAACACATGAATTATTGTTGCGTGCAGGTTAGGAACTTGTTAAAAACTCAGAACACGAGTGGGTTCAGTTGTGGATCATGCCCATGCGGTTCCAACGGCAAACTAACCAGTGAAGTACTCTGTGAACTCCTGCTCCAGTTTGACCGCCCGGTCGAACGTCTTCCTCGCCTGCTCCTCAGTGAAGCGCTTGTTCATCTCTCTGGAGGTCAGACCAGAGTCACGAGTCACGACTGGGATATAACGTACAGTTTCGGAATGACATTTTTACGACATCTTTTAACAGGAATGTGAACTCTCCATAGGCTCATTGACCTCAGTGTAAAGTTCCCCAGGTCACATGATGTGGTGACATGACAACACAGCACAGGTTGCAGGGCGAGGGGTGTTTTATCAAACCGTTTGACTCAACTGAATTTGATCAATCCTTTATCACGTTCATCAAGTTTTAATTACTTTGTTTATTTTTTTATTCCTTTCTGGATTATACTTCTGAACAAACCAGCAGGTCCCGAATCAGAAGTCATTGTGCAGTTGGCACAGATAAAAAGGAAAGCAGCGATTCTGTTTGCCTCTTCCAGACACTGGGCTTCACCGGGGTTGTCAACGTTACTCACAGGATGTTGTCGACGTTGCGTGGGCTAACGAAAATAGCGACGGGATAGAGGCCTGCCATCTGGAGACGCTTTATTGCATTCCCTGATACGTCCAGTATACAGTGTTTACCCTGGGGGAGAGAGAGAGAGAGAGAGAGTGAGGGAGAGAAATCATTCAGTTCCTCTGTGTATTCTGTCCTCCATCGATCCCTTCACCCCATTGGCTCTATTCCTCCAGCGCCTCACCTTGTCGGCGACCTCTCGGACAGACTGTATGCTGGTGCCATACAGGTGGTTGTTGTACTGTCCGGCCTCGATGAATTTATGCTCCTGGATCTCTTGCTCCATGAGCTCTCTGGAGGACATGAAGTGGTAATCTCTGCCGTCCACCTCGTAGTCTCGGCGTGGCCGCGTCGTGTCTGAGGAGCGATGGTTCCAACACATTGTTAATCCCTTTACTTGATCAAAGGCCATACTGCGGCTTCAAATGTATTTTGTTTCATTGTTGAGGCCGAATCCCAGGTTTTAAAATGCAAAGAATGAAATGAAATACAGCTGTACATTTATTTCAATCCAGCTTAATGTTTGACATTTTACTTGATACAAACTGCTGCGTTTTCAGTTAAACTTCAAGCTGCACATCCATTTCAAATGAGTTTGTAAACAGGTGCTGAGTTGTATAAAACATGAACATCACACGACTGTTACCGCTTCATAAAACTTGATTTTATGGTTTCCATAGCGTGAGTGAAGGTCAACAGATGTATTTCAGGTCTTATACGAGACTCACGTGGAACGCATGAGCCAAACTTGTCAGGGAACTCAGAGATGAGGTCATCGTTGATCCGATCTTTCATCGGTCCGAGCACGATGACCGGTCGTGTGTAATTAACTGAAACAGCGAAGCAGAGCCACATCAGTAATTATTACAGTCATGCCAAGAAAACAGTGTAGTGCCGTACTTTTTTAAAACCGGTGTTTATATCTCACTCCACTGTCTTAAACTGATGCTTATAATTTTCTTATATTCTTATATTTGCTTATAATTTATGCATTACCTGCACTATTCCGTATTCTTAAATTGTGCTGAGGGGAGGAATAAAAACATTCTATTCTAATTACATTTGAGAATCAATATTTGGTGAAATAACTGTATGGGTCATACATCCTCCACCTCTGCAGCTCTGCACAGTCTTTATCTGACTGCTCTGGTTTTACAGCTCGTTCATGTGACACAGCGGCTCAAGTACTAACAGCAGCGCTGCCTGATGGTGAAACAGACCTGCGGCTGCTCACGTGTCAAACTGTGCTGCTTTCTTTTCTGCTGCCCCCAAGTGGCCAAGAAAAATATTCTACATAATCACGAAGAAGGATTATTTTTTATTCACATCCAGAATCAAAATAAGACGAGAGAACTGGGTGGAGCACTGACCTTCCTGCTGCATGACGGGTTGGTAGGTGAGCAAAGTCTCCTCCTGACCGGCTGATTGGACAGACAGAAAGAAAACATTCAGAGGGGAGGAGGATGAAAATCATCAAAACGACACGACATCATCTTTTTCCATTTTTCCCTGTTGGCTTCATCAACAGCTCTGAAACATCAGGCTGGAGAAGCAGAGGAAGGTGACACACACACACACACACACACACATCAGACACACAAGCGCACTGCCCCACACATGCGCATTAAAAAAAACACAAGAAGCACAACACACCAACACATGTATTTGTGTACGTGAATGCACAATCCCAAAAGGTCACGCTGAGACAAACACACCACAAACAAAAAACATAAAAATAAGAAGGGAGAGAGAGAGCAAGAGAGAGAGGGAGAGAGAGAGAGCGAGCGAGAGAGAGAGAGACGAGGGTCTAGACTTACAGGAACTACTCTCACTATCGCTGGTGCCAGAGGTTACCAGCTCTGGAAGGACAAGACAGGTCAGAGTCAGCAACACAAACACACACACACATAAAAGCACAAAAACACACACACACACACATCCACCCGTCACCCACACTGTATCTTGCATTGCTCGGCCATTATGCAGGACACGTCCAAAAGGAGAATATGTATATGTAAATGACGACAACAACAAACAACAGCAGCAACTCGTTTTGGTAAACAAATATCCACTGAAGCAAGTCGACGTCCCAAACACATCAAGTTCCTTAACAAAGGAGATGAACTGATGAACTGCACAGTGGTGTAATGCACCGTACTGACCAGCAGGGGTCCCTGATGGAGGGAATACCTACCTTTATCATCCTGATCCTGCAGAGGGAGGAGGGGGATGGGGAGAGAGAGAGAGAGAGAATTAATAGTCACACTCTGGCACAACAGTTTTCAGCTTTGAGTCTAATTTATGTGTGTGTGTGTTTTAGGGCTAGGTTAGGGTTAGACATTTAGTTTGGAGGGTGTCGGTAAGGAGCTGGGGGATCAGTGTCCTCACTTAGACAGAGGCCCAGGCGTGTGTGATGTTTTTTAATTATCAGCTCTTCATCACGCTGAGCAGCTGATTCACACGGCGCGAGGAAAACAGCGCGAGCTGACAACTCTGGGATATCAATAGCTGCCGCTTGGCTCGTGTGTCATCGCGACGCTCGAACGAGATTAAAGTCACGTCGTTGCCTCAGATGTGAACTCAGGCAGGACGTGACTTACTGTTTGTTAACTTCGTGACTGCGGGTGCTTTTCTTAATTTGACTGGGCCGATGACGACAGCGCAGTCAGTAGTGCGGTTCGAAAATATTCAGCCAGTCTCTCCGACATGGTGGAGAGATGCGTCCAATCAAAGTACGGGGAAACGCAGCCCAGGCTCGACTCACCGATCTGTCCTGAGACCTCGACACTCTGACCGTCTTTAGCCTCGACCTCTCCTTCTTCTCTGCCCTGTGGGACGGAGACATGTGGAAGAACAAAGACAGAGGAGGAAGGAGAGAGTAAGGCGATGGCGTTAAGTGACAGCTATGAGGAACATTCGTGATCAAGAACGTGTTTGCACAGAATCATCATTGTGATGTTTTTAAAAGAACAAAACTGCTGAAACTGAGGAACAAATTTAACCTCAGAACTAAAAATGTACCATCCCACAATATCCCCTTTGTCTCCTTCTACATTCGAGGTATATTTTTGGATCTTCTCCACCTCGTCTGCGAGCACCACTGTGAATTTATGGGCCTTCTGTCGAGCAGCGGGAGGTTTTTGACGTCCAGATGTGACGTGACGTGACGGTAAGAAGCAGATCCATGTTCCCTCATCTGAATGTTCTGTAATTAACTTATCACAGAGGGACGAGAGACAGCGAACATGACGTCAGCTGCAGCGTCGGGGACCAGAACAGACACTCTGCTTTCATGCAGCGTCTGCTTCGGAGACGTTTTGCTCCCCTATAAGTTTAAAATTAGATTTGTCACTTCCTGTGCGGGACCACTGTCTGCTGGTGATCGCATTCGCCGCTTGAATTTCCAATGAGCTTGATGTGCCGCGTCTCAGTTGAGGGACCTGTTTGCTTCTTGAAGCCTCATTTCATAATTTATTTTGGAGCTGAAGTCTTACATAATGCATGTTTTTTTAAAAAAAAAAAAAACAGCAAAACAACATGGTCCATAGCAGAAATAAAGGGCAAATCTTTAAATCCCAGATGACAGCGCAGCTCTGAAAAATACATTATTCCTTCACTTTTACCTCTCTGCCCTCATCTCTGACTTTCTATCCTATTACCCACAATGCACCAACCTGACACACCCTCTCTATTCTAACACCTTGGTCTATTAATACTCCGCCCTCTGCTCCCCTGTGTGACAGTATCTATCCCTTCCACTTTCACTTACTCCCACTCTGGTTGCCTGATAACCCTTCTCCCATCTTTCACTTATTCTCCCTGAGTCTCACGCGCTTTCACTTCATCCGCCCGGAAATGAGCATCTGTCTGTCACCTCTTTCGTGGGTGAGGACAGTGAGAAAGAAGAAGAGGGAGGTGTGTATTATTGTGAATTTGTTCTCATATTACCACATGTATCCAGTGAGATCCACACAGATCACACAGATTGTTCGTAAAAATGTAAAAAAAGCTGCCTCGCTGAATTTAAGTCTGTGTGAAGTGTGGAAGACACATCGAGGATAATCAGGACGTCACAACTCCAAAAATCATCAGAAACGTCTTCATTCCACATTCTTCAATGATTCTGAACGATGAACAAAATGACACCGTGGCGTTGATTGATACTCATGTGAAAGTGCTGAGATGAGTTTGTGCACACCGACGTCTCAGAGCAGGTCCGGTGATTTGTTTGCATCACGTGTAATATTTATAATCTGATTCAGATCACGTCAGAGATGAAGTGTCACATTTGTCTGAACTATTTATGCTGTGCAGAGTGGAGGTGAGGCTTTTAACGTGTGAACAGCAGGAGCCGTGCGAAGGCAGGGAACGCTGATGCTTTTAATATGATTAAATCATGATCATAGATCATGAAGAGCCGTGACAGACTGGAGCCGACAGCCTGAGTGGGCTCTCGCAAAAACGTCTACCCATCCACAAAAAAAAACAAAAAAAACCTCGATAACTCTGACCTCCTGCGGCTGGGGATGACCCCAACTTCGGGGCAGTTCGGGGGCGGGGGGCTGAGGTGACGGGCGGGCCACCACTCCTCTTCGCCGGCGCCGCTCACATGGAGGATGTCCCCGAAATGAAACGGCAGGGCCTGACTGGGCGCGCTCAGATCGGACGCACTTCCGTCGTAGTCGAACAACGCTCTGTGGACAGTGAAAATCAAAAAATCAAAACACAGACAATTTAAAGATAATAATACAACTGCTTTTGTGTGTGTGTGTGTGTCCACCTGATCAGGTGGATTTGTGTGTCGCTGTCGTGTGTTTACAAGTGGGTTGTGTCTGTGACCACAGAGCTCAAACGCTGAACGAAGACCTGGAAAGTAGGCCAACGGAGTGTGTGTGTGTGTGTGTGTGTGTGTGTGTGTGTGTGCGTGTGCGTGTGCGTGTGCGTGTGTGTGTGCGTGTGCGTGCAAAGGAACTAGAGCTGAAATAACAGGCCTACCCTAAAGTCCCTACTGCCTTCATCAATAAAACAGAGCGCAGACAGAGAAGGAGAAACCCCAGAGAGAAAGCCATGAACCCAGACAGAGGTGGAAACACATCAGTACAATAAAGAAAGAGCATTATTTATTTATCTGGCTGCCTGACGAGTCGATATCCGTCACAGAGGGACGGAGGTGATGAAAGCTGATCTTATGAGCCCAGGGTCAAACCCTGAAATCTCTGCATTAGTTCCACAAGCTGACAAAATGTGTCAGGTAATGATTGGATGGAGCAGGTGTACATGTTTCCCATGATGCATTGAGGTCGGATTGTGATTTAATCGACCGAACAACTGAATGTTGTCTGGAAAACCTGCGACCACATAGCGGCTCTTTATAATACATGTGGGCACAAAGAATTCCTGTAAAGGAATTCATGGAAAGAACCACTACGCTAAAGTAATTGAACATTTTAAATAATTGTTCACCTTGATGATGTTGAGCTGCTGTGGATTTAAATCCAGATCTCTCATTATTCTAATTATAACTAATGACAAATGGTGCTGCTCTTTCAAAGAAAACTCATCATTTGTAAACCAATCTGAATTTTACAGGCCTATAAAATAAAGCGTTACCAAATGGGAGGAAATGTGTGAAAAGTGAAAATAACTCGACAAACATTAAGCGACAGAAAAGAAGGACGTGAAATGGAGGAAGGATTCGTGAAGATAAACGGAACGCGAGTGAATCTCAGGTGTCGGCCGTCAGTGTGTGAATAACCTCTGATGTCAAAGAAAAGCAACAACAGCGCGGATCCCAAATGGTTTGAAGGATTGTGTCGACACAGCTGGTTACACCGGGTAACCTGAGTGTGCGCCGTTTAATTATGTGTCAGTTAAATCAATTACATGTTCTCAGTTCTGGGGTCAGTTTCATTTCATGGGAGGGAAATCTAATTAGGCTGCCCAAGTTATGGAAAAGGCGTTGACTGCACTCCAGGCCTCACCCTGTGTGTGTGTGTGTTAGCGATGTTAGCATTAGCACCACAGTGTTAGAACTGTGAAACTGACGTGAAGCGGCGTGCACGTCAGTGGCTGACGACTTGATAATGTGCAGAGTGTTTGAGGAGAGGCTTCTCACGCGTGGAATTTCCGAGGCTGCAGTTGCGACCTCGCAGCTCTAAATCAATTACCTGACGTTTTAATTCCTGTGTGGGAACCGTCTGAAATGTAATTACTCGAATCAAGGCACACACATTACTTACCGCTGCGTGCCACAGAAACAGTTTGTCACGTGGTCTTTTTTTCTGCCAGTCAATGGTGTGGACTATTGCACTGTGTGTGTGTGTGTGTGTGTGTGGAGGCGGCTTAACTTGTCGCAGATTTCTCAACATGTCGGCCTGTTTACAGACGCGCAGCAGCTGCCTGATTAAACATGTGTTCAGCAGCGTAAATATGAAAATATGTCGCACAGAGAATAAAGTCGCTGTTGACCCGGCCCGTTCCAAGTGGTGCACGTCGTAATACTGCAATCCAGAGCTAGAGCCATGGAGTGTGTTTAAAATAGGACCAGAATGGGTGTGTGAGTGTTAAATGAGGAGAGAAGAGAATGAAGAGAATGAAACGCACGCACGTAAAGGACAGTCATACATACTGTATGTCACCTTGTTTCTGCGACATTTCCTCTGAGGAAAGGTTAGTCTGTGTCGCACATGTTATGCATATGCATGTGCACACACACACACACAGCCCAGAGCACCAGAAACCCCCAATCTGTCACGCACCCACAGCCTGATCCCGACCAATCAGGCGACCCGTTGGAGGCTTCTTTTTTTTAAAAATATATTTCAGTGCTGATTGGTCATTTCTGGGCAGTAACCGGATACAGGAGCTTCTCGTGTGACATTGATTTGTTATCTGGGCTGCTACGTTATTCTATATAACCTTGAAACGATCCTGGACTCTGGTTTTAACTGGAGTTGGAGGAAGATTATCACTGAGATACTGCATGCCATTGATTATATTATAAAAGGGGCGTCAAGCCAATTACCAAGAATGTGAGAATGACGTTAAATCTATGACAATTCACTGGTGCACAGAACAAGGTTTTAGTCTTGTTGGGCGTAAGAACGAGAACAAAGAACAAAGAACAAAACCCTCTCACGAAAGAAATAAAGCAGAAGTAGTCAAATGAGTTCAAGCGATTGAGCTTGAACTCCTCTAGATGCTTTAGCTTCGCTCAGTGAACCCGCTCGCCGTTTTGAGTTCTTTAAGTTTTATTCTGAGCGACGCCGTCGCCTGTGAACGCTCTCACAGCCGGGACCTCGCTGGGAAAACATCGCTGCTGCAAAACAAATGTGATATTTGTTAAATTCGCCTTCTCAAAGAAGCCGTGAAATAATGTTATTCTTTCCCCAGAAAATCTCACATTGCATCATTTCACTTAAACGCAGCTCGGGCAGAGCTATCAAAGCAGTCCTTTAACAAACATCCTGCTCCTGTGGTTGAATCACATGATGAGTCAGCAGGTCATCAACAAAACCACATAAAGGCTGTGGATGCACAATTAACTTATGCTAATGACGATGACGGCGCCTATGGGTGGTTATTAAAAATGTATCACGGGTGACGGCAAGCAGCTGCAATGTCAAGTTTCTTCAGTTTTTTTCCCAAACGAGCCCGGTTCAAAAAGTTTTTTTTTTTTTTTATGAACCAAGTGGGTCAATACAAGTTTTTACACAGTGCTGTGGGTCTGCCAGCGTTCACATTCCAAACAGCAAATAAAAAAGAAGAAAGAGAGCATATTAAAGTCTCTGACACTTGTTGGACTGCAGCTTCCAGACGGGTGAATGTGACCTTTGGCCTGTGGCTGCCCTCACCGACTGTGAGCCCGGCCTGCTGTGCTTGTGAGTCAGAGTGTGTGTGTGTGTGTGTGTGTGTGTGCAGTTCAAGGTGACTGTCCCAGCTGCTGCTGCCCTCTCCTTCCAGGCCACTTGAACACACAGCTCAGGTTCACTGTTCCATTCATGTGCAGCAAATTGTTCACTGAACTTCAAGTCTCAAAGTTTTTATCCGCACTTTTCCAAAACAGAAAAATCCCACAGTTATTCTGTCCTATCAAACATCCCTAACGTTGTATCGTGTTGTGGATTATTGATGCTTGCTCTTTAACTAAATGTATTTTCAGGTGTTTCTTGACCTAAAAGAAGTTCCCTCGTCTCCTTAAAGCCTCTGGATCCAATCGTTAGCGTTGGCTTCGAGCTGCTCCCCCTGTCTTTGTTTTCCTCGCTATCGATCCGCTAACAGCGCCGACGTGACTTATGTGGAGCCGGTGATCCAGAGTTTGATCAATATTTCAAACACTGGGATTCGTGTAAAAAAACAAACAAACAAAAAAAAAAAAAAAAATCGGAGGGGCGATTCAGGGAAGACACGAGGACACACACAAACAGAAATCAACACTTGCTAATGGATGTGTGTGTGCAGGCGGGTGAGACAGGGCTCTCCAGACAATCTAATTGTGATTTCAGATGTGATAACCGCTCTAAGTGTTTCACACGCACACACACACACACACACACACACAAAGATCGAAACAGTCGACAGCTGAGATAGGACCTTATAATAGTGGTGCCACACTGAAGGACACGAGGCGATCAGTCACCTTTGTGTGTTGGGGTGTTACCTGACGTAAAGTGTGCGTTTCTGTGTGGAGCGGAGCGACGTGGAGCTGGAGCTGACGCTGCTGGTCATCATCTGTTCCCTCAGGTCATGGATCTTCGCCTCGAAACGACTGTACTCTGCGCGCACACACACACAGAGGACACAAATTGTTAGAAGACAGCTTAGCATCTTCCTGTTCCTCACAAATCTCCAACAAACAATCAGACTTCCAAAATAGCACGGCTGTTTTGGCCCACATGCCACGTTGAATGATGTCACTTGTTTGCAAGATCTGGGCCAGAAGTTAAAACACATGTCAACCAAAGGTGGCCCACATTTGTTGTGTGTTACTGGGGCCTCATCCACCATTTATCACATGGACCAGTTTCTGTTTGCATCCAGATCACATCTCGCCTGGAGCTCCGCAAAAGAGGCCGACCGTTGTTTCGGGATAATTCCTCAGATTAAAAGAAGTAACAGTGAATTTTATGCCACGTTCCGAAGTCTGGATCAAAGAGATGAGACGAGAACAAACGCAGCCTGACAGACTGCGGAGCTTTATGTTTTGTCTTAACCGCATTACAAACATAGTAGCAGGATTCTATTTTGCAGCGTGCAGAGGTGCTTCAGTAACCTGCTCTTCTTTCAACACACACACACACACACACACACACACACGTCGGGCTGTCATCAGATTCTCCTCAGCTATAATCTAATAGTCTTTTTGATGTGAATATTAACTCCTGTTACATCAGATCTGAGCCACGCCAACAACCTCACCTCCGCACACCAACGTGCACGTCATCAGAGTTCTACAGCCCCATTGGCTCGTGAGTCCTGCTCTCTACAGGTCAAGGAAAGGATGGGCGACACTGTTGGAATGTTCTAGATCAGAGGTTCTCGACATTTTTGGGAGTCCTGGAGCCCCCTGCATATTTTGGATCGACCCTGAGGAACCCCCTTCCCCGGGATAAAGGTCCCATTCACTCATTTCCATAAAATAATGCCATTTCTAATAATGTCACAGGATCTTTTTTAAAAGATCATTTATTTTCATGGACCCCCCGGTCACTGTTCCAGATATTTGAATAAGGAAAAAAAAATCAAACCTGACTGAGACTCTGATCGACTGAGACAAGTTCCATCCATCTTGTCACATAAGAAACCGGCTCAGGAACGGTGCCAGTAAATATCTCTGTTTGTAAGGTGAGCTGACGACGGGCGGCTCATGAGCTCATGTCACTCAGACAATGTTTGACGAATCTGACATCAGCCGCTCACATGTCACTGCAGTCAGCAGAACAGGCGTGAGGACGCTGGTGGCTCTCTCTGTTCCATCACGGCTGAGACAACGGCAGAGAAAACAAAGAGAATCTTATATTCGATTGTTGAATTAACTTTCCTTTATCTGGTGCATTTTTTGCTGTTTTTTGGACAGGCACGAATTTTCAAACAGCTCTTTTAGAATAATTGCCGGCAGCAACTGAATCCACATCCCAGCTGAAAGACAAGTAGTAAATTGTGAAGAGAGAGCAACCGGTTGTCCAATCAACGCAAAGAGCAATGATTTGCTCACACACTCAGCACAGCTTCAGTCCTGCTTCATGCAGCAAAAAAAAAAAACACTCCAGTTTCTGACCCATTTTTTTTTATTGGCCATAAAAATGTCATTGTGCCTCTTTAATTATAAATGTACATTATTTATGGAAATGCACAAAGTGGAAAAACAAATGACATAATGTACCTTCTAATGCACATTAGAGGCTGTTATGGGATGAAGGGCTGAAAACGTGAATGCACCTGCAGGTCAGTATCTCACGATGACAGCGAGGGGCGGTTCTCTTTGATTGGTGGTGACCGTGGAAACGGCAGCTGCGTGTTGTAATAAATCCTCACCGACTGTCCCCTGGTCCTTTTAACACCATACAGCTTCCCATAAACCTCAGAACCAACGCTGGGATGACAACGCCGCTGGCAACAAGCCTGAAAAAGCCCCTCTGAAGGATGTCCCTGTGTGTGTGTGTGTGTGTGTGTGTGTATGTGTGTCCCTAAACCATTACTGTGGACGACAGAATCTAATTAACCCTGAGTAATTCAATCATACTCGAGGTACACACGGTCAGGCACACACACACACACACACACACAGACAGACCTGAAACCTGCAGAGTCCCTCGGTTTTCTCTCTCACTCCCTCCTCCTACAAATGCCCCCCCCGTGTTCATTAATCTAACACAAACAACTCAACTGCACTGAAGCAACAAAAAACAACAACAACAACACTGAGAATAACACAACCTGTCATGCTTTGTGATGTTCTGGAAAACGATTCGCCTCATGAAACCATGAACTCATTTTGACTCATGTTGAATTCAGAGCACAACACGAACACAGCCTCCGGTCTTTCTGTAATAACAAGGAAATCAAGCGCCCTTTCACCCAAACTTTCATTTTTTTTTTACAAGTTTTAACCTTCAGTGTCTCCATCCCTGACCTCATCATGGCATTTTCAATCTCGGCTCTCTAATCCATAATAAATTGACGGATTAACAACTCTTCTATTTCTGTGCCCAGCGTGGCCACACACACAGAGATCACAAACACTGGGCAAACATTATTAACATGTAACTGTCCCTGTTGACACAAACAGCGCTACGGGATTAAGAAGGAGAGAGAGGAAAAGAAATGGAATCAATAAAGGGAAGTGGGGTTTTCAGCCTTTGCAGCATAATCAAACAGGGAAACAAAGACTTGAACCAAAAGTTTCTGAATGAGAGATGGGGCATGAAGAAAGGAGACGAGATGAAGACGAGAAACAAAAGAACACAGATAACCTCAAACAAGTGCTGATGGACAATAATCATATAAAAGTGAAATGAAGAATTGAAGCAAAAGTTCAGGAAT
Source organism: Pseudorhombus dupliciocellatus (assembly GCA_016785235.1). NCBI lineage: Eukaryota > Metazoa > Chordata > Actinopteri > Pleuronectiformes > Paralichthyidae > Pseudorhombus > Pseudorhombus dupliciocellatus. The sequence goes on along the minus strand of JAFBJW010000359.1, from coordinate 3,206,537 downwards.
GTGAGAGGGACGGTGCCGAAACAAAACAAAATGAAGAACGATGCAGAAGAAGAATAAAGGAAATTGATTTCTTGCCATGATGCATTATTAATAAAATCACTTTCTTAGAGTGGAATAAAGTGTAAATCAGAGAGAGGATACAACAATGGAGCATCACCCCCCCCCCCCCCCCCCCCAGCCACCCCCCCCCCCCCCCCCCCCCCGCCGCCTATGTGATGTATAGAGCAAAGACTGTGCTGCAGCCACGATATTAGTGCTACTGAATCCTGAACAGAATCCCAAAGCCTGAGCTGGCGAGGCTGCTGCTCCGATCGCAGCCGAAGAATCCGGGCTGTAATCTTCATCATCATCTCACTTTGAAGTCAGGAGATCAGGTAATAACAGCAGCGCGATTACAAGTGGCAATGCAGGATAAACCACAGCATCAGCAGCTCTGGCTTCCTCTGCTGTACTCACATGCCGCTAGAAGACGGGCAGCCTCGATGTCCCCAACACGATGTGATGCCGGTACGACACTCAGATCAGAGCCCCTGTGAGTGAGTGCGTGTGTGTGTGTGTGTGAGAGAGAGAGAGAGAGAGAGGATGGGGTATGAAGCTTGAAGTCCAGAGAAATGAATGGAAGGAGAAAAAGAAAGAGAGAGCAAGCGAGAGAGGGAGGGAGGGAGTGTGAGAGAGAGAAAGTGCACAGATGTGTGTTTGAAAGAGAGAGAGAGAGAGATGATGATGTCTCCTCCGTCTCGGAGGACGTCAGCCCCACGCTGGATTCAGAATGTGAGCGAATCAGAGAGTGGAATGATTTGAATGTGTGTGAGTGTGTCTTAAGGTATGCAGTAGTGTGTGTGTGTGTGTGTGTGTGATTAGAGTCAGTCCAGCGCTGCTCAGCTGCCACAGAAACAACAGATGCTAACTCTCTCTCTACTACTCTCTTTTCCCTATCTCTCGTTCGCTGGTGCGTTCATTTGCTCCTCCCTCTGTTTGACAGCAGCTCGCTCTAGGGAGGAGACACACGCACGCACACACACACACACAGTTTCCTCAGGTCACTCATGCAGGAAGCTGAGTCAATGCCAGGCTCTCCTGCCCTACTTTGGCCCAGGGAATGGGTTTACATGCCACGGTTACATGCCCCACACACACACACACTGATATTTGAAAACCGTTTATAACAAGCTCTTCTTTTACGTTATGACATCCTGGTTTATTTTAATAAAATAAAGACAGTTGCAGATGTGTTTTTAGGCATGAAGAAGGTCAAACTATTTCAGGGTCTCTGTGTCCATTTCTTTCTGGTCTCTATCATTAAAATAAATAAAAACCTGGTACAACTTGGTTTGGCTCAAACAAACACACACTTCTCTCCTTTTCCTCTCTCTCTCTCTCTCTCTCTCTCCCTCTGGGCGCAGGACTGTTCAAGTGACACCACTGAAACAGCCGTATAAGTTTCACATGATCAGCATCAAACTGCCTCTGTCATCACATCTCATCTCGACGCAGCGTTATCAGATTAACAACGAGAGAGAGAGGGAGAACAAGACATCATGGAGAGAGCGACGGAGAACAGGAAACAGAGAGGAAGAGCTGGGGGAGGGGTGATGACAGAGACTAATGGCTCTGGGGCTGATATTCCCTTGTTCCCCCATTTACCTCTCCTCCTCTCTTTTCCTCCCTCTATTCTCTTCCTCTCTCTAGAGGAGTATTGTTTCTCCATTCAGCAGCTGTCAGAGACCTTTTCTGCATTGTGCAGCTCTGGTGGTTTCCAAACAAACCCACAGGTTCTGATGTTATATGCATTGCACCAATGATGTCCTCTAAGATCCTCCATCAACGTTAGCAGAGAAGAATTCTACACGCAATTAAACAGTGGACTCCTGTTCCTCCAGCACCATTCATGCAGTAATTATATATATATATAAATATATGAACTCACAACATAAAAATATGAAGAACAAAAAGCTGCATCCGAAATAAAATAATTGGGATAAGAAATTCACATTTACTGCTTTTGTCTATTTATTTCTACTTATTTATATTTATGTGTTATTCCTTCCATGGCAGTATTTGTACATAAACAGTGTATTTCCTGTGTGCAAACTACTTCACGATATTCCCTCCCCTGGTGAGTTTTTTTATGTCCGTGTACAAGAACCAACAGAAGGTCTAAAAATAGCAGCACTGTTAGAAGCTCATCTGTAACCGATACAGTCCAGTAATCTGGCGTATTGATTGATTCCACAGGAGATGGGAGGAGAGAAAACCAGGCTGAAAAAACAAAACAAAACAGAAACCTGTCGATATAATGGGCGAATTCAAGTTGAAATGTCAAAGCCACAGGAATGTGTTACCCCATCTGGAAGCTAATAAAACCCCTCGGAGTGACAGTGACGCTGTGACACGCTGCAGGTCTCCCATCAGTCACCACCTGGTTTCAAGAGACGCCTCAAATCCCCCAAATCCCACTCTGTGGGCGATGAGTCAGACCATTACCAGAGACACCAGCAGGACTGGGAGCAGAGCGGGGGCTGACAGGTGGAGGAGAGGAGCCGCAAAAAATAAGAGCAATGATATGAGGCGTTCGGAGAAAAGAGAGCAGCCCACTGAGTGTGTGTGTTCAGTAGAGGCTCCCACAACTTAGCGTCTGAGGGACGGGGGAGCCGATGATCCTGCTTAACAACTGGTGCACGACACACTAACACACACACTCGCACACAAAGTGTAATAAGCGGGCTAAGAGAAGTGACGATAATCCTGCATCACCTCAGTATTACTGCACACACACACGCCTCTGTGTGTGTGTGTGGGTGGGTGTAATCCTACTGACTAATACCACTGTCAAGCTTCAGGCGTTACCAGTCCCACATCAGGAAACCTCAGCCATGGGAGGACATCACACAGTATTAGGACATTTTTGGCTTCCTGATGCGTGTCCAGCGTCTCTCTGTCTACCTGAGCCAGAGCCCTAGATTCTGAATTCAGGCGGAAATGCTTCGCTTCTACAAGGTGAAGGTGAAGGGAAGGTGAAGTCTGCAAGTTCAGAAATATAATCTCTTCAGTTCACCAGACCTCTGTAGGTCCCACTCTCGGCTGGAGGCCAGCGGCACAATTTCCTGCAAAGACAGTAGCAGAACTGAACATGGTCTAGTTGCACCATGGGTAATGTAGGCACCAGGAGAGGAGGGAATGAAACTTTACTGTGTTTCAAAGTTTCCTAATCCTCGCATCCAAACAATTTCTGGAAGTAATTTGCCTCCAATGCACTGCAGGAATGATCCTTTTTCCAAAATAAATCATTGAGTGCCCAGTTTGGGCATAAAATCCAGTAACACCGCGTGAGAATGCCTCTGACATTTGGGAGCCTCGGGTCTGAAATAATACCGGCTTGAAATAGCCTGAAACGTGAAGAGGGAGGCCTGCATTAACAGCACGACGACTTTGCTTAGACAAACACTATCCATCTGTTCTACTGCAAATAAACAGAGGTCTATAACTGCTGACTCAGCTTAAACCAACCCTGTCACCGCACTACACACACACACACACCATAAGGTGTTCAGCTCTGCTCTGCTGCGTTTGGCCACAGCGGGAACCATATTTAATTCAAATAACAGAGGGAGACCTGGACACACACACACACACTGACACACTCACACCTCACCCTCACCTTATACATGTTTTCCTTCAGATTTAATGGTTTTGTTTTTGTCCCATTGAAAAGACAACACCCAATAATGTCAAACATTATTAACATAGTAATACCGAAGAAGACCAAGACCACACACACACACACACACACACTATTCCTCCCCTGGTGGAGGGTGTTATGAGTTCTTTTCTCGTTGGCAGGAAGTGTTTTGATGAAACACAGCGAGCACTGCTGGTCACTGCACACTGTAGCCACAGGAAGGGGACAAACATGGACCTCAGATGAGCCCCCCCACACACACACACACACACACAGATAGAGACAAGCAAAGTGTTGACCAAAACTCAGCATGGACAGACGGTCTGATACCGAGTCCATTCACTAGTCACTAATGCTGTCTGTAGGAGAGTCACGATGCAGACACACACTTACTTGAGAACTGCAGGTGGTGCATTTTCTTTTGGTTGAAATATTCCCTTGCACGTTTTTTTAGGGAGCTGTCCATGGTGCTGAACCCACAACACGCTTCACATGCTGAGAGAATCCACCATTCAAACCAAAAAAGGAGCTTTGAGCTTCAGTGTCGAATGCAGGACAGAAGTTCTATATTCCCTGCGCTGCTAGCAGAGTAAAATGCTTCACAACGCCCTGCTGTTACACTCAGGTCTTTATGTTTAACGCCAATATTTTAATTCACTCTGAACCAGCATTGACAAATGTTCAAATACGGGTACAGTACACATCAACTCCTGGCCAAATGTACATGAAATAAAACCATAGCTGCAATGAACAGACTGCTCCTGTAGATCGGCTCCATTGCGAGAAATACCCACCATATAACAGAGCAGTGTCCTGTATCAGTACCAGATATGAGGATTTTAGTTTAATCACACTCTCTCTCCTGAAATTACAAATCGCAATCCAGTAATCATTTCAGTATGACCTTTCAGAATTCCTAATCCAGTTCGCTGTGGGATGTAAGGATCACGTCCCTCACATTAGCATGCTGCGGCTTTAGAGGAACTTCATTATATTCGAGCATTCAAACAGGAACGTTTGATTATTTTCAAAGGCTAGAACCTGGTGATGTGTGGTTTTCTTATTTAAGGTACACGAGAGCCTTCGGATTGTACTGTGCACTCCTCCAGCCTCAAATAACACTGTTACAGACCTGCTCCGTGACTGAATAATACACACACACACATTTTCTGAGGTGAAATCTGACACCAGGGGACCTAATCTTGTTTAACAGTCTGCAAGTGTGTGTGTTGGGGGGTTACGGCATGTGCTCAGGTCCCCCATCATCCCATTAACTAAGTTATGAGCTGGTTTCCTAGGTTACGGCCTTTTCGGTCACTCCCGAAAGACAAAACATCCAAGATGGTGCTTGTTGGGAAACCTTATTTGTAGCAGCCGTCACACTTCCTCACATACTGTCCTCTGCACACTGCCGGAATCGTCATCAAATACCCGAAGAAAATTATTTTCATCAGTTTGCCTCTTGACACATTTCCCCTGAAGTTTATCAACAGATGGATGTATGTGTGCTGTACTCGTCTGCAGTACTCACCCTCTGGTCTGTACTGCGCTACTATGGTAACGGTCTGTCCCGCGTTCTTCAGCGCCGCAGCCGCCTGCTCGTGCGTCGCACTGGACAGGTCCACGCCGTTCACCTACACACCGAAAAGACATTAGCGCCCACGCTGGATCAATAGCAATAAATGTAGAGTGAGATGAGAACAGAAGGGACGCCGCGAGTCTGAGCGGGTCGATACCTCACAGGTGACCAGTCGTGTGTGTGTATGTGTTCTTTATGCAGGCTTGCTGCAAGCATAGAAATCTTTCATTTCAGGACTTGCATACATTAATATATAACACAGAGACAGTCCTGCAGGGATCCTCCGAGTCTGGGGACTTAATCCTTCTCAAATCTCATCTGAGGAATATTAAATCCATATTTCACTTTTGGGCGACGGGGGTTAATAATGCACCCGTTTCCCATCAGCCTTTAGTGGTGGCTGACTGAAGGGTTCACTGACTCATCGCAGATGCTGTGAATCAAAGTTTCTACAAAGATTTCTGTTAATGCGACTGTGCATCAATAATGTACGGCGACATAAACACAACATTAGCCCACAGAATGAGTCCCGGGGTGACGCTGTATAATCTCCACAGCAATAACTGCAGGAAGGAACGCTGGCAGCAGTTGCGTTGGCTTTATTAGACGTTAGCTCATACCGACAGGATGCGGTCTCCCTTCCGCAGCTCCCCACAGAGATCGGCCGGACCTCCAGCCAGGATGAAGGAGATGAAGATTCCCTCGCCGTCCTCTCCGCCAACGATGTTGAAACCGAGTCCTGTGGACCCTCGCTGCAGCACCACCCGCCTGGGTTCTCTGAGAGGCAAATCAAACACATCCACTGTAACACCATAAAAACCACAAGGGACGGTGCTGTCCAACATTTGAATACACATCAGGGCAGAGTTGTAAATCACTTTCACTTTGATCAATCAGTTGCGACTCAGACAGTTGACAACGATTCATAGTTATTGTCAAGCTGATATGAAACTTTCTTAACCACAAAATTACAAAATAAATTACAAGGAGCATAGAGTGGATGGATTTAAGACAAATGGACCAAAAAGTTTTTTTTTTATGTTGGGTGTATAACAGCTGTGAGCCTGTGATGTGGTGACAGCTGAAAATCCTTCCCCCTGCTGAACAGCAGATGTCAGTGTTGCACTGCTTCTGTTTTGTATCTGGAGCTCACAAGCCACACACAAACACGTGTGAGAGCCAGAGCTGTGAAACTGAACCTTTCCTGCATGTTAATTTTCATTTTGCAGAAAAGCGATAATTGATTCCTCCTCCCCTGAGGAGGTTAGCTTCTTGTCACTGTCTGTTTGTTAGCGGCATTAAACACAATAATTGGAAGATTACCTTAAAACTTTGCAGAAGACCTCATTACATTGATCACAGGGTGGATCTGAGAGTAAATTTAACTTAATTCAACATGAAGAGATGTAGTACTAGTGTATGTGATCATATTCACAGCATTGCTAGTAGTAGTAGTAGTTGTAGACATAGTCGAGTAAGTTATATTTTTACATTCATTTCAGTGAGTAGATGCAGTCATTTAATGTTTCAAATGACCGCCTGATGACGCGGCTGCTGCTACGACCTGGACGTCTGCTCACGGACCAATAAGAACGCAGCCTGAAACAACGCACTGGAGGAATGACGCCTCTTTTTGAAAACACGACAGAAATACATCATTGTTTTCCACCGAGGCCGCTCAGACGGATGACGCACGCTGATGACGTGTGGTCCCCGCGTATTGACAGAGCGTGTGATTCAGGGTCTACAGGCGACACGCATCAAGCCAACTTTATTACATCCATGTCGCACAGTCGGGTCGGCAATAAACTGAGACCGCTGCAACCTCACAGTCGGCCTGCGCCACAGTTTAAGTCATATTATTTAACGCAGGAATTAATTCCAATGAGTTCCCCGCAGAGAGGTCAACAGATATTGAATTAGTGAAGCGAGTGCTCTGGTTCTGGTTCTGGTAATCTGTTTTGGCAGAGACTCTGGGTTATGGTCCTGGAATCAGAGCAGCGAATGAAAATAGTAAATCAGTGTGTCGCTCATCGCAAAAGCCTGAAACTGAAGGTACCAGGGAGGGTTCCTAAAATTGGACAATCTTTAAAACCTCCATGACAAACTGATCAGACGTGATTTAGTGACGGACGAAAGCAGAGACGATAAAGAAGCAGACGGGAGAGACGGCAGACGTCGAAGTGACCATCCTGCAGTCGGTCTGAGGCTTATCAGATTTATTAGAATCAAAGTGCAGCGATTGGCCTGAAGGTCGATGACGAAACAAGTCATATTCTGGTAACCACGGTGACGCCAGCTGAGTGACGAGGGCCGTGATAGGCTGTAATCCGTCCATTAAAATGGATTAAAGACAGTAGAGCGGCACCGAGGATCTGCATGCGTGTGTACACATGTGGCCTGATTCCTGGGACCAAATTTGTACACTGCCATTTGCCTTTTACTGACCCCCCCCCACACACACACACACAGGGACAGCAGGATTAATGAACGGACACAAAACCCCTGAAGCCCAATGTCTCTGGACACGCTGTCTTGTGTTCATACCATCCTCTGAATGTGCCTGAGCTCTCACCTGGGGATGTCGTCGTCTCCGGTCATGGCCCTGGGCAGCGGCGAGTACCTGGGGGTGGTTAAGGGAGCGGGGCTCACAGACTGACTGCCGCTCATGTAAGGGCTTATGTGGTTGTCTTGATGCGGGGAGTACGCTGGGGGGGGACACAGAACGAGCACCACTCAATATTTTACTCTACTGACGGACATTAAAATCATTTCAGGAATCAGCAAAAAGAAAACATTTTAGGTTCTAAGAAGTTTGAAGGTGCGAGGAGGGCAAAGGTCGGATGTGTGTATTTACAGTTGGTGACGTCAGGCGGAGGGAAGTTGTCGTTGATAAAGAGGGAGGTGTGTTTGGCCACGCGCAGGTACACGACGTCAGGGGTCGACTTGAGGGCAGCCACCGCCTCCTCGTGAGAGACCTCCTCCAGACAGGAGCTGTTCACCTGGAGACACGCAGACAGACAAATACTGAACACTGACTCACATTATTGAATAGAAACAAATCATTATTTACAACAGCTGAAGAGTTTTACAGTTTTATAATTTGCAAAATGTGATGGTGTGTAGAGGAAAGGCCAACACAAATAGTTCTCACAGCCACAAGTTTGTCCCCGATCTGCAGCCGTCCGTCTTTGTGTGCAGCCCCTCCCTCGATGACCTTTGTCACGTAGATGCTGTTGTCGCCCGGCACATGTTGGTTTCCAACTCCACCTGCTATGCTGAATCCTAAACCTGTCACCATACACATCACACTTCAGATATATGACCCAGAATTCATCTGGCGCTGCGTCACGTCCTCAGGAGATTTACACAGTTGATGTTGGTCTCCTGAAGCTGAACCTCAGCAACATGTTGATGACACACGTGAAGTGCTACAACAGAGCATCTCACAGCCGTGTTTACTCACCTTTCGGTCCTTTGACCAGCTTGATATCCATGATTCTCTCGGTGAGGCTCCTCCTGCGTCGTATGCAGAGTCGGACCAGGCCTCCTGCATCCTTCAGCGCCTCCACAGCCCCGCTGTGGGTCACCTCCCTCACGTCTGCCTCATTGACCCGCACGATGCAGTCATTCACCCTGCAGGTGGGGCAGATAAATGATGGAGAAATGCAATTGTTACTGACAAGTTTAAAGATATTTGATTCATGGGTGTTGAACTGCTTCATGAAGTCTGGTTGCGTCGCCACTAAACTGAAGTGAGGACTCATTTCGAGGAGACGCTCGGTTCAACCTCACATCTGCTGCCCGTGAATCAAGAGCTGCTCTGGAACCAGCAGCTGTAAAATGACACTCGAGGGCGAGACAGTAAATTCCAGTGTTGGTCACAAAATGTTCAGTTGATTGTTTCCCTGCAGCATCCTTTAAAAATGTTGACTGCCTTTGACGTCTTTGCTAACTGGGAGACAACAAACCTGCTGCTGGACTTGAATAATGTGCTGCGACGTTTAATTCATGACTGCAAAGAAATATGAAGGAAAACAAACTGCCCAAATCATGTTTTTTTATTTAAAAGAATGTGTGAACGTACCTGAGTCGTCCATTCTGAGCTGCGGCCCCTCCAGGTATAATCTTGGTGATGAAGATGGAGGGGTCTTCTCCGATGTGGGGGTTATCGGTCCCTCCTGCAATACTGAATCCAAGGCCTGAGTTACCCTGCACACACACACACACACACACAGTTTTAGAAAGATCTTTATTAAAATCTGCTGTTTTTGCTTTTGCTGAATGAAACTAATTCTTAATGTCTTTTTCAGTAATAAATAAACCTGCATACAAATTGATGTAAATATTGTCCACAACAACGCTGGTGCAATCTTCCCTCAGGATTAACAGCTCCTGGTAACTGTCATTAATTTTCACCACATTCCCACTCTGCATTAAAATAGTGTTGGTTAACAAATCAGAAAGAAGCATCTCCTCCTTATCGCTCAGGTCCAAATGTCTGTTAGTATCAACCAGCTTCTCTCTTCATATAATATACACGCAGCCCTCCAGGTCTGGAACAGATCACCTCCGTACATCGAACATGCCACCTGACGGCACTCGTGACTCTGTGCACGTTCCTCTCATGCTCTGTCACCGGGTACAAAGCTTAAATGTGAATGTAATGTCGGCGCCCGCGTTTGCGTGTACGTCCATAGTGTCTTTAAAGCAGATCCAGTCAAGCAGACAGAACCAGGTCACAGGAGAATAGAATGAGAGAGGGAGACGGACGGAGAGAGAGCCTCAGGGCTGGAGGGGAATATAATGAGAGAGGAGGGGGAGAGAATCGGGAGAGGGAAGTGGTAAAGGAGGGACGAGAGAGGACGGGGAAATAGGGTCAGCGGAGTCGGAGGAGTGATGGGACTGAGTGAGGGGAAGAACAGAATGATGAGAGGGAGGAGGAGGAGAGAAGATGAAGAGGGAGGTTTATCTTTCTGCTTTTATTCATTTATTTCAACAACAATTCAATTTCTTTTGCAGTGATAAATAAAACAAACAATTCTTCTCCTGTGATGAAGAATGTTTTGTGAAACTTTGGTCTGAAATGTGTCATCCAAAAGAAATAAATAAAAACACTTTATTCATGTTCCATCTCTCTATATTAAATGTCTGAACATTTAACACTTTATTTTGAAGCTCACAGGAGGTGAGGCCAAGTGACAAGAAAATGTTCATTTGGCCCTTTAATTTATTTCTCAACTGAATTTGTTCTTTAATTGTGAATTTTCAGGAAAACAAAACTGCAGTGTAATGCAAAAACACTGCTCAGAATATTTTTTCTACTGCAGTGCAAATGATGTTTATCGTGATGATGGAGGAGGTTCAGGGAGGACAGGGGTCAGCCTGAACAGATGGAGGTTCTGTCACGAGGGACTGATGGGACTTTTAGAAAGTGTGTGTGTGTGTGTGTGTGTGTGTGATGACACACATGTTGTTGGTGTGTGTGTCTGTGTGAGACTTTACCCGCTCCAGTGTGATTTCCTCGTACTCATAGTCGGCTTCTGTTCCATTGACCTGAGGAGGAAGGAGAATTAGAAGGTTAAACTTCAGCACATGAATCAAATACGGCAGAACAGAAGACAATTGATTCACTGAGTCGACGTTCAAGCCCAAAGGAAAAATGTGTATGGCATCAAATTATTGTTACAGCTTCATTAAATATCTCTCTGTTTCTAGAGCAGAAATAATACACATGGAATATTAAGGGCCAGACAGTTATTCTTATATAACGTGTCAGCTGAGGATCTGGTCGTTCATTCACTCCTCAGTATGACAGAAAAGTGAATTTGCTGTTTTTTTTTATTTTTTATTATTCTTTATGAATGACGCATGAATCCCCCAGATTAATCTGATAATGCGTACTTAATGATGATGTATCTGTGATGTCATAGCTGAGCTCATCCCCGATGAGTTGCTCATGAGCCAATCACAGAGCTCAGCCAGGACTGTTCGTATTGTGAAATATGTTCACGCTGTCTGACTGAATGAGAAGCAACACAAGAGTTAAATCTGATTTGGGCAGACTATCCTGTATTCCCAGTTGGTTTAAACTGGGAGATGATGTTCCTCCTGCTATAGCTGCACGCACACACACAAACACAGTGTGTGGTCGAGTGGCATCCCAATGGCCCAATGTAATCCCCTTGGCTGTAATCTGTGTCTGTGCAGTCAGATTAGTTTAGAATTTGAATTCCTGTCATTTCAAACAATCTCCCATTAGCCACCATGCAAAGTCAACTATTATCCACCACATACAGATACAGTATGTAAGAACGTATGCAGGCCGGGTTTGGTTGTACTCAATGGTTGTCTTTGTATGTATGTAATGAAGTATAGTTTTAGAAAAGTACCACCTATTTTAAATGGTTGTTTCATGTATAATTCACATTTCTCATCAATGATCAGTGAAATACGACGTCAACCTTTTTTCTCAGTTTCACTCCAAGCAGTTCATCAGGGAGTCACTTGATGGTAATTGCATAATAAACTTATCTAACGACAGCACACCACACTGATTCTCCCTGGCAGCTGGCAGCCAGTAAAACTGACATCTGCATCTCCATCTAATTCTGGACGGAGCTTTTGGTCCAAAACCAGGAGGTGACGATCAGCACATATTAATATTACAGCTCTCGGTAGAAGATCCTAAATGTTTTGTAATATTATATCCATTGACATTATATGTATGTGGACTGGAATGAGAACAAAAATAAAAAGTACATTTTTTTTTAAATTAATATTATTGTTGAAGTAAAAAATCAGGTTCTATTATGTCCCAAAGGTGGAAAATAATCTATAAATAAACACTGAAAAGTCATCACGGAATAAAATGTGACTTATTATATAGATAATGAACTTTGTATATTCACTGACACTACCAAGCCTCCTCCAACCATGAGCTTTAATCTTCTGTGTGATTTAACTTAAACTACATTCATCATCATCGTCATTATTTCCAAGCCAGGACTCACATATGGGGGCGTGTCCACGCTGTCTGTGTTGACCACCACCGGAGGGGGGTTGGCCTGCAGGAGAGAGCAGAGCAGAAGTGTTGGTCATTTTATTATCGTGCAAACAGAGACAACATATACACGCACACACAAACACGACTTACTCTTCTCATGTTTTGGTACAGCATGTTGAAAACCTCTAAAGATTACCACCATGGAGCGAGTGCATGCACCACATGACATACTGCACAGCCCTTATACTAGACAGTACTAATGTACTACACTGACAACCACACCTTTAAAGTATTACTCGGCCATCAGGTATTCTCAGTATTAAACTACGGTACCACACAGTACTGCACGACAATGACTTTGTGTTTTAGATCGACATTATCTTAACTGTATGAAACACACAATCCAAAATTAAGTCTTGTCTCTCCCACACACGTGCAAACTTTCCTCCAGGTGCCAAGTTTTCTTTTCTCCTCTACTCTCCAGTGTCTGTCCCCTCCCTTGACTCCTTCTAGAGTCCACGCCGGGACAGAGGACAGCTAACGGCTAAAGCAGCAGCGGCAGCAGCAGATATCTGACATTATCTTTCCTCTTCCCTCCCACACAAGCACGGAACATGACAAACCTCACACTAAATCACACCAACAGCCACAAGGTGTCTCTTCCTCCCTGTAATTTCGAGGGGGGTCTCAGCCCCTGTCTTATCATTCCATCCTTTCACCTCCTGCCTCCCTGTGGGCTCTGATGTCCCTTAACGCTCCCCTGTCTGCAGCTCTGGTCAACACACCATCAAGGAGCCAGTCAGTCCAGCTGAGACACTCTGCAGCTTCTCTCTTCTTCTGCAGCTGCAAAAAAAGTGAAACCAACTAGGAAACAAGGCGGCGACCAAATGGACAGTCCCCCAAGCCCGGGTTCATGGCATCAGAACGGAACAGAGCAGCAGCAGCAGCAGCATCTATCGCTCAGCACTAATCTGGACCTCTCTCACCCCCCTTTCCACTCCTTTATCTTCTTTCTCCCTCTCGCACACACATATATTATCTCACTCCATGTGTCTCTCTCTCTCCACCACATGTCCAACTGTCTGTCAGTCAAACTGGCTGGACGCTTGATCCCACATGGGAGCAGAAAGGGGGTGGGGCCGGGGGCTGGCGGGATCAGAGGGGATTATAGGTAGGATGGGAGGAGTCAGATGTGTCTGCTCAACAACAACAGTGTTGAGGAGCAGAGGGGGCATGCACGCACACACACACACACACAATGAAAGACCCTCACCAATGCACACACAAAATGAGAGACATGAAAGGAAATGTGGGAACAGACGTTGAGGAGAGGCTGAGAGAGTGGGAGAGATAGTGACAGTTACAGCTGCTTTTATCCGTGTGTGTGTGTGTATTTGAAATGAAGAGATGCTTGAGAAGAGGAGGGTCAATATGATCACTGCATAATTGAGCTTTTCATTTTTGCATTTTATTCTAAAATAGAGAAGTACGAGCTGTCCTCATTTCTCTCCCCTCTCTCTCTCTCTCTCCATTCTTCTCAAGAAAGCCCCAAAATTGAACTTCACACTATCACAGCTTTATTAAAACGATAGATAACAAACGTGTCGAGTGTGATTCTATTGAAACTGTTTCCTCTCCTGAGGTTTGTTTCTCCAGAAAACAAACAGATTCATCCCAAAATATCTAAACCTCCATGATCGTAATGGTATCATTCACAAGTAGACCTTTGTGTGTGTGTGTGTGTCTTTCACAGAGCAACAAATCCGGTCGGTCAGTCAGCTGGTGACTCCACTGACACGCCTTGCCAGACTGACGCTTATGTAAGATACGATGTAAGTATAAACAAACAAAAACACACACACACAACATACGCACACAAACGGTCACCCTCATCATTCATATCCAGACAGTGTTTCATTCCTCTACGTAAGTGACTGTCAGCTGTTACATAAACGCTGTTACAGCAGCCGGGTCGTGGTTGGGGCATTATGGCCTGCTTCAGTCCAGCTCGGCACAGCTTAGAAACAGATCCAGACTATCCCTGTTTGTCTCATCAGGCAAAGAGACACTGAAGCTGTGTCTGTGTCTCTTAGGTTCCAGCAACATCATTATTATACAATTATCAGTTAGTGAAATAATCAGGATTAAAATAATCAGTCAGTGACATGCACACACTTAAATCACGCAGTATGAAGCCGGAATCAAGAACTGACTTGGACACAAAGACAACTGATTGAACACAGCTCAGAGTTTGAACATTTCCTTCAAAAGTTTATTTCAGTATTTTCTGAACTCCGACACTTCACATTCTGCTACCTCAGATTTAATCGCAGCACGATCTCACGCACACAAACCCGGCACTCCTGATAAATCACAAACCGCTCCGTCTTCCTCATGTGTAATGAAATGGAGTGTTACTCTAATCAAATCAGAATGGACATGCTAATCACGCTAATCAAACTGTCACCTGCTATGTCTGTCAGAAAAAAAGAAAAGCTACCACCACAACATCCAACAGGAGTTTATACAACAGACACGTCCTGTCACGCACGGACGCCTCCGCTCTCTTGATTATATCACAGGGGAGGTGAAATTGACCATAACCCCTCTTACACTGCTGTTATCATCATTCTGCCATGTTCACTCCAATATACACTTTATTATGCTATTAGCTCTTATGGGAAAACTCCCACTTCCACACAATCCACTTGGTCCGTTAGTTTCCTAAATTTCCCAGAACTACTCTCAGCGGCGCTCGGAGACAAACAGGGTCAAATCCCGCAACACGCACACACACCGTGAAAATGGTGACAGCTCAATTTCATTACCGAGTTCAACAGAGAAAACCCTGACGCACTTCAGGATGTAAGTTCAATTTGAAAAAAAGATAATAGTGACATTAAATCAGTGACCTTCCACGTCCACTGATGGGGTCCGACAGCAGCTGGTGTCATTTGTGAACCATCGCCACCATTACAGGGTCGTGTCGTGTTTGATGTAACTGATGTCACCAGTGGGATACACGGCGGATATGACGGGAGAGGACCTGATGATTCCTGATATTGTTATTCATGGTCTAAGACAAAATGGTTCCTCTTCTTCCTTTTCTTCTTTCTGGCACACTAGGCACGATTTCATGCACTGCTGCCTCCAGCTGTCGTCGCAACGCCATCGCTTCATTTGCTGCAACTTGATTGCTTTAACTAAGCTGATGTCCCGGATCTTAAAGCACAATATGTGCTAACCCTAGCCCCTCACACCTACCTGCACACGGGCCTGTATATGTGGGAGGTGCATGAGTGGCACATGTGGGGAAGGTTCCCTTGAGGGTGCTGTCCAGATATACGTGTCATTGGGCCAAGGCCTGCTCCCAGCCTTGCCCTTGCCTTTGCTCTTCGTGGGACTCTTCTTCACGCTGTCCCTCAGGTTGGGGAACTTTCCTCGCGAGCCCCTGGTGGCCAGATTGGTCGGCAAAGTGCTCCACCCGTACCCGCCCAGCCCTGCACACAGCGGGAGCTGAGGCGAGTGGAAAGGGTGGATAGACAGCGACTGGGAGGCATGAGGAAGAAGCGGAGGGTAGTGCTGGTGCTGCTGATACTGCTGGAACGAGTGGTGGCTGGGTGAATGGAGCTGCATCGGCTGCGGTTGGTGGTGGTAGAGTTGATGCGTCGATTGGGAGGAAAGCAGGTGACTGGGGGAGGCCGGACTATGGTTCTGACAGTGATGCTGCAGCTGCTGATGACTCGGGGATAGGTGCAGCTGGTGGTGACTTGGCGAGTGCAGCAGGTGATTTGGCGATTGCGGTGCCAGCTGGTACGTTGGCGATGGCGGAGCCAGTTGATGGCTTGAAGATGTCGGTGCTATGTGGTAATAGCTTGGCGAGGGAGACAGAAGCAGGTGTTTGGGTGAATGGCAACCGTGTTTCCCCGAATGGGGATGGTGCTGTGGTGAGTGCAGCGGCGATGGCTGCAGGTGGTGATTTGGCGTCTGTATTTGCAGCAGATTCTGGTGTTGCTTGGAATGCGAAACGTTCTTGCCCGATTTGCCCTTTCCCTTACCAGATTTGCTTTTGGTGGAGCCTCCGCTGGGTTTCTTGGGGCTACAGCAGAACTCATGGCTGTGGAAATAAGTGGTCATAGCTACAGAGAAAAAAAATCCAAACCTTTATCTTTCTATCGTGCTCTTACTACATGTCTCCTTTACACAGATGACAAAAGGAAATAGCTCCTCTGATTCGCTTGTGTCCGAATAATGTAGGTCATGCCTCTCCAGAAAAGCCGAGGCTCTTGTGTCCAGGACAAAGATGATGATCACTCTCTCTTCAGCATGTTAAGATCATGGGACAATCAGAAACTTGAAATACGATCCCTCCGTTCTGGGAGCATTTCCATTCCATCGCTATTATAGATTGGGACATTGGCTAGACTTGAACAGCAAAGCATCCTCCTTTAGTGCAATTCTTTAAACTCCCCAGTTTGTACTGATTCAGAGCATATGAACTCTCTCACAACTCTTGGAGCTATCAGGTCAGTAAAGATTTGAGACCAAGACAAGATAGAACGACCACTTGGACAGGCTAACCCTCTTTTAAATCTGGAATGCTCTGAGTCTTCAGGACGGTCACGCAGTCCAGGGCAAGATTCCCATTCCACGATTATGCTCCAATCCAAAACTCAGTCACTCGGAGTAACTCCACCGGTGTTGTTTGAGGCTCTGGCTTTGAGGCTGAAGTGTCAGTCGCTCTTTGATCCACTTGTTCCAAACGAAAGTAAAACCAGGACCTGGAGTCAGATTAGATTCCAGTCTTTGTTTTTTCCTGTAAAAGATTCTACGGCATCAAAGTCAAGGTTGAGTTGGCTTTTCTTTGTCTTTCTTCCATCAACTTGAATCTTTCTGCTGATTTAATATAAGGACAGATCATCACGCACGATTGTCTTTCTGAGCCTCTCTCATCTTTCTATGCTGCCTCCCCCTCGTTCACTCTCTCTCTCTCTCTCCCCCCAGCTCTCCCTCTCTCTCTTTCCCGGACTAACCAATTAGGGACTTCCCTGGACTCCTGCACATGACAGCAGCCAGGCATGACTAATCGATAAGCGACCGGGGGACAGTGATACAGCGCTTAGTGGTGTGTGTGTGTGTGTGTGTGTGTGTGTGTGTGTGTGTGTGTGAGTCCCTTCCATCAACCTTTGTCTTGTTCTTTTAAAGCATCATGGCCGGGTCAGCTGAAATACAGTCTATAAAATGCCTGCTGTGATTTTGTGTGTCTATGTGTTGGCCTACTTCCTTGTGAGACTCAGTCATGTGTGCATGTGTGTGTGTGTGTGTGTGTGAACCCTGAAGTATCCATTAAACATAATATATGTTAAACAGGCAAAGTTAAGTTTGCTAAATAGGTTAAGCCTATTTTAACATATCTGCAAAATTGTGGCATGGTACAGACAATGGTATTAATAATTCAGATTTACATTTCATTAGATGTATAAAAAAAAAACACAGATATTTTTTGCACATTATACCCAGCATTATTTTATATAACATGAGTTATTTAGCTTCTGGCTAATTAAAGCTACACACACACACACACACACACACACACACACACACACACACACACTTTTCTAGTTACAGATATAAGGTCCATGTCTTTATAATGTCAGCTAATAAAAACCACAACACGCCTCCAACCAGCCTGATGAGAGAGAGAGGAGGACAGACAAGTCACATTAAAAAGCAGCACACATGTAGAGAGCACAAAGACTTAAAGAAGGACCTGGACAAACAGCCTGCAGCAGCCGCCCAGTGTGTATGTGTGCTCCCTGTGTAAAGTGCTGCTGCTGCTGCAGGCTCAATCAGGAGAGGATGAGCAAGGAGAATGGGCTGTTAGCATGGCAGCGCTGAATGAAGCCAGCACATACACAGTGCTGCAGGGTGGGGTCCAGCTGGGGGGAAAATGCAGAGAGGAGCAGTGATGAGTGGTTTCAAGACAAGAGAGAGAAATGACGACGATGAAGAGCGAGGCATCTCAAAAGAACAAAGCGGCCGTGGGGAGGAGGGCTGAGCTCACAGGTCTGAGGAGTTGGAGTTTAAGCCCCCAAGTTCCAAAATAATGTCAATTAACATCTCAAGCCTGGAACATTTATGGAACATCTTCCCACCAAATCACTGACAAACCGCAAAACCCCATCTCTGATGATTCTTCTACCTCCTCTTCCTTTTGACACATCTGTAAAAAATTAGCTCACTTCTCCGATGAGTGTTTATTGAACCCGACCTCAACAAAATGTAAAAATCCAGGAAATAAACATCATTAACTGAGTATCAGACCCATTTTCTCCCCAATTAGTGTAATTGATATACAAATTATAGACAAGTGGAAGTGCTCAGATACTGTTCCTGACGATTGCTGCAAATGTAGAAACCCTTTTTTCTAACTATTTCTTTTCAGCATTTTAATGAAAATAACTGAGGTGTGATGGCGCCGAGCAGAATTCGGGAGGATCAATTTCACAAGAGGACGTGCACACATGTAACAAGTCACAGCATGTTAGCGAAGGGCTTTGGTGATTTGCTAGAAAGATTTGGTCATTAAAACAATAATGAGGAGGATTTTCCAGCTCTCGTTTCTGCAGCGTGATATTAACTGACACCAGCAGGGGGGGGTGAGCGTCCACAGACAGATGGGAGCACTGGTGGAGACAGAAGTGCACAGACTGCTCATGACGACGCTTTTAAACAGAACCTTCATCATCGCTCAGTTTCTTCCTGCAGCCGTCTGATAATAACAGAGATGCAGCAACACTGCACGTCAGATCACAGCCGCCGCACATGAAACGGCGAGGAGAAACAAGGAGTGCAGCAGATACACACTTAATTCCAGCTTGAGTTAAAACACAGAAAATTTGCCACATAATTATGCACAACAGCCTGGAGCACGTGGAGAATGTGCTGCATGCAGCTGAACAGTTAAACAAAACATTAAAGCTGCTGTTGTTGGGCTGCACCCAATTGGTCGGCTTCAAATTCACTATGAAAAAATGTAACACCGCAGGAAAGGCACTAATGTCTGAATAATGTTTCCTAAATGTTCAGTCCATCGTCAGTTACTCTGTAAGTTACAGGAAAATAGGATCACACCACCAACTGATGTCCAGGCCTTAAGAGCAATTTATACCTATGCGCAGAAATATCTCATCAGTTTAACTATCATTATAGATATAAAATGTCATAAAATCGAAGAATCTAATTCCAAACTGCAACAGGTAACAAATTCAAATTGATTTGCTTGACTCAATGAATGGTTAAAAACCCACAGTTATCAGCGGCTCATTACGCCATTTAATCTCCTGTATAAAAGCATAACGACATCGTGTCGTGGTTTGAAGTGCATGAAGGGATCTGAGCTGTTGTCTCCATGGATCCGGTGGCTGAGCAGACATGCGAGGTTACAGCCTGAGATCTTCATTATCATATATCACACCAGCCATCACACACAACATGGCAGAGTGAGTCAGAATCAACTTAGAGATTCTGCCATGATTAGAGCGGGGACTTGCTTTGCTTTGGGGACCTGGAGGTTGTGGATGCGGCTCCTTTACACAACGTGCAGAAATGTATATGTTTGTCAAGATTAATATGAGGTGTGAGGAGGAGGAAGTATAGGGTTTAGTTCAGGAGCCAGATGTCTAAGATTGAGAAGCAAAAATTTCACTTCTCAAACAAAGCTGCAGGAAACAGCATTAGCTTCACTCCTCCTCCTCCTCCTCCTCCTCCTCACACCAAGTGTTGACCAGAAGCGAAGTTTAATATAAATTAAAACTGATTCTCCACTTCAGGTGCGATGCGCTGAGCTCTGCACAAACAGGTGAACAGCTCTTAATCTCCATCTGTTCTGGACACGGTCTCCATGTACGTTACAGATGACTCTCTGTCTCCTCTCAGGTTTCGTCAGTGTCAAGCAGCATCGACGTCTTCCTGCACGATGACTCAATTAGAAACTGTTTCCAGAGTCGGAGGCAGCGGCTGGCAGAGATCAAGGAGAGGCCACCTCGGCTGCAGCACAGCAGTGATTTAGAACTGCCCAGGCTAACTTCCAACACTGCAGTATCTATTTACAAAGTGCAGTTCATTACTCCTCCAGCCTTTGTGGGATTTATTACAGCTGTAGCTCAATAGCCGTCACGCTGAGTCGTGGCCTTTGAACGTGACTCCACCACCTGATGTCCTCCGTCTTTTCTCCTCGTTTCCATTCACCTCTGTGCACCTCCCATCCTCACACAGTCAGCCCAAGCTCCACCTCATTCTACAACCTCGCGGCACGTGTACCAGGTCACCTGCTCTGTTCGTGTGTGCCTGTTCTTTCCCTCCGCCTCTTTTACCTACGTTTCTTTGTCTCACTTTCTATCTTTGCCTTCTTGTCTGCCGGCCTTGTCAACCTGCCTGCCTGCAAGCCCCATACAGTTATTTCAAGCAGCCCCACCACGACAGCCAGCCTTTGAGTCACAGCCCCGGCTTATCTCTAACAGAAGATATGAAATCTGCAAAACATTAAACTTCTGTTTAATCAAGAAATGCACTGACTGGCCCATGAGGGAGCAAAACAATCACTCACAGTATACGAAGCCACACACCTCTGCCAAGGCCAAACAGTCCTGATTAAACATTTCTTCTTCCTCTTTCCCAGGCAAGATATTGAAAGTGTTATGGCAGTGTTATGGGAAGTAATTAATGAAAAGCTCTTGATCGGATCTCCACCAGCATCTTGCCAAACCCGGCTGACGTCAATCTACGCCAATATTCCAGAATCAGCCTGACTGAGATCATAGGACGCTGAGACGGGAAGCTCTGATCACCTGGGCCCGAATGTGGTCATACATGCATGAAGCTATGATAAATGTCGTCACTGTTAGAATGCAAATTCAGTTTGATTGTGAACAGGTGAAGCCTGGTGGTGTTAAATTCCAGGCTAATCATAGAGCTGTCGGTGGTCGTATAAAGTGATGAGGCTGGTCGTCAGCTGATCTGCGTTGATTATATCAGCGCAGACACAGAGCAGGCTGGAGGTAGGAGAGGGAGTGTGTGTGTGTGTGTGTGTGTGTGTGTGTGTGTGGGAGAGCTGGTATGCAAGCTTCATCCCACACACAGAAGGTGACGCAACACCTCTCATACTCTCAAGCAAAATCTAATGCACATCGGCTGCAGCACGACGTGTGCATGTGTCTCTGTGTGCGCCCGTGTAGGCGACAGCGCGCTAACAATTCCGAACACACGACTGTCTACAGTTTTCCTTAAGTCTCACACACACACACTGCCATGTGCTGCCTCGCCGTCGAGCATCGCAGCGTCACCATGGCGGCACTTGATGCCGGTCATGCATCAGAGGAGGAGCTCATCGGTTACCATGGACAACTGCCGTCCAGGTTGTCAACATTTGCATTTGCTCCTTGCACTTATTACATCAGCTTCACTATAAACGATGAAACCATCTTGAGATAAACGATTTCTGTACGCCGACACGCAGCAGCTGATCAGGACCGAAGGAGGAAGAACACATCAGTCACAGTGCCCTGAGGGGTTGAAACGAGTCTGAACACGTTTACATATCATCGCTTTTAACCATCAAACGAGTCCAATATTTACTCCCATATGACACGAGCATGACGTCAGCGTGTCAGAGTCAGCCGCTGTAGAAGAAATGCTTGTCGTTCGTTCTGTCGCATTTCAACGACTCCTGACGTTGAAAATTGAAACTTTGCTTCATCCCGTGTTGTAAATAATCTTTTTTTTTTTTTTTTTTTTTAAGAAAAATAAAAGAACAGCCTTAGCAAACGCTCCTTCCCTGTTTCCACCTCCTGCTCTGCTTCATTTCGATGATGAAAAGTTTCAGAGTGAGCAGAGATTGTGGGAGGTGGTGAAAATTCACAGTTTTGGTGTGAAGACACAAAAATACAACTTTAGACTTTAGTCCATACTGCCCACTCTGCAGCACATGATCTATGGAGGATCGGCTGCAGCGTAAAGGTTCAGAGGGACCGAGCAGATGCTTTCAGATGAAATGCCCAGCGTGCCACAATTATATCAAGACCCAAAACTAAAAAGACAAGGGAGAATAAGGACAGATATAGCAGGGGATCACACACACACACACACACACTGTGGTATCCCATGAGGCACGGGGAAAGTGGAAAGTTTCCTTGGGCAGCAGGAGGATAATGAGCCACTCTCTACAGGAGTGTAGTATGGAGGGGAGAGCAGGTTTGTACTCGACAGAATACAGGTTGTGTTGATGTTGTGTCTCACACTAGGTTTTAAGGGGACCGCCATCTGTATGAATCAGAAATACAGGAATCAAAAATAGCAATTAACTCCTCACCCCAGCTCCTGACTGTTCACCTCAGAGTCAATCCAATAAAGTGATTAATTAACCAATATTGTGTCAGCTGGTATTTAGCTGGTTTATCCAAAACAGCAGTGAAATACTCACATTATTTTCGTGTAGCTCGCAGACGATCCCATTTCTTTCACAGTCCTAATCAATCACTAATTCTCTCATTCACTCTCTCTCGGCTGCTCTGTCCATCCTTCTCTACCTCCATTTCCTGTCACCACTAAACACCTCTTTAGGGCTTTTAGAGCTCTTCGCGAAGAGCCAGGATGACTTTCATACCTCTGCTTTACCACTCATCAATAATACACAGACAGGGTGGGGCTACAGAGAAAAAGAGACAGAGGAGGGGAGGGGGGCATTTAACGTCACATTCCCATGGAGGACTGGCACTGAAGCGAACGTAGTCGTTTACGTACAAAACATACCGATATGTAGACTTGCCTGGTTGGACAAATATATTGACGAGTGGCAAAGTTAACTCAGTCGTCTTAGGAAGTCTTAGGAGTGTAGTCACCGGTTCAAGCAGTCACCACAAGTTGGTGAGAAACCACAGCCGTCTTTAGCCACTTCCTAAAGCGAAACCACATCCTCAACTGGATGTTTTGCTCAAAGACCGTAAGTAAAGTAAAGTAAAGGTCAAGGTAGATTATACTGTAAGTACCTTTAACTAGCAGATTCCCAAGACTGAGGACGTCATGTGAAGCTTTCGCACATTACAGTAAAAGGCTGCAAACCTGCAGAGTGACTGAGGTGCCATCAACTCTGCCTTTTGCAAGTCAAGGCAGGCAGTGTCGTCAAAGGGAGATAATCAGAGTACAATTGGCTGCTGCTGAACAATATCGTTCGTTATCGAAAGAAGTGAAGTCGCTGAAACAGACAGATTGACTGGCGGGGGCAACATCAATACCACTACTGCTAGTGTGGTGAGATCAGTGCCATGTGTGGACTCTTCTGGATGTTAAAATGAAAGAAAAGTTACGATGTAAACATGCGTGTTTCTCTTCGAAGAGTTGAAGTGTGATTTCAGCAAAGTAGAAAAATAGCTTCTCCAGCTTGTGTGTGTGTCTTTTGCGTAATAGCCTATCAGTCATGCAGTAAGTGCCTTGGACAGGAAAATGGCAACACCTTGGGAAAACACTGGCCAGTATGATTACTGCAAAGGGGCGGGAGTTAACTTTTTTCCGTGGGCCATGCTGTAAATCCGCAGACAGCTGTGTAAGTGCTGCAGGGCTGAGCGATGTGAGTGGCGCCCCATCCATTCAGATCAATAATGCACGTTTGAATCCAACAGAGACATTACGGCGTTTTGTCATCGGCGCTGCAAAAAAAGTGCGCAATTCTTTGCACAAAACAGGAGCACAACATCGTCGGTGAAAAAAATGGAAGCAATGCAAAAATATTGATTTTGATATTGAAGGTGTTTAACTATCTCATAAACAGAGCAGTCCAAGCATCAACCAATAAACTACCTGCTCTCTAACGTACAGGTATGTACTAGAATATACTTTCATAATAGTGACCTTACAGTATTGACTGTTGTATAAATGTTTTTGTTCTCATGCACAGGTGTTTACTGCTATTTCCAAACGGTTCTTCACATAGAGCAGCAAAGAAGCGAATTCACCATGAACAGAAAGTTAACAGCTGTAAGTCGTTTTGAAGGTTTCTGTTCTCAACTGAGCGCCGTGTTTTTGGATGCAAGCGGTGCTGCGGGAATTAAGAACGAGAGCCGATAGAGGGGACTTTGATGCATTCTTGAAATTTGCATAATGTAATTACCGAGGCCGCAGCATCGTTTTATTTTGAAAAATTAGGAACATGGCGGTAAAGAGGCGAGTGTTGTGAGGGGCTTAAGACAAATTTAAGCTGGTTACTGCAGAGAGTGGCTGCATCACCTGTCAACATCAGAGGGAGGCCATGTTACGAGGCTCCTGATGTAAATACCAGGGGGGTCCCAGTGGCTCCTCGGTGGGTGGTGACTAGTCACTTCCACTGGAATCAACTTTCAGTACTAACAGCAGCCGAACTAAAACATAAAATCGGACAATGAAGAGACAAAAATAACCGGTGGCGAACTTCTCAGTAACTTTGCTGCCTGGTCAAAGCACCACCATGTTTTGGCTTTAGCTCATGCTTCATTTATACTCTCACAGAAACCTAATATGTATTCATGCAGTCAGTGTCATAGAATTACTGAGCATTTGCTCGAGCTAATAATCAGATACTAATCTAGGGCCTGGAGCTTCTGTTTAATCTCCGCTTTTGAGATCAGAGGAAATGTCTTTGCTGATATATGGTTTTTGTTCTCATAGAGTCAAGAGACAACCGAAGAAATCTAATTGAGATTAGGATGAAAAAAATTCAAAAACTATATTTAAAATACGCATGAATGTGTATGTGCAGGAATTAAAGATAGACAGACCATTAAGATAAAGTGACACATCCTGCAGTAAAGTATCGGGAACTATTGCGCAGAAGGAAATAGGAGAATACGTGTTCTTGTGGGCGATGAATGAATATGAAGATTATAAAATTAAAATGAAAAGAACAGGAGGAGCCTGATAGCTTTGACAGAGCTACATCAGCGTCTACCTGCACAGGCCACATGTTAACAAACGTATAAGCCCAGCTCAGGTTCTTCACAGGTTATTTCTGGACGCTCCAAATCCACACTCACAGACTCCTGAATGTCACTGTGTCATGATGTAATGGCAGAATAACACAACCATGTGGGGACAGTGACTCCGCCACACGTAGCTCCTCTCCACGGCAACATTTGGATTTCACTGTGACTGTGCAGCTAACTGATGGCTTTGCCATGGCAACGCACCGGCTCTCATACACGGCGCGGGCGCCCCTTTCCACGACAGCACTATCAAAAATCTCAAACACAACCCGAGTGGCTTCAATTTCAATTTAAAACCCGCCTGCCGTCCCTGACTGCCCCTGTGTTCTGGCTGAGAATCTGAAACTGGAGAGTGTTTGGGCGAAGGTAACGTAACCACACACACACACACACACCCAGGTTAAGTTACATGCTTCCCACCATGATCCCCTACCACCCCTCAAGCACAAAGAACACACACACACAGCCTGTGACGTGTGTTACCTGGCTAGCATTGATACAGTCAGTGAAGGCACTCCTCCTCGAGAAGAACATGAGGAGCTGCTGCCAGCGAGAGGAGGACGTGGAGGGGGAGGAGGAGGCAGGTGAGGAGGTGGAGGGGGAGGAGGTGTGGGGAGGCGCCAGCTCCTCCGAGGAGCCCCGCTTGGGCCCTATCTTCTGTTTGACTCCCAGCCCTGACCCCTGACCCCCGGACCCGCCGCCCACCCTCGCACTGCGGGGGTACAGGGTGTTGTTGCCGAAAATATAGTTCATCGTCTCCGCGCTCGGCTCTTCCCTCACACGGGCACGATGGAGTTCATGCTGTAGCTCCTCTGCTTCATCTCCGTCACTTCCCTCCCTCCTTCTGTCTTCAGCTCTTTTTTGGCGTTGCTGTCAAACACACAGTCCAACTCTTCCCCCTCTTCCCTGTCACTGCTGAAGATCAGGTTGCTGCTGTCTTCATCTTCTTTTCATTTTGTTCCCTCTCAATAATAATAATCATAATAATATCCCTTCCTTTTCAATTTATCCTTTCTTCTTCAGCTCCCCAAGGAACGGGAGAGTAGCTGTCAGATCAAGAGATGATGAGGAGGAGGAGGAGGAGGAGGAGATAAAAAGTGCACGGCAGGTAGAGAGAGTCCTATTTTGAGTTGGAGTGTCTTCTTCTCTTTCAGGGTCTCGGCACGTCCGTCCACCCGTCAATCCATCGTCCCGTATCTCTTTGTTCTCCATTTATCTGTCCATCATCCCATCTCCTCTCTAGCCAGGGTACATCTCCAGCCTCCCCATCTCAGTGAGTCCAAAATCTCCTCTGCTCTCTTCACAGCAGAGGCAGAGTGAGTGGGAGCGTGGGCCAGGCAACGACAGGATGTGAGGATTGATTATTTAAAGGAGTTCGCTCCTTCTCTCTGTCTTCCTCTTCCCACCCTCCCTCCTTCTCTCTGAGTCCTGGGAGATGACCAGTCAATCTGCCCCCTGTCACTGCGAGCGCTCCCATTAAATATGGAAGGAAGGAGGGAGGGAGGGATGGGTGGCTGGACGGATGAAAGGAGGGAGGTGGAGGGATGCAGGCGAGGGGGAGCGCATCTGAGGTAGGTGGATGGCTGGAAGGATCATTCAGCAACTCTTCTGGTCCTCCTCCCTCCTACATCTGCGATGTCGCTCCAAGTCTCACTCTCCTTTTCTTGTCTCTCTCACTCAGTACATTATTCAGTCGCTCTTTTTCCTCCCTCTCCTTTTTCTACCTACCCCCCACCCACCTTCTGTCTCTCTTTCTTTCCCTCTCTCTCTCTCTCTCTCTATCTATCTATCTTTGTCTCTCTATATCTCTCTTTTATTGGAGCTGCAACCCGACACCTCTCTCTCCCTCTCTCTTTCTCTCTCACTGTCAAATAGCATTGGCCACGCCCCTGCTTCACAGCCAGCCAATGATACGAGAGAGCGTTTCACCTACTCCACAAACACATATGCACACACACATACACACACACTCATGCAACACAAACTTATGCAAACATGTCTGTCTAATGTTATAACGGAGATAAAAAACAGTGGCTCAACAGATAATATAATAAGCATGTTAGTGTGTGTATGTGTGTGTGGTACAGAGAGAGAGAGAGAGAGAGAGAGAGCGAGCGATGCCTCAGTCAGTTTCACTCAGTAACAAACAACAGGTATGCTCTCAACATGTGTGTCAAAGAACATGCGTGGTGTAGTGTGTGTGTGTGCGTGCATTAAAAAGATCTTCTCCGGAGGCTGCCTCCAGTCTCTGCAGCACCCAACTCTCCCACACTCCCTCTCTCTCTCTCTCTCTCGCCCTCATCCACGCACACAAACACACACAGACATACATGCTTAGAGCATGACTCCAGGATGGAAAACAACAGGCTGTTGCCGGGCACCAGCTGAGATCAAACAAACGACAGGAGAGGAGCCCTCACAGCGTCGAGGCCCGGAGGCGATCGTGAATTATCCGGAAGGTCTGGGCCGAATCCAAGAGAAGTTAGTCGGCAGCCAGGCTTGAAGTTACAGCTTCATTAGCCATAACTCTGACTGGAAACACACTGACTCGGCTGTTTCCTGCAGTACACCCCCCCCCACCCCCATCAGATGAGGTCAGGCAGCCCTCATGGCTAACGCAACCACCCGGAGGATTAGCCACAGGTGGAGCAGGACCCCTGTCACAGCCTCTGTCTGCGTTTCCATGGGAACAGTCTCTATGGCAACAGCTTTCAGAGTCATACACCTGATATACTAGCTGTGTTGTTTTCTCTTAAGATGTGAGCCGATGCTACTTAAATTTCTTGCTTTACATGAAAGCAAAAAAAAAATTACAGAAATAAAATGTTAAAATATTATGAAATAATCAAACGGTCATGAAAAGGAAACTGTAAATATTCTATTGCGTTTCTGATCATAGATTTCTCCTAATTTCCGACACTGTGGTCATCTAAACACTGAGGCAGCCAAAGGAATGAATGCCTGAGCAGCACACAAACATAATGACGCCCCTGTGGCGGCAGAGACAACACTGACGCAGCCGGAGCTCCTGAAGCAGCCACAATAGCTCAGACCAGACAACGCATCCATCACGTGGCTCGCAGTGCGAACCGGCGGGACGAAGCCGCCATTGTAGCGAGCATAAATTACAACTGGAACCACAGCATTAGCATCTGACATCCGCCGCCTACAGCCGCCCCAGACGCATCCGCTGACACAGCAGAAATTCCAGTGACACGCTGGACGTGTCACAATCCGTCATGTGCTGCTCTCTCTTTCACCCACTGCCTCTCACTCAAGTCAAATGTCAGCCAGTGAATGCCAGCTTTATTAATATTTTAGGACCAATTAAATAAAAGCACACATCATGCATGTTTAATGTCTGACTGCTGAGAGAGCCCACTCTGCCCTTCTGTCCTCTACAGGTAGAAGCCCGGCTAATAGAAGGTCTTGCATGCAAATGTTGTGTTTGGTTTTTCTGAACACTTGCTGGCTGTGGGCCCTACACTCACACTGACACACAACCCGTTGTGTGTCTAGCTTTAGCAGGATGTAGACGGCGTGACCCTGTAGGCAGAGTAACCAATTACAATGGAGACGTGTGTGTGGTCTAAAAATATCTTCGGGCCTGATGGATGCTTTGATTTCACATTTTCATCTTCTATAATTCAGATTAAAACACGTTGAACATATCTTGATATCAATGTACTGTTTACCTGCCCAGAAAACCCATGATGTAACCCATGTTCTACTGTTAAGACCAGAATGAGGGGTTTGGCGTTCCCCCCGTCCCTTTAAACGCTGTAGTAACCTTTGTCTGAACCTGGCTGTGAACAACATTGTAATATCAGGTTGTATTGTCGTAGAGGGACGCTGCTGCGGCTGCACAGGGCTGTAAACTGACCTCCGAGCAGATCTATACCGAGGTAGTGATTCCTAACCCTGTTGGCCTGCTCCCAGTCCTTCCATTAGATCCCTCTGTGATTCTGGTAAGGACTATTTCTGAGGAGCTGTCAGGTGGCCCTGGCAAATGCTGGAGCTTATTAGACATGGAGCGTTCGGTCTAACACAAAGAGGCCACGGGCAAAACAGGTTTCTATCGTGTTTTTGAAGAAGGGTCGAGTTTCTCCTCAGCAGCACAGACAGTGCAGACACTGACATAAAGACAGCAAATCAGTTTTTGTGTATTGAGAACCGGGCCGATGGTGAATTATCTTCCCGATGTTCCGCTTTCCTCGCGCTGCCACAGCTCCAAACCTTCACGGTAGGTTTCAGCTCATCGTTCAGCCGCCCGGCCTCAGGTCTTATCCTTACCCTCTCATTTCAATTAGTGCATCAGCAGGAGGGCGGAGAGACTCATTCGGGAGGAGTGATTTGGCTGACTGACAGGGTGATTAACAACCAGGAACAAATCTGCGCTGTGTCTCTGAGTCTGTCTGCCTGTAATTCTCCCTTTATCCCGTCTCTTGCCATTCCACGGCCTGATCTGCTGCTCCTGCTTCTTCCCAATTATCTACATTAGCTCAGTGACTAAGAGCTCCCAACAGAGAACATGTATGTGTATCATACAGTTTCTGTCCAGTCTGCATCAGATTAATTCAGTTTAGATGTTATCTGAGCAGCTTCACTCCCACAATATGGGTTTTGTCTGTATATATTCGAAGGTTTGCCAGCGCTGATCATTTTAAACTCTTTGCTCATCTGTATATTTTTTTGCATTGACATTATTCAGGCATCATAATTTAAATCAAACACAGCACTGATTGATTATTTTTGTCCGGTCAAGTCTTCGCCTGTGAAGGGAGCACGTTATTAGTTTTGATCTCTGCTGCCTCCTGCAGGTTACACAGTGTAACTACATGGACTGGAAACGCTGCATATAGATAAGCCATCAACATTCAAAGTAAATGATGAAGAATTGATGTTTTAATACAATATATTTAGCTGCATTTATTTTTGTTGTTGTTTGTTTACAGTTCATGGTTAATCTTTTAAACATCAATCTTCTATTTGTTTGTCATATGGGTTCATATGGGTCACAACCAATTTATCTGTCCTGGAATTTTTAAATCTGCATGATGGTCACCAGCCTGGCTCATTTAATGATAAATAATGTATAAAGACCATAACGAGACACATGCAGTGATGTTGTGACTGTTCTTTAGGAGGATATAAGATCCTCCCTTCCTTCCCTTCTGCTTCACCTCGAGCAGATACATCTTTTTCTAAAACTGCCGGAAGTCATTTTTCCTTCGGTGTTCATTCCTTTCACCATCTGCTGCTGAGAGTTCTGGATCTTAAGCTCCATTGGCACGGAGGAAGAGTTTCCTACGAAGGCTCTGTGGCTTATTAACAATGTATTGCTATATGAAGAATCTCTAATTGACTCTGTGAGGTGTTGAGGTACAAGGCTGCTAAATTCCAACCAATGCAACAACAGTAATCTCAACAGATTCAAACAAACCTTTGGGCAGAAAAGTTTCCCAAAACACAAGAAACAGAGGAAGAGGGGAAAAACATGCCGATGCAAATCCAGAGACGATAACCAACTGAAGGGGTTGCAGAACGAAGGAGGCATGCGACGGGCTCACAGGCAGGTTTACCTGGTGGTAGTGGGGGTGGCTTTGTGAATAGAGGGAGGAGAAAGGTGGGACGGCAACGTCGTTCAGCCTCTCTCCCTCTGGGTGAGGCCACACATCGTCATCATATGGACTCTCAGGAGATTCTACCTACAACGTACAGAAACAGCTCAACGGGATGCAACACACACACGCACACACACAATGCTCCACTGTTTTCTCTGCAAAATCATCTATGTTATTTCTACAGACAATCAACAGCCACTTATCTTTTACTGGTCATTTATTCATGATTATATAACCCATCCTATTGTTTAAGTGTTATATCATAACACAAGATGAGCTGTACCGTGACGATAAAATATTCAGACGATGAGGTGGAAACACGAGTGTGCACTAAAGATAAACTGAAAAGGAAAATGAGAGGAAAGTGCATGTGAGTCCGTGTTTGTGAGAGAGAGAGAGAGAGAGAGAGAGAGAGAGAGAGAGAGACAATGGAGCATGTACACAAGGAGAACGAGATGGCAGGTCCATCTGTCAGGCAGGAGCAAGCCAGACCCAGCACCTGTGGTCTCTCACACACACACACACACACACACACACACACACATTTTGGAAGGAGGAGTTCTAAAAATAACCTGCATACCCAAATACAATAGAAGCAACAAGCACGTTAGGTCCAGTGTTTAGAACTGACAGTGTTTGTAATGATGATGATGAAGAGGAGGAGGATGATGATGATAATGGTGGTGACGTAACATTGAGACCTGCATGTCCCAACCAAGAATGAACCAGATGAATGTTAGTGGTCAAAAGTGAACGTGTTCAGATGGCATTACATTAGGGATTACAGCCTGAAACTGTCCACAGATACAACACAGTGTTGACTGTACATCATCAGTCAGTCTGCCCATCAATAACCGACCCCCTGCTTCCTCATTTAAACACCAGCACATCAGGAACATTTCACCAGTGAGCCCAAGCCACTAGGTGGAGCTCCACACCAACGCTGCCTCCATCACTCTGACACAACAACTTCACTTGGGTTCAAAAGTTTGTCCAGAGGACAAACTCTGAGCCGGTCGGCGACTTACAGCTGAGTCAGTGCTGACACAAACCAATCAGTCAGTCACACCACTAACACACGGTCCTCAGCTCTGACTGCAGGCGTGCTTTAATTACCCAGTACACAACATATATACAATCAGACACACGACTACAGATGCAACAAAGGATGATTTCGCGGGGGGGATTAGCTGTTTATATAATACTTTCTTGGTCTATGGTTCAGCTTTGTGAGATCCTTCATGAAAAGATAATACTTAGGTTTTACAAACTCTACAATTCAATGAATGAAAATATCATGAAAACGTTGTGGAGATAACACACACACCCAGTCAACCACAGTAGAACAATAACCCGACGACGCTGAAAGAAAGATGGAGACACGAGGAGGCAGCTGGCTGGACAGAGGACAGACACAGACTGGGTGCAGGACAGAGACAGAAGAAATGGGCCTCATTACTCAAAAATGGGGCAAGCGTTCGGCTGAATCCCTTCACGCTCACTTCTGCAAAAAGTATTCTCCTGGCACAAAGAAAGCCTCCACGCACGGAGGCGAAATCAGGCCAGTATCTGTGACTTCCAAGTTCTTTCAAAAATGTCTAAATCTGGAGCCATATTTGAAATGCGTCCGCTCACTTCTCTGGTGCTGGCGAAGTGGGGAAACGGAGGCGCCGCTGCCACCTCGACCGACACTGAGAGAAGTCACCATCTTCAAAAATAGATGCAGCTTTCAAACGTCACATTAAGACACATTCTTGTTTTGAGACACGGGAAAAGGCTTAACTTAAGCTGCAGGACTGAGAGCGCCAGGATCCCAGGGAACAGACAAGTCCTTCAGTTAAGAGAGAACCTCACAAAAGAGAAATCTGCCTCCAATAAATCAAATTTCACCTGCAGAGGAAATACTTTTTGTCACTGGAATAAAGAACTTAGTTGAGAAATATCTATACGCTTTACAGACTGGCAGCAGGGTAAGACGGGTGGTGTTGGTTGAATACAGGAAGTCAACGGCGACTTCAAAAACATGAGAAATTATTTTATCAATATTTGTGAAACTTCAACCTGAGTGTTGCTGCCACCACACTCCAATAAAACCATCCGTAATCCACACTCATGGAAGCGGGATCTGAACCAAGAACCAAGAGGCTGCAGCACCGGGCCGCCTGCCTCAATACACACGAGTCCAAACATGAAGATCAATCGTAGAGGCCTCAGTGACAGACATGCTGGTAATCCCTTTGGTGAAGTGTCTGAGGGACAAACAGGTCGACCGTGTCAGTCCACAAATGAGAATGGGGACAGATCGAGGATGTCAGCATGACGACACTCACGTCCACGCTGGAGTTACCTGAGCAGGTGTGATGTGCGTGTGAGTGACGTATCCATGAACGTGTTGAATCTGAGACAGCTGCCGCTCCGCCACCTGAACCAGCTCCGCCCCCCGCAGGTCAGCGTGGCGTCTGAAAGAGCCGTCCCTTCCGAGCGATCGCTCTCGTTCTCTCTCCATGGTCCCAGGGCCCGCTCCGTCTCTCCGCCAGGTCCCCACCTCCCTCCCCAGGGTGCCTCCATCCCTCCCCAGGGTCCCTCCATCCCTCCCCAGGGTCCCTCCATCCCTCCCCAGGGTGCCTCCATCCCTCCCCTCCCTCCCCAGTGTCCCTCCATCCCTCCCCACGGTCCCTCCATCCCTCAGCTCTCTGGCTATTCCCATCGGATGCTGATGGCAGGGGTGGTGATGGAGTCTCGGGGCGCCTGGTGACGCCCCTTCTTCTTCTTGATACCGATACTTCTATAGTCAGAAGAGAGGAGGAGGATCAGGAGGAGAGAAGGTCAGTAGAGGGGGGAAAACAGGACAGAGGTGGTTTGGAATGTGCGTTTTAGGAAGGACAGCAGGAAGCAGGAAGAAAAAAAGACAAAGAAGAGAGATGTTAGTTTAAAGACGAGCAAAGAGAAAGAAAATATTAAGTCAAGCTGGAAAAAGTAGAAAGAGCAAAACCTCAACGAGCAAGAAACAGAGTGTGTATGTGCAAGTCATTGTGTGTGTGTGTGTGTGCGTGTGTGTGTGATCATGCATGTGTAACGAGATGTTTTTATAGCTCAGTTTGTGTGTGTGTAAGCACGAGGCAGTCCAGGTGTACACTCAGCATGGCAGTAATTGTTTCCTGAGCTTCCTGTGATGTACACAAACAAAAACACACGTGATAAATACGCTCGCAAAAACGCACGCATGCACGTGCACACACACACACACATGCACACTTAAAGCAGATTTTAGGCAAAGCTGTACAGAGACAGTGAGCGAGAGACGACTCAGGCAATAAATGGATCTTCCCCCCCCTCCACTCATACAAACACTCACTTCATTTCATGCTCAGTAAAAAAAATATTTATATATTAAATACTTTTTTCTGCTTTGCTGAACAGAGCACTGTTGGGACGCTGAGGGATGATGGGTATTAAACCTGCCTCTTGTGGCATTGTGAGGAAAAGGGACAGCTGAAAGGAGAAACCTGCAGCCAGCTTCAGCACAGGACAAACAGGACATAATAATACTACGAGCAATAAAACAAAAAAGTGCCCACTGCACTGTGGGGTAATTTATTATTAGTAAGTCTTGTTAAACTGCAGGTTAAAAGTTCTCTGAATACATGAGGGCATTTAAGTTGAACTGAAATCCTTCCTATACTTGGGTTCTCAAAGGCACATCAAGACGTTTTTTTTTTTTGTTTGTTTGTTTGTTTTTTACATTCTTCGTGTCTTTGAGCCCACACGTTCATTTTAAACACACAGACACAAATTACATCACCAGTGTAAGACTGCAGCATCGCTTCATATTTGTACAGCAGCAGGAGGAGTTGTGTGTCGTCCATCTTAATTACAGGCTGTAGTTTCAGCGTGCAGCTCCCTCTGTGTCTCTACATCAGTGAGCACACAGCCCTCAGTCTTCATTAAACGTCTTTCCCAGGGGAGACATTTAGAAATCTCTTACAGCCTCAGACAGTCTGAACCGCTCTGACAGTGTTTTTTAATCTTTCCGGCGATTTATTAAAACTAAACAAACTGACCCATCGTGTGTTTCAGGAAGCAACAACTGACAGCTGGTGTTCAAACGCAGCCGAATGTCATCTCTTGATTCTGCATATTCTGTTGTGTGTTGTTGGTGACGGCTGCTGAGGCATCACACAGCAAAGCTCCACGTGCATCGGCTAATTCCTGTGGATTCCCACAGACATGCCTGCGTGTGCTCTGCCTCCCTGCTGCACACTTTAACCTCATTTAGAATTGAGCGGGGAGTAAACAGCGCTCCGACTGAAATGAACCGAAATGAACCCGTCTCGTGCCCTACTGCACGTTCCCTTTCTCTCCGTCTCTCGCCCTCCGCTTTTCATTCACTCGCTAATTAGTCACAAACGCCTCAAAATATCTGTGACGGCAGCGGATGAGCGGCCAGGCACTGAGACCCTGAAGAGACCCTGGCTCACAGTGTTGTCACAACACTGCTGCTGCGTGCCCTCTGCACTCTCCCTCCCTCACACACACAGAGCTACAATCCTAAATTCCTATATTTGGTGTGTGTGTGTGTGTGAGAGAGAGAAAGAGGGAAAGAGACAGAGAGAGAAAGAGCCTCTGGTAGCTCAACTAGAAAAAGCTGAGCCTTTCCATATCAGGACTGTGCCTGCAGAAAGCACACACACACACACACACACACACACACGCAATGCAGACACACTGGCTGTCATGTGTTAGTGTGTCAGCCAGTCCTGCATAGCCTGAGAAACGTGACTAGATTAGGAGCAGATTCAGCATCCCAGAACATTTCGCTATGTTAGTTTGTATCTGTGTGTGTGTGTGTGTGTGTGTGCCCATCAGAGTAAGGCAAAGCATTAGTCACGCTTGGTGAGATATGAAAGAGCAGGGGATCCTCTGCCGTAAGGGACTTCTCGCACACAAACACACGTGCCTTCATCTCTCTCCCCTCCTCGTTTCATTCTCTCGGTCCCTCACATCACGCTCGCTCCTTCTCTCAGGCTCAAAGTTGCCAACGAAAGAACAACATGAGACGACCGGGTTCATGTGGCAGCAACGACCAAAGGACAGCGATGAATGCACATAGTTCAATATATTATTTATCAATATTTTAAGTTTTGTTTCTCTGTGTTGCTTTAACAACTTTGTCTCACTCATACAGTAATAATATGAATTGAATTGATCTATAATGTAAATATATGATTTTAAATATTCTCAGATGTATATTATAAAAGAAAATACACCTAATTTTGATTTTTCGGGATAAATTGCTTAATGTTTTCGTCATAAAATCTCCCCCCCCGACATTGAGGAATAAATAGATCAGACTATTTGACCACTGCATGAACTTGATGAGTTACTTGGATGCTTACTTGAGTTTAATCTTCATATGCAGCCCTGACAGTGTCAAACGGAACCATTAAATCATCCCCGATTGAACTTAAAGATAAAGCCTATCTTCTATGCAAAGGATGACGCTGTAGTGCTTGAATCGCTCTCACTTGTAGGATCATATCAGTTGCTACACAAAAGCACCATGAAATGTCTTTGACATGGCTGCAGCCCAGAGGAAACCAGGGGAATGAACAAGGCAGGAGGAGCTGGCAATAACACCCACCCACAGCTGAAACCCACGGCAGCACATCCAGTCTGCAGGAGAGAACCCATCTCACCTGCTGCAGCAGCCACACGTGGATCGAGACACGGACACAAACTCTAAACCTTAGAGACCTGATTTCAGACCAGCACTGACATCTGCAAACGTTCTTGAAGTTTTCAGGAGGGACGAAGGTAAATGAAGGTAAAAGTCTCAGCACGCTCCCTGCCAGCGTCCTGGTTCCGCGCCTGGA
This sequence comes from Pseudorhombus dupliciocellatus, assembly GCA_016785235.1. Taxonomy (NCBI): domain Eukaryota; kingdom Metazoa; phylum Chordata; class Actinopteri; order Pleuronectiformes; family Paralichthyidae; genus Pseudorhombus; species Pseudorhombus dupliciocellatus. Next base: position 3,169,766 of record JAFBJW010000359.1, on the reverse strand, counting down.
AAATGTCAGAGTGAGTAAGTGGCCGTTCCAAAACTGCATCTCTACAAATGTCCCCAGATGAAAAAGAATTTCCATACACGTAGAAGACGAAGATTGAGATGGACGGAGACATGGTTTCTTCAGCAGAATGCATTTGTCCTGTCCCGCCTGCTGTGTGCTCTGCAGCACCAAACATTATCTGAATGTGCCAGACATTTTCCTGTTACCTGCTTTCACAGCAGATTAGTGGCGCACCGCGAAATACCATCTGCACCAGCCCAAATCCTGCTTCATAGTACAAGCCTCAGATTTCTACCTGAGAGCATTTTGTGCACTTTTTTTTTATTTCCGATCAAACAGTCCGGGCATTTGCAGACTTATCAACACTGGATTTAATTCACAGAATAAAAAAATGAATTTGAACTGGTGAAATCGTCATTCTTAAGTGACTCCGCTGTGGAATCAGTCAGGAAGTGTCTAAGTCAAAGTAAAAAAGTAAAACACAGAGCTGAGCAGAAATGGAGGAACATATTCATCTATTTTGAATGTGTTGACCTAGTTGAGGTGTTTCTGATTTCTCTTCTCAGGCACTTTAACAGCCTCAGAATTGGACACATTGCTGCCAAGGTAAAATGAATCCACCCTCATGCATTTAAAATGTCCTCTCCTCTCTTCCCACCGTGCACCATGAGTGCCTCTGCCTCAGTTTGACTCGCTCTGTGTATCTTGCTTATATGTTCCACAAACTTCACAGTGGGTTGCCTTTTTAGACGATGAGGTCACGTCTCAGGATGGGACCATCACAACGCCTCCACAAACTAGTTGGTCACATCCCTCAGTAACTTGTAATCTCCCCCGCTACAGTTCTTCCAGAGGACATTGGTCTCACTGTGTCACACACTTGTGTTGATTCCCACTCTCTCTCTCTCTCTCTCTCTCTCTCTCTCTCTCTCTCTTTCTATAGTCCAACAGTTGTCTCTCGGCCTGCCACGTCTAACAGGCTGTCAGGTTGTGGTGATCTAATAGGACAGAAGTGGTTTTTTTATGGCCTAACTGCTGAACTGGACAACAGCAAACCAATGCAAGCACACACAGATACACGCAGTCCGAGCGACTATCAGAAAGATGCACGTGACTTTGTCACAGCAACGTGAACATCCTCCTCTCTGTCTCTAGCTTTCCAAAAGACAGGAGATTAACAAAATACTGTTTGATAAAGACATAAAAATGCAGTTTTCATTATTTCTATTCAGCTCCAAACCCGTTCAGAGAGCAGTTTGGGGTTAAGCTGTGTGTTTAAAGACTGCTTGGAAGATGCGGCTCAGTGCAGCCACACTTCCTCCACATTAAAAGCCGCAGTCCTCCTTTAATATTTCATGTGTTGATTTTCCATAGTTTCAGAGTACTTGGAGGATGATGAATTCCTGAGCCCTCGCTGGCTTAGCGCCGCCTGATGTTATGTAATTAGCGAGCGAGCGGGCGCGCTCGTCAGGGATGCGGGCGGAATAATTTAATTATGGGGACAGATGCCAAAGATCTGTCGAGAGGCGTGAGATGTGAAGATGAATCTTGTTTTTAATCAAATTTATGGATTAGCGACACACATTTATATTGGAGGTTATGAATACACTTATGCTGTTGTAACTTTAACATATTTCCCAGCACTCTGCTGGCGCAGGTTTCATATAAAGACGTATGTGCAATGCAGAGCTCCCAGCTGGGAGGGAAGACCAGCTCTACCACACCACTGTTGGTATACACTCAGCTGTGCACCTAGCGGAACTTCAAAAATAATAACAAGAAACTGTAATTGGATAGCAAACCAACAAACAAGAGTTTTTGCATCAAATGCTATGTTTCAAAAGTTAAGTTATTAGTGAAAGTAAGTTTAACAGAAACAATCTTCACAAACACTGCGCATGCGTGTGCCAGTGTAAACAGGAAGCAGACTGGCTCCGCTGGAGTTGGTTGCTTATTTCCATAAAATGCAGCAAACAAGGAAACAAGGATGATAAGACTGTTCCTGGGCCAACGACGTGACTGTCACTGAGACTCAGTCAGTGTTGGACCTTCAGGAGGCAGAGGGAGGTGAGCGCATTCAAACCAAAATATGGCGAGCAGTGATTCCAAAGTTCTCAGCTCTGTGACGGGGGATGCAGTTTCAAAATAATTCAGAGTTATGTGGATTTATCCTCTGCGTCTTTCAGCTCCACGTCAAGTAAGTAGCAGCAGCAGCAGCAGGACATGGGACAGAGACGTCATTATAAAGTGAGGGAAGAGTTTACAGAGTTACAGAATCAGACAGAACACAAACCTGCTCTCGCTGAAATACACGCACACACACACACACGCTCCCTCTCCTGCCGGCTACTAACTCTCACCTTAGTTCATCTCAACCCTTGACAAGCTTCCTCTTTCCTTCTCTCTCTCTTTCCGCACATTTTGCCTGAGTCTCTCTCTCTCTCTCACACACACACACACACACACACACACACACACACACACACACTCTACCTACCTTGCATCCAAACATCAGAGATATGGTGTTGTTGGTACATGCTACTTTGCAGTGGCACAACATGTGGCTAACGTTAGCTATAGCTGGTCCCGCGCTGGGGGGGGCATCCTAGCCTTCATACACACGCTCGCACACATCCACACACGTTGCACACGTGCACGCACACATGCACACGCATGTGTGTTCCATCAACCGCGCTCCATCCTGTCCCACGATCCCCCTACTCTGCTTCCCGCCCCCCCCCCCACCCCACCCCACCCCACCCCCCAACGCCAGGCTACGGTCCTCAGCTGTGGCAGGCCGAGGCCGCCGTCCTCTCCCTCACGCTCTTCATGTCTCCCGTCGTCTTCATCATCATCATCATCAACATCATCATCTTCTTCTTCATCATTGTAATCCTCATAGCTGGTCAGGATGCAGGGAGCAGCATGGTCACTGTCTGCGTGTGTGTGTGTGTGTGTGTATTCAGCGTGTTGTTGTTGTTGTTGTCAGCATGCGTGTGTCAGTCTGTTGGCGTGTGTGCATGAATGAATGTGTGTTCATATGTGTGTGTCAGTATGTTGTCCTCTCTTGCAGCAGCAGTCCCAGTCCTCTGTCTCCCCTCTCTCCCTCTCTCTCTATCTCTGTGAGTGTTTGCCTCTGTCGTTCTATTGCTCCCCTTCTCTTCCTCTCCCTCTGTGGCTCTCTGGCTTGCTCTCTATCTGTGTCTCCCTCTCGTTCCCTCTCGTTCCCTTTCTCTCCCTCTCGCTCTCTCTCTCTCTTTCTCTCTTTTTCTTTCCCAGTCTTGCTCACTCTGCCTCGGTTCGCTCCACTGCCTCTCTTGGCCCGCCTCTCAACGGCAAGATCAATGAGAGACAGAAAGACAGAGAGAGACAGAAGAGAGACATGCACACCGGGCCAGAGGGAGGACGAAGGCAATGTGTTGTCTATCTGGTGCCCCCTTCTCTCGCTCCCTCTCTCTCTCTCTATTCACCTTATCGTTCTACCTACTGCAGTGATGCTCATCCTCACTCACACACACACTGCAGAGGAGGAGACGGGTAAGGGTACAGTGTTACATGGACTAGTGAACTGACCGAACATGACAGTGGTGGAGAGACATGGGGGAGAGGGAGACATCAAGAGAGAACGAGCGGGGCACAAAGTCATTACATCACGCAGCGTCACAAGCAATGATCTCCTAAACACACACACACAAACGGTTTAGTTCATCTAAGACTCAACCCTCTAAATTGTGCGTGGGTGGGTGTGTGTGTCTTCGTGTGTCCACTCTACAGCACCTGGTCAGCTTTTCAAATTATCATCAAGCATGGATGTGACTGGCCTCCTCCTGGTGATGTCATCTTCCTTTCCAGTAGCAGTTGAGCCAGCTCTGATATTTTATTATCTGCATATTTTTGGAGCCCTGTGTTTTGGCAGCAGCGCCCCCGTCTGCGTCTGAAGAGCGACCTAATTAAAATGAATGAGCTTTGTGTTTTTTCAGGCAGCCTGAGCGTGGCCCCGGGCGCAGGTTACTGGCAGGACACCGTCTATGTATCCGGTTATTATAAGAGTAATGTGGCACATTTCATTATGGGCCCAAGACCTTCTGTGGAAGACAATCCAGGACGATGTCTAATATTAATCGAGGTGTCTAAACTGAATGGGACAGAACTCATTGATAAAGCACACGCCGCAGGAAAGGTTGAGGTCACAGTGGCAGAGGGCTGGGCAAAGCAAAAATGGGATGTACAGTCCCTCCATTGGATTGTGGGTCTACCCCAAGGCATCCAGGAGACGTCCTGACACGTGTCTGAACCACCTCAACTGGAACCTCAACTCTGAGGTCTCTGAGGGTGTCTGAACGCCCCACCCAGCCTGAAACGCTCATGACACTGAATTCACGGCAGCGCACAGAACCATAGCCCATAGAACCAACCTAGAGAAGCGGACGAGGCTAATGCTAACAGCAACCTAGCGCAGTGGCAAGAGGAGGATGCACCTCCTTCTTCATAGAGGGGAGGCGTTACAGGAGATAAAAGGGCAGAGCAAGTCAAACAAGTCCCAGCTTGCTCTCCGGCCAGGGCTGCTGATGGCGACAGCTGGAGCATCTGGACCGTGACACCCACTCCACTCTGTGGGTGGATGTCTCAGTTTTCTCACCTCGACTGGAAAATAAACAACTCAGCATGAGAGGGAAGACGGAGAGAGCGGAACAATATGTGAGGGAGCGGAGAGGGAGGCCAGGGTCACCGAGGGCAACGGGAGAAAGGCTGATACTAAATGTGTCCAGAGTTATATACGTTTAGTGATGAATCATGAACCGAGGACTGCCTCACATTACATGCTAAACTGGTAAAGAGAAATTATTTATAGAAGGTCCAATAGAAGGCAGAGATACGAGCCCGAGGAGTTCAGTCCTGAAGTTAATGCAGGTGGACAAGTCAGATAAATAATGTAAACACATGAAAGGTTATTCTGAGCACAGCAGGGACTTCATCTTAAAAAAACTAATCTTTCAGAGTAATTAACAGATTATTTATATTCATGCTCAAGATGAAATATGTGATTTATTTTTGCATCCATCCATAATCCCTCAAGATGTTGAGTAATATTTCTTGATGTGCAGTTACATTTCAGTGATGTCTGGTTTGGACACTCCTCAATAACAGCTCTTCAAACTTTTTAAAATCTGGGCCAAGACTCCAGATCATGTTCTGATTTTCACAGGGAGGCAGATGAAACGGCTCTTATTAAAGTTTTACAGCTTAACCTGGTGCCAAACATGTTGATAACTACTGTCTATATTAGAATAATTAATGATAGTCATAAAGCATTGTTTTTTTAAACTAAGCTTAGCGACAACAGAGCACATGACAAAGACTCTACAACAAAATCAATTAAAGTCATAAAATCCCGTGCTCTCTCTCAGTAGATCTAATGAGAAGTCTGGCTCCTGTGTTTTTTAAACATTAATAGCTTTTTAAAAAAATGTCTGGGATCACACTCTAAGGAACTAACTAAGGATTTTATATAAACACCCAAAGTCTGTATTTCTGTAGGAAAACCGATCAGGGCATTCATTTATGGAAGTGAGCTTTGGGTCATCATTCCAATAGTGTTGGCTCGAGTGAAGTTAGCTGTCCTGAGATCAGTTATACAGCGTGTCCCCTTGTGTTTTTGGCAAGGAACAGATGGAGATCCTGCTGATGTGTGTGCATGTACTTCCACACACGCACACACCCACAGGCATCCTGGCTCATCAAACAGAGTATATGCAAAGATAGCATCCACTGCCACGCTGTCAACAACACACCCATTTACTAGTAAAGTATTAACCACGGAAGGAATAAGAGAGACAATTGGAAAGAAAGATCCAAAGGAAAAGAAAGAATGGAATGAATGAGAAACAAATGTGGAGCCAGAGAGAGGATGCAACCTCATGGGCCTGGCAGGCATGCACTACATGTTAACATTAGTAGGTCAGCCAGCACAGAAATAACCACGCTGTGTGATAACCTCACACACTCCCCTCCCAGCCAATCACGGTGGGTTCTCCTCGCTCCACAGCAGCCAATCGGAAAACACTCCATACATCAACATTTCAAACGTGGTCACGTGATCAGCATTCACCAGCTGTTTATTCAGCTTCCACATGAGTGAATCTGCCTCTGAATATGTCTCCCGCTCCAGAGGGCTGCACCAAGTCCCAGTGAGGAAACCTCACGGCCGCAGACCACAGCACCAAGATCCATCCATATATTTATCGCTATTGTGAAAATATGGTTCAATAACAAAGTCCAGGAAACAGTGTGTGGCATTAGAGGATAGGAAGTCTCTGCAGAATGACCATCTGAGCAGCCAACGTGTTGTCAAGTGTGTTTCCTATACAGACAGCGCCACCGTGTGGTGAAACACAGACATAGCCGCATCAGAACTGGGCTGGCCGGCAAATCATTCCATCTTGACGATGTTTTAGAAATTATAAGATCGACAAACTGGACTAAACCATGGTAAAAACGAACACCACAGCCTACCACAAGCATCTGGATACAGACACAGAGTTTAAAGAAAGTTTTGAATAAACATATAAAATATATTCAATGTGAAGCTATAATGATTTTAATTTTCTTTGTGAAAAACTTTGATTAATCAACCTCCACACATTATTGCACATGACCAGAAGTATCAGCTCCTTGCATCTTATTCCCATCAAGATTTGTGATTAATTTGAAGATACCAAAAAAATGTTTAACCTTGAACGTGATTGAGTGACCCGTACCAAAATTAAACCATCCTCAGAAAATCTGAACCATGGTGGTTTTAAAACACATTCATTTAGGCTTTAAAGATATAAATAATAAACAAGGATGATAAACATGAGTTATCATTATTATTATTATCACTGAACATATTTTAGAAAACAGACGTCACAAATCATCATTTCTACTGCTGCATGTGGAACACTGGTGGGAGCACCGCTGACCAGTTCAGAGGGGCAGAGGGATATATTTTCAATCTCTTTGAATCTCAATCAACAAATGGACCCGAGCTCCTCTCTCAACTTCCCTGGCACAGTCAGGGGTCAGGAGGTCATGAAGCTCAAATCACTCTCTAAGCTGTTTTATTTCCACCAACTGGAAAATCAATGATAAGACTAAACTGAACTGAAATAAACTCAGACGACTGGCTCGTTTGAGTGTGTGTGTGTGTGTGTGTGCGTGCGTGCGTGGGCGTGTGTGCAGGTTGGTGTAGCTCCAAAGAGATTAGTATTCTGCTTAATGAGATTAGCTACTCTGCTTGAACTCAGGCATGACATGGGCTGAACAATGACCATTTTAATAGTAGCCTGCTTGCCGGAGTGGCCTGAGCCTCGTAGTCAACCACTATTGGTGAAACAAATGTTGGTAAAGAGAGTGCATGTGATAGTAATAACCACAGAAAAATGTTTTCATATACAACCCTCAATGAGACTCACTGCTTACATACGTTATACAGCCCGGTGATTTGCTTTACCACAGTCCAGGCCTTGTCCTGACAAAGCTGACCTGTGTGACCTGCCAGGTTCGGCTGATTGAAGCTTAAGTCTGGAGCCTTGGTAGCTAATGTAGGGTTCGGCTTCCTGATTCTGATCATTTTTCAGGGACATGGACTCGACAAGGTTGGAGGAACACTTCCAGGTCTCAGCATTGAACTTTCCCGGGTTCTATTTAAACTACTTTTTCTTTTGCACATTGACAACACACAGCAGTAACGAGTCTGACGTTAAATTGTGATCATTCCCAAAGTGACACGTGGCCTCTCTCGCAACATAAAAGAAAGAATTCCTGTACGGGCAGCTGTCATTAATGTCACACCCTCCGGCCCTGGAATACTCCCTCTAATCACTCAGCTCCTCTTAAGCTGCCATGAGCATCTGTGATTTCTCTGATAGCATCCTGTGGAACTACGTATGGACCAGAGACAGAGGGTGGACACACTAATTAAAGATATGGTTAATGATTCTACTCAGAGGTTCTTAGGACCAGTGCAGTCCTTAGGGTTCACTTTGCATTTGTCTGGTTTACCCTGGAGTTTATGAGACACATTCAAACAGAGTAACAGAGACTAACTCTCTGCACACACTCCTGCAGACGGAGGAGGAATGTGTATGGCAGTTATTGGTTATGGTGGACATCAGATATGTGTGTGGATGACTGGAGAGGAGCGTGGTTTCAAATCTGGTATTGAGTGTTGTGGAAAGTTTGTGGCATCGGTATCGACGACAAAAACCTTGGAATCCTGAGGTCCCTACTTGCTGCAACTACAAGACTCTGCAGCAACACATGACAAGGGTGAAGTGCTCTGGAATTTAAAAAAAGAGGAGGTACGTTACATTGACTGAGGGTGCAGAGTTGCGATGGTCCATCTTCACATGTAGCCCTTGTGCTGGCCCAGTAGGTGTCAGCCCAATACATGCAGGGCTCTCCGCACCCCTCCAGACTTCTCTGAAGGGCTGGATGGACGGTTAACGTTTCACACCGAGCCCAGTGCAGTGAGCTAACCTGCTACAGACGATCCTACATGGCTGTGCAGGTGCACCGCAAAAGGCTGGATAGTCCTGGAAGTTCTCTCCCTCTTCCTCCCTCTCATGCCTTATCAGTTGATTAATTTGTTAGCTGTGACCCCCTCCTCAGTTACATCACGCTGACAGATGGACGGTCCCACAGATGGTTGGATCAGTGGAACGATGCAGCGTGGAGTTTCCTGGCAAAACGAAATATCCCATCAAAGCCCGGAACGCTAAGCACTCGCACACTTGCTCTGTCTCTTCCCCTCTGCCGCAGAGTGTGTCTCCCTCATTATTTCCTCTCTTTACTCCTCTTTGTCCATACGAAAATAGCCCCACCTCTGTAAAGACTATTAGCAGCCTAAGGTAAGCCTCTTAGGAGAGACTCTTGCTCTCTTGGAGCACGGGAAGCCAGTGACACTCGGTAAGACCCAATCACAATCACACACTGCAGGGACAGGCTTTAAGACTGGATATATCATTGAAGAAAAGAGGATTGGGCAAGATAGAGAGGTGAGTTCTGATCGAAAGTAAAATCCACAAACTGTATGTTTGACAACAATCTCCACAGGATACTACTGGGTGGTGTCAAGTGTCTAGAAACTTCTGCAATTATTTCGACAAATATGTCCCGTTAAAGCAGATCCATGCAGATCCTGCATCCATGTGTTTTGGCTTATTCCTGATGACTTTTGCTCCTGTTTAACACCTGGACAAACTTCAATTCGGACAACTGTGTTAAGATTAAAGGTGTCTGAACGTGGCATCGCGTTTGGCCCGGCGTGCCCTTCCTGCCTGCAGGGACCAGGAAAGAACAGGATCAACTAGAAGGACGACTGAAGTGCACACCTCCTGCCAAAGCTAATGCCCTGTCTCACAACGTCAACCTTTCCCATTAATTATATAAACGGTCACAATCAGTCATAATTGCCTTTTTAACTCCATCGTTTCAAAATAAAGGAAAACGTTTTACACTTCTCGTAATTTCTGCATTCATGTGCATGTAGAGTACATGCATATTTAATCAGATCCATGCCAAATATATTCACGATCCAGCCTACTTTTAAAGTACTCTCTCCTGCCTTGAGACCAGTCAGCCGACCAGTGCACGGGTCCGTTACCTACGCGGCCAGCCAGTCAGTCACACAGCTCATCTTTTGAAGAGTGTGTCCTCTCAACCCACTTTTCCCGTCTCCCTGGGTGTCACGTGTTGTCAGACCAAGAGCTGAGCAACAGATTGACATTCCCATTAGATTTGCTTCATCACAGCACAGCCTGTTTCCTCGAAGAGATAATGCCTCGCGTTGTGCTCAGTCACAAAGTGCAGTAAGCCTTTTGCAAAATTCACAATCGATAACTCACGCACTCCCTCCTGTACTAGGCAGGTTGTTTTTATGTGATGCACTTCATTTGAATGGTTCACGGCCATTCACACTCTGCTGCTCATTCACACTCATCTAAATGACAAGCTCCCGCTCCTCTCATTCAAACTCCAGCATGCCATTCACATCGTATCAAAATGAAAAGACGGATTCTAATAACCCAAATAAATCTCACGAGGGCAGGCACGCCTGCTCTACCGCGGTCTCACCTTGGTAGTGAGGATACAGATGCAGTCCATCCTCACCCGTCCGGCCGGCAAACTTTCACCCAAACATCATCCAGCTGCAACTTTCCTCTCTCGCCACTAAGTCGCTTGTTGCTGTTGGCAACGTCCCCCTGTCATCTGTGTATGTTTGTCTCCTCCTTTTCCTCTCATCGCTCAGCTTCTCCCTCCACCCTCCTTCGCGTCCCCTCCACCTGTCCTTTCACCGGCACGGCCGGGGAGGACTTCTCAAATAAATGGCAGGCCGGCTCGGAAACATGGCAGCTGGCCCCGCGCACCTCCACCCACCCTCTTGTTATCCAGCTGCTGTCTTCCGTTTTATGGCAGCTGGACGCCACGTTTTGACCTCAAAGAGAGCACTGCTTGGAATATGTATTTAAAAAACGGACTCAAGATAAAGCGGCAGGCGCCGAAATTCTATACACGCAGATGCAGAGGAAAACTCCCACACAGACAGATGTGTATACACAGACATGAGCACACACCAGTACACACTGCGCACACTCCACTCTGCTGTTTTATCAGGTCAGTCAGTGTTTGGCAGGAGAGGGGGTTAGACTGAATGAGTAGTAACTACGATGGAGAGATGGATGCTCTACTTTCAAACTGGACTGCGGGTATTGGGGAAGTCAGAGTTCCATATGTGCCCTGAAGCTCCACACAGATGGGATTACGCTAGCTCAGGACATAGAGCTTTTTTTTTTTGAAAGATGCAAGCAATGACTACGATTACTGTTGCATTTTAAACCGAAACAACGCTCTCGAATACGATTATTGAAGAAAGTTTGGTAGATCGCAAATCCACATCTTCACGAGTAGAATTAGTTCCTAAACTGTGTGACAGTATTAAATGATGGTGACGTCTCTGAGAGTTTTGTCCAAAAGTGAGGGTTTTTTAATGCATTTTAGATCCAATACAATTACAAAATAGGTTTTACAGAAATATCATTACATTCTTCTTTCATTTCTGATGGATGATTCTAAAACTGAGAACAAGGTTAATTTGATATTGACTTCTGTCCGAGTCAAACTTATTATTCACTATTCATCAACATTGTATTGTACAGTAAGTTGAAGTTCACTGGATAAAGCTGCCGGAGCTCAGGATCTGGCATCTCAGAAGAGGGGTCTTTAGCCGGCTGCAGAAGATGTGTGGACCTGGGCTGTACTGATATCGATGGAGGAGCTTGTTTGGGCAGCCGCTGGTAACCAGTGAAGGGAGCAGAGGAGCAACGTCGTCTGAGGCAGCTGAAGTGGGTCGGCAGGGGCAGATCTCAAATGTCACTAATTGAACGCCTTTTTGACTTTTCTGCAGACATATCTGAAGAACCTGCCCATGGAACTCCTTTGTTTCCGATGCATCAAGTGATTTCTAATAAGGGACACAAACAGATCTTCAAACTCTGTTTGCTGCGCTGTGGTCAGACACATCAGTGTCCTGGCAGAACCACACCTCACACATAGGTCCTCGAAAATGTCCTTGGCAATTGCTTTGGGAATTTGCTTCACATTAAAGTTGATGTGTTTGACCTCGTCCCATGTTTTTTCACAGAAGCTCTCAATGACAAGTTCTGCATTTTCATGGGATTCTTGTCCTGTCTCGTATATCGCTTCGATCACATTCCTCACTAGTTTCTTGACAGCTGCTTTCTTTTTGTCCTTTGCGCACACTAAGTTATGCACGTGCTCGGCCTTCTTGGCTTCCTCCACATCCTTGGAAGTCACCAGATCCTTGACATCCCACTCATCCTCTTCATCATCTGCACACTTGCTGATTTCCTCCTCAGGCAGTAAGTCCAGTATTGCCTGTCTCAGCTTTATACCTTGTATCCTGGCCTGATTGTCAAGCCACCAACTCATAAGTCCAAGGCAAGACTGCAGTTTCTTGCATAGGTGAGCGTACTTCTCAGCATCTGAGTCATGAATGCTGTTTTGGTAGAGGACATGGGACAGAAGCAGTTGGAAACCCAGATGTTTTCCACAGAAATTGTGCTTCATATTCCAAAACACACACGCATCTGCAAAGCTTTCCTCACCGGTCAAAAAGAGGAGCAGGTGGTTAACACTGGCACTGAGAGACAGTGTTGGCTTTTGTCCTGAAACGTCCAGGTCAGTCTTGAATTCGGTCTTCAACTCCGCCACATTGTGAAATATTAATGCTCTGATAAACTGCCTGGCAAGGACGACTTGTATCTTTAAGCAAACTACTTCCATAGTGGTATTTTTCTTCCTTTTTGAGTTTTTGACACCACAATACTCTTCAAATATTAACCGAGCAATTTCAAATGCAGGTCTTTTTATGTCCTGAAAGAATTCTCTTTTCAGCACCAAAATCTCTGAGTCTGGAAGATCGTTGAGAAATGGGGCTGTGATATTGGCCACCTCCTTATTTAATATTTCAGATATTTTTAAGGCAAATCTCACTATCAATGACACTTCAATAGTTCCTAGATTTGCGAAGCTGAACTTCTGGGTATCCAAACTATGTCCATCGACAGCCTCGCTTTGCCCCTGTTCTGAGAGTGGATGTTTTGGAAGTAGCTCTAATCTGGAATCGAAGGACAATAATATTTTGCAGGTATTGTCAATCATTGCTTGGAGTCTGCAGGCGGGTGTGACATAGGCAGTAGGCTGTCCACACCTCATGTCAATGAAAAGTGGAGAGTTGGCAGTCAACACAATGTCTTTCAGGATCAAGTTCCTCAACAGGTCCAAGCTGTCACAATCGAGCACCTTCTGATAGCTCATGAAGTGTGAAAAGCATTCTATGATCAGATTGCCCACACTGAAACGAATACATTCTTCTGTTATGACCACATTTTGGGCCACAGGATCCATAGACAGAGTGCGTAAACTGCACGTTATGATCTCAAATAGCAGCTTCGCTAACAGAGATTGCGTAGCATCATCCAGCTCACCCTTGCGTATGAGCTGCCACTGTTCGAATGTAATCCTTTGGAAGAATGGCAATGCCAAAGATCTGAAATCCATCTGGTCCATGGTCGGTGGTCGACAAATCTCATTGACCTGTTGTTTTCTATCCTGTTCTGTAGCTCTGTTGTATTAACACGGACTTAATAAGTCAACAAATCACCTGACCAAATATCAAAGGAACAAAGGAAGACATCAAAGGATCTCAACTATCATTAACCTTTGATCACTGTCAGCGACAGACAACAGTGAAATAAAAGCTGAAACCGTTTGACCGAGATCAGTTAGAGTTCAGTTCTGTTCAATTAGGGAAAGAATGTGAGTGCGCAACAATAAAGATATGGACAGAGAGATATGAAGTAGCAGTCATCAATTACTATAACCCTTAAACTAAAGCTAAGCTAAGCCACAGTGTTTTTAGTCACCATGATCAGGTAAATAGAGGTGATTTTAGAGTCTGTTGGGACCCTCGGACCCCCAAGTCTCAGGGGGCCCCTCGGGGCCCCAAGCAGTTGCCTGACTTGCCTCCTCATTGAAACACAGGGTTTCACCAATCATTGGTGAAATCACTGACAGACAAGCTCTCCATAGCACATGAGTAAAAGCAATCCTACAACTGAAGCAATCCATCCTTCACTCTGCGACTGACTGCAGGCACATTTTGTGGGGGTGTGAACTTGTGTACTAACACAAAATAACCAGATACTGTATTTCCTACCTTGATGGGGGTCGGAGGGCTGGTTAGTAGGCCTGGCCTGGGGCTGGTTGGACCATGGCGGGGGCTGGTTGGACCATGGCGGGGGCTGGTTGGACCATGGCTGGGGCTGACTGGACCATGGCTGGGGCCTGGGGAGGTGATATTTACTACCCCAGGGCTGGAACAGAGATCAGAGTGTCTGAAGGTGAAAACTTTCCACAATAGAACTCGCTGATGTTGCAAAAGGTTACATGGCATACCTCAAATTAGGTCCTTTAGATAAAGGCCTGGGAGGAGCTGTGGGGCTGAGGTTGCTGAAACTAAATTTCCCCTGGCTGGGGCTGGTTGGACTTGTGTTGGGAGTGAATTTGCTTTGGTCCTTACTGGTCGAATTAGCTGTAGAGATGACTGCATTGTCTGTGACTCTGTTCAGACCAGGGCTGGTGCTGGGAGTGGTGCCAGTGGGGGTTAGTTTGTCCGGAGTGGTTGGAGGCACAAGGCCCTGGATGGTGCTGGAGATGAGGGCTGAGACCGTCACCAGTTTGAGGTCAGGAGAGGCATGATGGATTTGTCGATTTTCACAGATGTTGGAGTTTTCTGAAGAGGCAACAGAGTCGGTGGGAGTTGTTCCATTCAGTGCTAACGGGAGAGGTTTTTTGATGGAGCCAGTTGGGGTTTCTACTCCATTCAATCCAGCAGATGAGGGAGACGATAGTTTAGGAGCTTCTGCGGAAGAGGATTTACATGCTCCTGACTCAACAGGAGGGAGAGGAGCGCGGTATTTCACTGTGGACTGCTGTGACTGAGGAGTATCTGACTGTGTTGTTGGGTTATATCTTGGCGTTCCAGGGATCGGAGGGGCAGGTTGACGCTTGATTGACCTAGGTTTGGGAGTCAAGGCTTTCGGCTGAGTTGATTCACTAGCAGCTGGTGGGGTCTGGGGAGCAGAGGAGGCCTGTGGCTGATCAAGGAATTGTGCTGTCTGGTTAACGGAATCAGGGAGGTCCCCTGGACCAGCCGTCTGCTCCACAGTACACTTGCTGTCTGCAAGGATGCTCAACTCATAGTACTCCTGGATATCTGCAAGTACAAAAATCACTCAATAAACAAACACAAGGGGTTACTGAAGGGTTCAGCAGATTGATAAATTATGCTTTTGACTAAATGACAGTAATAGACAGATTATAAATCTCATTATGACTCAATACTTGTTCCTTTTTAAAACCTAATTTCAAAATCTGAGGCGACAGAAAATCTATGACAAACATCTTATACACTGGTGGCCTCTAGTGGCAGCACACAGATACTTCCACTGTCCATTCTGCCTTTCATCATTAATCTCACTGAGCAACAGAGGACTCATCCGTCCTCTTCCATGTCCATGGAACTGAGAGGGAGTTCGACACTGAACCACACACATGGGTTGTGAGAATGAACATGCAGCAAAAAAGACAGGGAATAAAACTTGGAGTAGGATGAATTAAAGAGAAGGAGTGAAGAATACAATGAGAAAAAAGGTAAAGAAGAATAGTTCCAAAATAAGACTTAGATATCAGGGAACGCTCAGATAAAGGTCAAAGTTGTGTTCAAAACAGGAAGTTAGCGTCATGTTCAGTGAGAGCGCGGACGCGGACGGACGGACGCTCACACACACACACACACACTCACACACAAGACAAAAATGTGTCAGTGAAACAGCTACAGGTGTGGGCGTGGTGCAATTGGGACCAGTGACTGAGAACCAGTTTGCTGCTTTACACATTTCTGTAAAAACACATGTGGCCTGTTTTTTTCCCCTCAAATAAAAACTCTTCAACACAACCAGATCCAACTATTTAAACACAGTGACTGGCTGAGGAGATTGACAAACATGTTCTTACCGAGCAGAGCGCTGAAGAGCTGACTTTGGAAGACGCTGATGACTCTGTCCAGAGATTGCTGGAGCTGGTGGTCTTCCTCCCTGTGGCCCTGTTTGCTCCGATTCTGGTCCTGTTGCCTCTGATCGAGTTTAACCCGGTACTGCTGCAGCAGCTCCAGCGCTCGCTGAGCATCTGAGTGCAAGACAAACACAAGTTTAAACAAAATCCACAAACAGAAAATGAGGGGCCACATGCTCTAGGTACCCTGAAGCAGGTCAGTAAGTTTAGAAGTTTGATGTTAAATGTTTGAAATATGTGATGTTGGGGATTGTTAAGGTGTGGCTGGCTGAGACCTCCCAGGGTGCAGATAACCACCTGTCTCTGAGTGAGTGTGGATACAGTTGTCAGCAGTTAGTGGCCTGTTCCTCTTCTCATTGTTATTCTGGAATGTGTTTCCTTTTCCTTAGGGACGCCGAATTAACCCCCGAGCCCTGGGTCATCAGGATAAACTTTTACATTTGTATCTACCAGCTCTGTCTTTAGCACCACAAGCCAATTACACGTCAAACTGATGGTTTTATGCAGAGGTTCGCACTACAATACACATCACTCTGATAAAAACTGTCAGTAACTGTAGTCATTTGGTGGATAATGAATAAGCCCAATTTACAGCCACGTCACTAGAAATAAGAAACGCTCCTATTTCATCATGTACAAGATGTGCGTGTGGAATAAATAAACAACTACATGTGTACAGGTTTCAGGGGGACTCACTGCTGCAAACAAAAAAACTACACACAATTAAACTGAAATAAGCTGTTTTGTAGATAATTATAAAGCCGAATTTACCCCAAGGTATGGTATACTAATAATACGCATTAGATTAGGATGGTGAGCGTGTGTATATAGCAGAAATAAACTATTACACGTTAAATTGCTGGTTTTAACGCGAAGTTTCGTGTTTCGATAACTTGAAGAGGCGCGCCTCGCGGATGAACAGATAAACTGATCTGTTCGGTGTAGTTTAAACAACACAACTGATTAAAAACAGATCGTTAACGTTATCTTCAATGAAATGGATAAAAAAATCGAGATAAAGCACTTTTTCCTTTTACCTTTCTGTCGCACTGGCATCGTGACGCGCACGGACGTCCTCCTCTCTCCCGCTCAGCGTGTGCGTGTGTGTGTCCCTCCTAACTGGGACAACACACTCCACGGCCGTCAGGATCTAAACTTTATGCAGTCGCTGTGTTTGCACTGTCTGATGTGCCTGTCCTCCTGTCTGTCTTCGGCTGAACTGGTTCTCCGTTCCTTCATTCAGGTGACTCCTCTCCAAACGCTGTCAGACCGGTTCTCTAACCTGAGAGGGAGGGAGGAACACACACACACACACACACATACACACACACACTCACTAGGAGGAAGTTAAGAGTGGACCACGGACTGAAAACCATAAAAAGAAATAAGGGGATTTATGGATAGACCCCTGACCCCAACCTAATTCTCACCTAAAACCAACTTTGTTAGGACCAGTTTGTGCAGGTTTTATCCAGTTAAACACCTCCTGTGCGTTTATTGGATCCAAAAAATTGACAGACACATGCATGCGACATCCCCCCCTGTGGTTCTTGGGCTGTCCGTGTCCTCCATATTCAACCATAGGCATCTGGTACCAGTATATAAACAAGCATGCATAAACACACAAAATTAAAAACCAACGTATACAAGGGATCCGATTGAAATGTCACAGGTTTAATCCCTGCAGTGGCCCGGGCGAGTTCATCCCCTGTGTGGGTTTTGTTGGTATTGTGATGGGAAACAGTGAATTGTGTTGAGTGGATTAAAGCTGCACTATATCCCAGGCTTGTACCGAACCACTAAGCCTGGTCCGGGGCCTGAGTGAAAACAACCCCTCCCAGAGGAATACACAGCATTCAGCACCGTCTCCATTCACAGTGAGAAGAAAATCCAACGTTTGTATCTAGGTTAAACAAGTCGCTGCGGCACAGGAGGAGGCTGAACGTTGAACACTTTAGGAATTACTGCATCTAAGCTTATCACTGTTTTAACAGGCAGACATTCTTCCAGATGAGCTGAGGAGATGGCGTCGATTTTGTGTGCAAAGCAAATATGTCAGCTGGGTTTATCCTGGACATGAAGGTAGGTTGTTGTTTTTAAACCAGACCCGTCTGTTTCTAAAACACAGGTTAACAACATGCGCAACTCGTGCTTAGCCTGAACTAATCCAAGGCTTGGTTGTACTCTATAGCTGTTATTATTCTTATTGATCCTCTCATCCATCTTTTGGAAAGACAAAAAAACACAAGGCGGGGACACATTCATCGGAGATACTTCGTTTGAACGCAGGATTCATGTAGAGCCTCCACAGAGATGACGGTGATGTTCCTCTGATTAAAAGAATGAAAGCAATTTGCTCCCTCACACACATCAATCCAACATGTCAGACACAATATGTCTCAGTCTGCACGTGCACACTGGATCCACTGTAGTGACTGTTCATCTGCATACACACACACACACACACACACACACACACACAGACATATACAGGAAGCCGCTGAATGCAGGTCATGGATTCAGTCCCTGGTATTGTTATTGATCGGGTCACAAGGGCCTATTGATCCCTTTGGTGGGTGCATAAAAACCGTCACTCTGTGTCTCTAACACAAACACATACACACAAGTATGAGTCGGCGTGGGGACAAACGTATGCGTGTTTGTGTGAGTGGGTTGGTCAGTCGGCAGACAGAAGTATCGTTTTGTTCAGGCCAGTGTGTAAAAGCCGGAGTAAGAAGGGAAACGAACAAAAGAGCATCGTTCTACTTTCGTCTGAGTGTGTGTGTGTGTGTGTGTGTGTGTGCACAATTACCCTCTATTGTTAATTGTCGGCCTGCACCACAGAAACCAGGGTTGTTCGGCAGGAGAACAGTGGGGAATGGTACAAGACAGAGAAGGAGGAAAATGTAGTTAATGATAGCTGTCTTTGATTCAGTATATATGATATTACACAGTAGAGGTATTTAACAATGCAGAGGGTGGAGGGACTCACATCCTTCAAAGCATCAATCACATCTTTAACCAGATGTTGAAGTCCTGCAAAACAAAATAAACCCTACTGACGGACAGCAGCGTATGTGAATATCACAAGCTAATTCAATATTTCTGTTTTAAAACTGAATGTTTGAGCTGCTTCATGAGAACCCTTCACTCACGGGAACACAGCGGACATGTATGCTTTAGAACTTTACACACAAATGCTTAATATCTCCAGTTTCACAGCAAACGTCCCTGAGTGATTGTCACTGATAAATAAATGACCCGTGATTCCAGTGGCTGGAAAATCCAGTAGGTTTTTTTCATACATCATACTCACCAGACGTCGAAGCTTCTACCTTAATAAGAAACTCTGTTTGGGACAAACTCAGCCGTCCGTCTGTGGTCCACGGCTCGGATAAGTGTCAAGATCAGATGGGATGGATGGATAGAGGGGGATGAAGAAGAGGCAGGCTGTTAGACTAATGGACGGAGACAAAAGGCGAATCTGCAGCGGTGACGAGAGGCACCGCCGAGTTTAATCCAGAGAGAAGCTGAACTGAGCTGCAGAGCCCTTCTCTTCCTAATCTTTCCTTTCATTACTGCATCTCTCTCTTTCTCTCTCTCCCCTCCTCTTGGTCCAGATATCAAGTTTTCGCTTTCATTACTTCCTTTACTTTTTTTCCTCATCCTCTCTTTTTTTCTCGTCCACCTTTCTCAGCTCACGCCGCCAAGGAAAGAGACGAATCCTGTCTAAGGACAAAGCTCAGTGCATTTGAAGGAACCCAGATTACCAATAGTGACATTTTTATTATTTGTACAATAGAGACTTTAGTACATTATTCAAAACACTTCTTATATACTGAAAAAATGGTACGCCCCAAAGCCCAAAATGGCTCCAGTGTAATCGCTGCACAGCATTTTTTCAATTTTATACATATATTATTTTTTGTAAAAACTGTATCTTAAATAGTATGTACAGATAGCGTCTGCAAAATGCATTCTAAACACATGATATATATTATATATACTTCAGCAATTACATTTCTCCGCATTAATACTCAAACTTAAAACTGGAAGGATTTCAACTTGCATGTGCAAATAAACAAAGAAATAAATAGTTCTGTTTAAAATCGCCACTAAAGTTTGTTTCCGACTCACAACTCCACAGCGGTTTCTCTCTCTTCGGAGGTCAAAGTACTTTTCTTTTTTTTTTTTTTCACACAACAGAAGAAGCAGCATTCAAGTTGGGTAGGTGTAGGTACTGCAGAAAGCATGAGTACATTCACAATCAATATGAGTCAGTTTAAAGTTCATTCACAGCTATGTACAGTGGAACCGTCCTCTGCATTTGTCCAGCTCTTATGTAGTTTAAACACATAGAAAAAAATGACTGTTTGTATAGCCATATACATATATTTATATATTTATATATATAATATATATTTGTATAACACAAATTCACAATTACAGTAGAAATACATTTTATACAGGTTTGGATAGTACATGTGTAGGTCTCCAAGTCATACTGTGCGTACTTCCATCCTTTGTTATAAGTGTCATTATAAAATATCACAATTTTTGAGCAAAGCTAAGGTATATCAATATATTTAGAAAGAATTACCTGAAACATGTAGTAAAAAATAATTATATTATCAAACCTTTTGTTTAGTCTGTTCGCATCACAATATCTTTTTATCACTCTAAATCGTTGTTGGGTGGGTGCCGGTGGTCAAACTCGACCACGCTGTACCATTTTGTGTCCCCTTACGATGACTGAACGGATGCCTATGGGGAGAGTCGACACAAAATGGCCACGAGACGACGCCGTCACGTCAAAGCCAAAGCAAAGGTCGGCGGATGTTAGGGTGCTGCTTTGCTCCGGATGAAACATCAGAACATGTGTTGCGTTTACATGAAGACTATTTTTCTGTCGTTATGTCCGTCGTGTCTCTGGAATCTCATCACAGCTTTGGCCAGAAACGTCTGGGACAAGTGTCTCAAGGTTATCTGCTTAGCGCCATATTCAGAGAGCAATCTGAGCAGAGTTCACATGTAATTTTGAACAGTCAGTAACAAAATTGGCTAATCAGTCAGCCAGTATTTCCTCAGTTTAAAACGGCTATGCAGAAATCTCAGGGGGAGCCAAAGCCTCTGTGACACAGATCGATTTCTCTGAAACTGATTAATTTCAGTGTTCCCACGTCTCATGGTTGGAACATACTTGCTGTTGTGCCGTCTACTGGAATCCTCCGGTAACACATGTTACCGATGTTGAACACGATGCAGCCAGTTGTGCCAGTGTGGTCAAACAGCAAGTATATCACAAGCCCTACGCCCTCTGTATTCTAAGGGAACTTTCTCTTTTCTCTATTTCTTTCCACAGGGAATTTCCCCCTGTCCTGTGGTTCGCAGATCAGATCTGAGCCACGCGGCGGTAAAGCTCCAATGTTCCTTAGTGTGAATGCAAGCAGGGAGGCTCAGAGTCAGGCTCTGTGTGGCACCAGGTTCAAAATATCAGTCTCACTGAAACTCAGTGGCGTCAGCGTCTAGAAGCTGACAGCACGCTGGGACCATCATACAACTCTAGCAGCTGGAGAGAGTGACCGTGACCACACGGGAAAGAGGAGCTCAAAATATGGCACGGACATGAATAATGTTACAGCGTGTTCACGTGTGTGTGAGAGAGAGAGAGAGAGAGAGAGAGGTTTTAAAATAGCGTCTCACTTCTTAAGTCAGGCTACAACACAGACAGGGCTTCACTGCACTGTTGGGAGTGGGGCTTCACTGCACTGTTGGGGGGGGGGGGGGGGTGTAAACATTAGCATGACTTGCTCAATAGATGGCACTGCAGGACAAGTTAGGCTCTGCTGAAAAGCTTGATGGGCCGAGCCTCAGGAATATTGCTTTAGCTCTTTTCAGCGAAGCTGTGCAAGTGACGGTTTGAAAAAGAAAGAAAAAAAAAAAAAAACACAGAAGAAGCAGTGATGGACGAGGGAAAATGTTTTGTTAAACTTCAGAAAATCGTCCATTTGGAGAAATGATCCCTGTATGCTTGTACGAGACAATTCAGAGTGTGGTTTATTAACAATGCGTGTAATAAATCATCAAGTGTTCAAGCCGTCTGTTCAGGCCCCAAAGAGAGTGCAACTCTAGAAAGCTACAGCTCTACATATGTACACAAGGCATGAAGTCGTAAGTTTTTCATTTCTGTACATTTCTGGCAGAGCAGAACTGAAGACCAAGGCAGGAATCAAAGAATAAAACACCAGAGAGCGGAGGGGAAACAAAGCAGAAGAACAAAGAAGAGCAGTGAGGTTCATGGAGGGGGAATCATGTGCTACAGGAAACAAAAAGAAAGAAAAATCCACCGTTGAAAATCAGAGGGGAAAAGCAGAGATAGCAAACAACAGAACCCAAACCAGGAAAAGAAACTACTGTCCAATGAACTAACCAACCAGAAAATCCAAACTGCAGCAGCCCTGTGGGACTCCAGCATCCAGAGTCCCGGTGTGGTCCGTCCGCCCGTCGATCAGGTCCCTGACCGTCAGGAGACAGAAGAGCCAATATGTTCCCTATGGTACATTTGGCACTATGTATTCGCCTTTGGTCCAGCAATAGGCAAATAAACGTCGAGTGTGTTCCCTTAAAAAGGTAAAAAAGGCGGCTCGTTTCTCAGGTCCACGAGCCCCCAGCGGAGGACCGGTGGCGGTGGGATGGCGACGAGCAGGGACAAGAAGCGTTGTTGTGTTTGTTTTTGTTTGTTTGTTATAAAACTACTTTTTTTTTTTTCTAGCACATGCTGCTGTCCCTCAGAACCACCAAGTCCACCGTCCGCTGGAAACTCTTCAGCAGAGAGACGGCTGTCTCATGCTCCATGTGTAAAAAACTATGTCCATTAGCCTGCAAGGCAAACACGCAGCACGGTCAAAAGCATGTGTGTGTGTGTGTGTGTGTGTTAGTGTGTGAGTGGGTTGGTGGAGGGATGGAGGGTCACTGTCTTCACTATCTCAGTAACACATCACTGTTGGGAAAAAGAGAGAGAGGAGGAGGGGCTACACAGTCATGCTGTAGAGAGAGAGAAGGGGTAAAGACAAAAAAGGGCGTTTAGATGAGTTCATCCAGCTAAACTGTACATCTGTGGAGAGAAGGGGGGGGGGGGCATGAGAGGGAGGAGAGATGGAGCGGAGGGGTCTGCTCGCAATCCTACAGCTGCTCTGATATTCAGTCTAATGTAAACAGATTCTTTTTTTTTTTTAACTATTTCTGTTTCAAATGTTCCTGCAGCCCTCTCTCTTTTCGTCTCAAGCGTAGCGTGACTGTTTACAAATGCATCGCAGTAAAAGAGTTCACTCCATCGGGTGTGAACATCTCTTAAAACTTAGACAGCAAAATGGCTTCACGTTCTTACAGAATTAGTAATTCGATCAGTAATTAGAAACTCAACAGGAATACATTCAGAGATCCCTGGATTATAGGAGCAGTTACACACAGGCAAACTGGGAGAACTGGCTGAAATCTCTATATAACTTTATAAAATATTTAAAATATTTTAACAGTGGCAGCCATCATGGTTTGTTTGTGAGCATTATTGCCTGTAGAGAAGCTCAGATGTATCTTCAGTCGTTTAAGTTTCTTGAGCATCGTTTCAGTTCTGACGTCTCATTAGGGTTTCATCCTTTCATCCACCTTGAAGGTTCAGTGTGTTAGATTTAGATGAAATGGATCTATTGGCACAAACTGAAAATAAAATAATCCTCGCGATGTTTGCGCAAGTTCATTTCATTTCAATTATTATTTCACCCGAGAACAGGCTCTTTATATTGAAATACTTGATATTTACATCAGGGGGGTCTTCTACACGGGGGGTAGGTCATCGAGCCACAAAGGTCATTAAGCCTAATTGAGGATGTGGGGGCCACGCCAGATTTCATGAATTGACAGGTATGAACACGTAGGCAGAAAATACAGACAGGAAAACACTGACGTCTGTCGTTAAAACCAGGCGAAGGGAATCAGTGCCTCATGGGAGACCATCAGGCTGATTACGCTGCATGAGAGGCCTGATGACTCGTGTTGCCCTGCTTCATGCTCCATGTTCGTAAGAGAAGGGAAAGGTGTGGAGGGAGGGCAGGGGATGGATGGGGGGCAGGGTGTGTTCTCTTTCTGGTCCGATTAATGACGAGTGCTGAGGCCGTTACCTGCAGTATCTTGTCTCCAGGCTGCAGGGCGGAGGTGGCAGGCCCGTCATGCTGTACCCTAGTAACAAAGATACCCTATAAGTCAAAATGATACACCGTTAGGACAACACAGGGACACGATGGTTTAGAATCTTTGCCTTTCTCATTCTCACCCCCCACAAAATAAAATAACAAAAAAAATAACATTTCTGCCCCCAAAATTTGGAGAGGCATGCAAATGTGTCTTATAAAACTACTGGAAACTCAGAATTACAGACTTTTTGCCATTTGAGATACTTGGATGAATTACTTGTATCGCTCTTAAAATGGACAATTAAATTCCTCCAAAAAAGACATTTTTCATGTATTTATGTAGAAAGAAGGACTTGGTTAATGTAGACAGGGGGTGCAAAGAGAGGAGAATAGATAAATGCAGTAAAGGGGAATAGGAACAGCTGTTGGATGAGTTCTGACTAAAGGGAAAGTGGCAGGTCGCAGGGAGACCAGAAGATATTTCATCCTCCATATTCTTTTTTTTTCTTTCTCCTATCCCTCAATAACCCAAGGCAGAGATTGTAAAAACACCAACATCTTTTCACCGGGAGCTGAAAGATGTTTTTTTTTTTTTTTTTTTTGGACACAGAGAGTGTGACACAATGCAGCTGCATCGACTCAACATGTGTCAACAGTGTTGTGCACGTGTTGAAGACACAATAGTGAACGTGACAGATATATGTGCCAGGGAGCGAGAACAATGTGATGCAGTAGTGTAGTAGAGCTTTTTATACAGTGAGCCTCATACAAGTACACACGCAGAATACTTAATATAGATGATGCGGCCATGAAAATTAATTTTGTGCAAGTTATGCATCAAACATTGATTTCACTCATTGCAATTTGGATGTGGCCAGCTGATGACTGTCAGGTGACGTATGGAGCCCACTGTACGTCCCAGATGAGTGAGTTAGCAGCTAAAGCCTGAGCAGCGTTAGTCACAACAGCCAGACACGTACACACTGTCAACGCGGTTGCACACAGAGCCGCTGCAGAAACTTCAACAATCAGTTAAATACATGATTTCGAGAATGAACTCCTCAGTGTTGCCTTCTTTCGATCGCAAGCACACAAAGTTTTTCCTTTTACACAAAGCACAGACAAATAAAAGGCCAACACTGAGGAGGAGGTTTTTGCGGCTCAGCGATAACTCGCACACGCACTTGTCTGCAAAGCGTCGATAAGTGTGTTTGTTATCGACAGCGGCTCCGTGTGCAAAGACAGCATCAGAATTTACTTTCCAGCAAACACAGCGGGAGCAGAACATCTGATTTTTCAAAATGTTCAATCCATCTTCTGCTCCTTAAGTTCACGCCTCCCTCCATCACTGTTGGTTAGACAAATTTTAAAACCTCTTTTCAACTGATTTAGTTTTTGCATTTAGATTATTCTTTTTCCAACACTCTCCAATTCAATCAGACCTTTTCCATTCTGCTTCACGAGCCACAAGATGGCGATAGAGCATCTGTCTGATGAATAACAATGGGGACGTGCATTTATAAACCATTCCTCAAAACAGCAGCACCTCAAATTTAAAATCAAACCATTTAATGCCATTTCCAATTCCTTTGATCGTCCATATATACAACAGAAGTCTTACGGTGGAAGTATTTTCCTCGAGCTCAGAGGATTGATTGGGCGATTGATGCAAGTAACAAAACGGACCACAGGGCGGAGACACAGCCCTGCTGGGCAGCTGGTGCAGGCTCCAGAGGCAGATGAGTGTAAAGTAAGTCGATCAATTTAAACATTTTAGTGACAATCTGGTCTTCAGCTTAAAGTGTGTGCGTCCACTGCAGCTGAAACAGTGAAAAATACCTCAGTGAAAATGAAATCTAAATTTCTAACAAGTCCGTCAGAAAAGACGATTAAGCCATAATCAGAGGAACCAGCGTCTGTTTGAGCTGATGAATCAGATCCTGAGTTCAGCTCCACTGATGAGACATGAGAGAAGACGGAGACAGAGAGGACACAAGGTGATCTGGTGCAAGGGCGTAGGATGACTTTAGATTCCTTGGCCAAGTTTGAAAGTCTCCACCGTGACACCGTCAATGAGCCTGATTTGAATCTGTATCTGTGTATTCCATGTAAATATACTGTGACTTGATTATTTAAGAAAATATTTAGCAGCTTCACTTAAGAATCCTCCGCCTGCACCGACTCCACTTGCTGCCTGTGTAACATTAATAATGGACAAACTGCAGCTGCAGGGAGGAACTTTATGGATTCGAGGAGACAGGAAAGATTTAATGAACCGATCGAGTCAGCAACTGAGTCACCGAGGTCGTGTTCTCCAGATTAAAGTTAAACGATGAACTGACACTTTCTCCAGCATCGCTTCACACCCACGACTTTAATTCACCGTTCCTCACGCGGGACGCACGGAGGCCGGACGTTAAGATAAACTCCTCCTGTAGGCTTTTCTATTTTTAGACCGGCTGTCTCGTCAGTTACTCAGCTGTCCAACATCTGAAGTCGGTAAAAATCTGTCATACGTCCCATCCTGAGATCAAAGTGTTGCACCGCATCTAGAAAAGAGAAAAATCACCCACGGTGTCCCAGAATTGAGCAGGCTTCCTAAAATAGCCCTGTGAAGCCTCGCCGTTTTAGACTATGGAGCACAGCAGCGTGTTTCTAGGACGAGCTGCCATGCGCAGGAGGCCTCAGGGATCTGCAACGCACGGCTGCAGTGACAGACAGCAGCCTCTCACAGGTAGACGGACGGGCCCGGGCCGGCTCGGAATGAGACGTTACACCTAAACATGGGCACAAATCTCAAAATATTCACTTCTCTCTACATCATGTCGAGGTTCGTCTCTCCTGATGCTGACGAGGGTTTGACGGCATTTCAGTGTCGTGTTGAATTTTAAACATATGAATAAATCCGAGTGTGTATGTGACGGGCTTCTTTTATTGTTTCCCACGCGTCGGCCGCGGTTAAACTTCCGTTTATCGCGAAGTAACGTTAACCAGGTGAACTGCTGCCCTGCAGATTGACAGACACAACAGCGAGAGACGGAAACACTGCGGTATCCAGCAGCAGTTTCCATGGCAACACTGAGGTAAAGCCAGCGAGGAGGATGCGATTAGCTGGCAGGCGGCCGGGCCGGGTCGGGTCGTACCATGTCGGAGGGCTTGAAGGGGTTCCCCTGGCCACTGATGCCACCAGAGATACTGAAACCAAGACCAGGGTTCTTCTCTATTCTCACACACAGCTAGAGAGAGGAGGGAGAGGAAGAGAGAGAGGAGAAGGAAGACGACTCAAAGTGAAAAACACAGATTAGAACAAACACTGGAGAGACTCACATAAACAACAGGAATTTCTAAATGTGATGTGTGACACGCTGAGGCAGCTCAACTGGAGGTCGTCAGCTCTTTGGCAACAACAAGCGAGCCTCAAATATCCCCGTCAGAGAGTTTCTGTTTGGAATAAAGTCGTCTCATGACCAGATGATTCATGTGGTGACTTCACGTTCCCACAGAAACAGTGCTGCAGGGTGTCCATCTTTATACTGAGGTCAAACTGCATCTTCATGGCTTTGTCTACTCCTCTTCCTCTCTCACTGTCTGTCTCTTTTAGTCGATGACCTCATCTGAGATCAACTCTCAGCCTTGGTGGCAGAAATGTGACATTAGAGTTTGCCGTGTTATTGAATGGACCCACAGCCTCGATTCCAATGTCCTTTCTGACCTAGATACTTAATATAAATTTAGCTGTCATTAGAGCACAGCCCCATTTTCAAACAGACCTTCACAACAGTGTGTGCAGACAGACAGATGGAGGGACACACAGACAGACAGATACCTGTTCCTGGAAACCGTCCGTGCTCTTCTGCCCTTTAGTCTGCAGCAGGCAGCGAGCGCTCTGAGGCCGTGGGTTGGTGTGGGTGGTCATGACGGCCTGGTTGCTGTGGACCATGCCTTGGTTGCCATGGTACTGGGGGTTGGTGGCGGGCAGGGAGGGCTGATGGGAGTGGGGGTTGTACTGGGGTTGGTTCCCTGACGGGGACAGGGCCATGGGCAGGCCGCTGCTGGGGTAAGGCTGATTAGGGGAGGGGAGGACTGGACGGAGAGAAAGAGAGAAAGGTCAGAATCTGACCTTAAACAGTCTTTTCTGGTCTTCATTTCACACTCACTGACTAATGAACAATTATATCTCAGTAAAGGTTGAAAAATGACCTAAAAAAACTAAAACTTAAGGATATTTAATTCAACCTCAGTTATGCTACAGTTCCTTTTACTGAATTTAAAAGAATTAACAACACAAAATAAACATTAGAGCTGAAAGTACACATTATTAGCATTGGTTAAAAATCTGTCTTACATTTTAATCAATTGATTATTTCAATAATTTTGTCAGTAATCAGTGAAGAATGTGTCATCAAATTTCCTGCTCGACAAAAGACAGACAAACTTTCATCATTAAAATTTCAAAGTAATTGCTGCTTATTTCTAATGGATCCATTGACAAATCATTGCACCATCAATACCAAGCATTATTAGACAGGACACCAGGGAGCAGCTAATGAATGCTAACAGACACGCCTGGAATGATAATGTTTAAAACGCTTGGCTCAAATCGCCATACCGCCTGGCAAAGCTAAATTACAACCAGTACATATTCAGTTCTATTAAAACTCAAAAATAATCAACGGGTGAAGCTTTTTTTTTTTTTTTTTTTTTTTTTAACATTTACCTTGAGACATGTTGCCTTGGTACTGCCCGGGCCCCCCAGAGGGAACCACTGACAGGGGCATCCCTGGTTGATACTGGTTTCCCTTACTCATCATCCCGTCGTAGCCCTGCGGCCCAACCACGCGGTGAGGCGTGGTGGCAGACGAGGAGGAAGAGGAAGTAACGATCATGGTGTTGTGTGATTGGTGGGAGGTATTGTGGGAGTGGACACTCTGTGGAAAGGGAGGGGACACGTCCACATCCACATTAAATTGCATTTCAGCAAATTCATTTAATTCACTCCCAACAAACATAAAGACCTGGCAGTGCACCTTCTTCATGAGGTTGTCAGGTGGGACGTCTCTCCTGCCCAGAGAGTAGGGAGCCCACTGGTTGCTCCCTGACACCCCCTCCTGGTCATTATCCAGCATGGCGGCTTGCTGAGAGGGGGTCTGTTGGAGAGAGACACAGGCAGAGACAGGGTGACCATTTGTGAAAACTAATTTTTGACTTCAGTCATTATATTCATGGCTTAACGTTTCACTGCCTAAGGCCTGGCTGAATCAACATCTGCAACGTTAGAGCCAGGACGGAATTCATAAGGTGCGGATGAAAATCAATATCCTTTTCACAACATTATCATTGATTTCTTCTTCTTCTTTATAAATCAGGTAAACTTGGGAGACAGAGTTTTGTAAATGTGTGTAATTTGGTTCTGGCTCTACAGTGGAATTAAATGTGGTTTCATAAGTGACTCCACATCCTCAGCGGAGATATGAACTCTACTGAGTAAATAAATGTGAAATGTGTTACCACCAGTTAACATGGGACTGTCCAGAACATAGCTTAAAAATCAATAATTAAAATATTATTTTTTAAATTATAGCATTCATTTATTTATGATGAGCACTCAAACCATCTTCGTTGGAACAACATGAATGTTGTGAAAATTGATTTGACTGTAAGTGACAAAGCATGATGACACATAGTCATTAAATTATTCACAGCCTTCAAACAACCACAATAGAGAGTGGGGGAATGACATGTTCAACGTTTATAAAACTACATTTTCTATCTATCTACTTCCTTCTCTGCTGTTTTGGTCACCATGAGATTTAACATAATAAGTGACCTTCAGTCATGTGGTTTAAGGATTAATGACACTTAAACACCAAAGTTGTACCAGACTCGCTAATAGGTGGTGGCTGTAATAATTGGAGTCATAACAGCAGTGAACAGTACCAGGGGTTCAGTCGTTCTCAGAGTGATACTCACGGCGATAGCAGACGGAGGAGGAGGCAGTGGCAGCCAGCGGCCAGCAGGGGGCTCATGCTTAGTGTTATTGTAAAGGTTAAAGTTCAAAGTGCTGCTGCGCCCCTGGCTGTGACCCTGACAGAGCATGCCCAGCGTGAGCGTGTTGTGCTTTAGGACACCACTCTGATTGGAGAAGACGACATCACATGACATGGGGGTGAATGTGGTGGAGGGGTGGGGTGAGGGGAGGTGAGGGGAAGGGAGGGGAGGCGGAGCCAACACAGGCGACAACACACTGTGAAGCTCCACAAACAAACAAACAGTAGGACACTGATAAAACAGCAACAACAACAACAACAAAAGTGCAGAGTTGCTGAAAGCACAGAGAAATGTTAGCTAGTGATCGATACAGTACACACAGAACATCATGTCATACAGGCAACAACTGGTGGATCAGTTCATTCCAACGATAGTGTGTATGTAAGTATAGAAATACACAGTTAGCCCAATCCTTGACTAATAACCTGAATGGTTAAGGATTTTAAAACAGCACTGCAAAAATTTTTCATCTGTTCTTGCTCCACAATGAGTAATGCTGAATTGCAGATCAGTTAAAAATTATCTGAAATTATCTGCCATTAGAAAACAAAGACACTATTGTCAACACATACGCCGCCCTGCAAAATATTCTGAGATTTTCACGATATAATATTATTGTCGCAATGCATAAAGTGTTGCATTGTAACTCAGGACATGTGGATTCTTCAGCACATATCCAGAGTAGCGAGAGAGCTCAGGCTGACAGAGCGACAGTGTGGAGCAGACACACATGCAGCCGGACACGTCTGATCAACCTTACAACACAGACTTACACAGATACAGACAGGAAGGGCTTCTGAATGCTCTGTGTGTGTGTGTGTGTGCGTATCTTCGTTTTCCGTGTGGTGCACTGACGTACCCTGTCCAATCGTTTGGCCTCTATGTGCCGGAGTAGCTGTTGCCTCCAGTCTGCAGGCATCTTGGAGGTGATGTCTTCGGGTTTCTGTGGCACCACAGGTCTGACTTTGATGGTGTCATCAAGGGGTTTCTCTGGGCAGGTTGCCAGGGTGTAGTCAGGCGGCATCTTCTCCAGCAGGGCAGCCATGGTGGGACGAGCTGACACTGGACGAGCCTGAGGGGAAAGCAGGTCATCAGTCTACATCATTTCATTTGGACACGGTGGGCCTACTGACACTATCATCCCAGAGCCAAACTTCTAGAATTGCAACCGCTGTAACATTAAGTAAAATGGCATTTTGGCAACTTCGAGCATCCGGAGGCGTAGTGCAGGATAAATGAAACCTGATGATACCACAGGCTACAAGAATGAAAGTGCAGTCAGAAGTATTCAGTGTCTTTCGCAGCTCTTAGCTTCCCGCTTGTGCGCTGCTCCTTCATGCTGAAGGGTTCCAGATTGTTATTCGTGCATCTTATCAACTCACTGTGACTATTTTGGGAAAGTTTAACTTGGGGCAAACTCATTACATCTCCAATAGGTTATTTATGTCCATGGGATTGCCTCAAGATGCAGGATATGACTGAAGCAAAGAACACCTGCGCTGCACAACTTAGCATCCCCCTACAAACACCTGAGCCCAGGCAGTTTGTGGAAATGATGTAGAATGAAGTCCTGGTACTACAACAATCATATACCCCCCAACAAGTTTTTGACATTACTTCATTGTTACTGTAAGTACACCGAGCCTGAGACTCAGAAACACAATCTGCCTACCTGAGATGCTCCATAGGTCTCAGTGCTATAGCTTCTTGCAGACAGGGGGCGTCGCTGAGTAAGGCTCTTTGTCGGGTAACCGATCATGGGCTTCTTCTGCTCCTGGTAGGTGGTATAGTCGTCGTCATAGCGACCGTTTCTCTTGTTGTGCAGCATCTGGCTGTCGGCCATATTGGTGAGTGCGGAGTGCTCCATTGGGCTGGAGTAGGCAAGAGCCCGACTGTAGTGAGGGGGGTCTGCCTGAGGAGAGGAGAGAATAGACATCTGTAATGTTGCCAGCGTCTTAGCGAAGAAGCACAATTACATATTTGAACATTCATTGGGGGAAAAGAAAAATGTTCTGGCGACATTTCACGCCCAGCCCCACATGATTACATCAAAGCCACAGCAGCTGTGCCGCAGCAGCCGGAGGAGATGATCTATTGGACCAGTTTCAACTGTTTTTGTTAGTAACGTTCATTTACACTAATGCATTAATAAACTTAGGGCCAAGGCCATTTTTAACAGTTATGCTAATAAGCATAACTTGGCAGCCAGCGCAGACTGGCTCTTACCTGTTGTCTGTACTGAGCCTCCTGCAGCGCCTCCTGCTGGGCTTCATGGACTCTGCGGAACAAGGCAAGCTCT
Organism: Pseudorhombus dupliciocellatus; assembly: GCA_016785235.1. Lineage (NCBI taxonomy): Eukaryota > Metazoa > Chordata > Actinopteri > Pleuronectiformes > Paralichthyidae > Pseudorhombus > Pseudorhombus dupliciocellatus. Next base: position 3,137,534 of record JAFBJW010000359.1, on the reverse strand, counting down.
GTGGAGCTCACCAGCGAATCCGCTCTCCTCAGAAACCCTGGCCTGGAGCGCTGCGTTGGGATGGGCTGCTGCTGGTTGGGTGGTCCGTCCTGGCTAATTGGCGACTGGGGGAAAGAAAACATTTCCAGTGGTGGATACGCACGATACCGAGGGCTCACCAACTCCTTTGGTAACGTCTTCCCCGGTTGGTTTATGTACTCCAACGCCTTGGATGCATGGTTGACATAATCTGGTGTGTTGGGGAAGGGAGGAGGGACTCGACGGTCCATGGTCACCTGCTTGGGGAGAAAGGTTACTAGTGAATGCAAAGCTGTCATGTTTCAAAACAACTGATGTTAACTAACACAATGACTGTTGGTAAGGTTATCTTATTGGGCATAGTCTAAACTCTGTGATGTGTTATTTGCTGCTGCTACTGGTGGCGCTGCTCACCTGGGGATTGTAGTTCTGGTCAAAGTGGTAGGCTTTGTGAGGAACGGCAGGTTTGGTTTGGTTTTGCCCTAGTTGGTTCTGGTTGCCACCTCCATGACCAGGGAAGCCCAACTCATCATCTAACATGGGGGCAGATTGGGATCGAGCCATGCTAGTCTGCTCCATAGATGCAGATAGATCCTGACGGTCCAAACTGGTCTGCTGCTCTATGGAAGAACTGTAGCTGTCCATGGGAATACTGCAGATAGTCAGGGAAGAGCAATCCTGTTCAGCAACCTTCAAACTGACAATATATTTGATCGTCTTATTGCGAAAGAAAAGCAATTGAGAAAACGTTCCTACCTGTAGACCTTATAAGAGCCAATATCAATCTCATCAATGCTCTGTGACTTCTTGAACTTGGACCTCGTCTCTTTCATCATAGGGGACAGCCGGTCAGAGCTTTTGCTCATAACCACTGTCACCTTGTTGCCCCCACTGACGCTGAGCTGATCCTTCCTGTTCTGCTCGCCTTGATTGTCGTGGTATGTCCAGCTGCCAGGCAAAGGCCCTCCTCCTTGTTCCAGCCTTGGAGCAAAGATAGGGACAAGGACTTTTAATTGATGATTAAAAGTCCATGGTTAAAATGATTTAACCATGTGACAGAGTTATACCAAATCTCTGAAAAGAAAAAATCTCAATCTTTTGAAAATTGTTCAACTAGTTGAAAACTAATAATCTGCAAACCCCATGAGGTAATGAGGTCTTTCACGTGAACTCATACCTATCCTTGCGGTCAGGGTTTGGGCTGGAGGTAGGCGTCAGGTCCAATTTGGACGGAAAAGCAGTCCTGTCCTCCAGTGGGCTTGGAGTTCGAGTCCAATTCTGCCAAGGATTCTGGGAAGGTGCAGAGGATTGTGGGTCATTGTCCGGGGGGGCGCGTTGGTAGGGCAGCGTCTGGGTGTCCAGCTCCAGAGGAACTCCTACAATTCGCTCTTGCCTGAGGAGTGGGCGGCGTCCATGTGTGGACTGGCTGCGGGGCTTGGAGCCCAGCGGAGGGTTTCCCTGACTTGTACCAGATGATGAAGGGTCGACGGGAGACTCCTCAGCATCGAACCCTGTGTTGTCGTAGTGAGGGGCCTCAGCCCAGTCGAAGGGCTCGCTCAGCGGGCGTCGATCCCCGCGCTGCTGCAGGGTTCCCGATGGAGGGGTTTCTCTCTGAGATAGCAGGGGCTTGGAATCAATGGGCTTGGGGAAGGACTGAGCCAGTCTGCAAGGACAGGAAGATATCAATCACTAATTAAAATGGAAAATAATACAGAGTGAACACAACATTTGTCAATGTAAACTGAGCGAGCAGATTAACTTTCTCTTCCTCTCTTGGAAACATCAATAAGGACCAGAACCATGTTTGAAGTAAGGAACATTTTTGAGGTTTGTGAATGTTGAATGTGAATGGTTGTTTGGTTCTATATGACAGCCCTCTGTCCACACTGCACCCTGCCTCTAGTCCAATGTCAGCTGGGATTGGTCCCAGCCCCCATATGACCCTCACAGGATAAGATGGTTGGTTGGGCAGAGGATGGAGGCTGGCAAAATGAGAATGTATTGTTTGGAGAAAACAGACAGGAAACAAAAAAACAAATCATCAGGGTGCAATTACTTGGAGGAGGAGGAGGAGGAGGAGGGGGAGGTGAGCTGAGAGGGAGAATCCCGGGCAGAAATCTGCAGAATCCCAATGAGTCACTCTGACCTTGACTTGAGCAAGCGTATTGATGATGGGCACAGAAACATGGGAGGAGAGTATGGATGGAGCGACTGGATGAAATGGATGATAGATGGAGATGGAAATTGAAAAAAGAGGAGGAGATGACAGATAGTCAGAGGCGACAGTGATGAAAATGGACATGAAGCTGTGTGTGTGGGTGTGTACCGGTTGGTCCAGTGCGTTTGAGGGGCCTGGTCCTTGCTGGGTGCCGGCAGCGCGGGAGGGTGAGGGTGATTGTGTGGGTGAGGGTGCGTGTGAGAGTGTGCGTTGGCAGGAGGGTTGGAGGAGCCCGAGGAGCCCTGTGAGGGGGAGTAGTCAGAGTAGGTGGCCGAGGAGCCGCTGTGGTTCAGACAGTGGAGCTTATCCATCTCCTCATCGGTAGATTCTGGAGAGAGAAACACAGAGACAGAGGTCTGTTAAAATAATCCTCCCAAAACCATGACTAATTAATGGACACTATTACAACATGCCCCACAGTGCTTTACAATAATGAAATGCTTGTGTCTTGTGTCTACATGTGTGTCTGAGCCTCAGAGTGTGTCCGTGTGTCTCCATGCAGCAGTGCATGCACAGTACCAGTACCTTTCTTGTCTTTGCCCAGCAGCACCACTTTTGGTTTGTACATCGGCGGCTCCACCAGCGTGGGCCTCATGTCAGAGATGCGGATGTCGTTGGGGGAGCCGCCCATCGAGTCCTGTGGACAGACAGACCAGAGAGATGACCAGGTTCACATCCGAGCAGTGGAATAAGAGTGTGTTTGTGTGTGTGTGTGTGTGTGTGTGTGTGTGTGCACTAACCTCTGAGCTCTCTGTTAAATCCTCTTTGTCTTTCCTCTTGGGAATGTCGATGCCGGAGTTATGCATTGATCCCTGATCCATGAGCTGAGACTGAGAGAAGTCCTGCATCTCTCTGTCCGTCACCTGACACATGAAAAATATACATACAGTTTTTCCATCAGCAAAAAGGGAAATTAAATACGTCAATATGGCCTAATATTCTGACAAAGAATTCTAAGACGCTGTCTCATAACTTTGAGCATGTTAAAGAAAAAGGACACAGGTAGACTTTAATGTTTCCTACCTCCTTAGGTGGTAGCGGCCACGGTGGCTCGTACGGTTCTTTGCTGAGGTGCGTGTGTTCCATGTTGGTTCCTGCCGAGGTGGCAGTGCCTGTGCTCAGCTGGTGCTGGTGCTGGTGTGGGTGTTGATGCTGGTGTTGATGCTGATGCTGGTGCTGGTGCCCGTGTCCTGCATGTACATTTTTGCCCACAAGGCTTTGCACTGACTTGACCATGTTCTTCAGGTCCTCGGGGTAAGGTGTTGGGTAGCGCTTCAGGTTGATCTCCACCTAAACAGATGGAGTCAAGTGTGACATGTATGTGCAGATGGAGGAGTCGGCCTCAATGAAACTGTAGAAAAAGCGGGAATGAGAGAGAGACAGAGAGGGACAGAGAAGGAGAGACAGAGCTGACCTTGACCTTCCCAGAGTTGTCCTCCTCTTCTTTCTTGTCCTCGAAGTCAAAAGCCACGGTCATCCTCTGCTGCCTCTGCTCCTCCCACAGAGTGGGATTGAAGCTGTCACTGTCCGACTGGTAATCTACACACACACACACACACACACACACACACACACACACACACAACACACACACACACACACACACACACACACACACACACACACACACACACACACACACACACACACACACACACACACACACACACACACACACACAAAATCAGCACGAGGACACAGTAGGTCTTACATGCTTGGACAGATTGTGTATTAAGTCAAATAAAAAACATTGTATGACAGACACACAAACACAGTTTGTACCCTCATCGTGTCGTGGCTGCTGAGGAAACATGTAGTTGGTCAAAACCTTCTGTTTGGTTTCAGGGTGGGCTTCTGTCTGCAGAGGGATCAGAGCCTTGGACTGCGAACACACACACACACACACACACAGAGTCTTACGTTACACCTCACAATATGTAATATTAATTATATTACTTTGGATATTCACACCACACAATACTGAGAACTAATAATGAACTGAAGTACCACTTCAATTACTAAGTGGTTGTGTTCGAATTAGCAGCAGGCGGGAGCAACAGGGAATTAACCTACAAACTGTGGCCTGCTGATATGATCAATATGTTGATGTGTGTTTGTGCTGCGGCCTGATCGGGAGCAGCTACAGACTCGGGGAGCAGAACGACGGGTACCTGATTGTCAGAAAGCCACAGAGCTGCCAGGTCCTTCAGCTTTGTGAAGGTAAACGGTAGATTCTTTAACCTGAGGAAGGGAGGGGTGAGAAAGAAAAGAGAGATGTTCTTCTGCCCACGCACTGTACAGCCTGCAGAACCTGTAACCATGGCAACACTCTCACCCGTCACCATGGTAACTGTGAGAGCTGATCCGAAACAGCCATTGAGAAAGTGCATGTGTGCAGCTGTTGTCACCCGAGTGAGTGTCACCTGAGTGTGTGTGTGTGTGTGTGTGTACCTGTTGTCACTCAGATTAAGAACTCGTAGTTTGGTCATCTGTCCGATCTCCTCAGGTAGAAACTCCAGCTTGTTGGATCGCAGCGACATCACCGTCACATTCTTACAGTTACCGATCTGAAACACGTCACAACCCAAACGCTCTCATTAGGATCTCAGGTCCACGGCGCCGAACGAGATCTGCCGTCAAGAAGATACTTCGTCACGTTGTCTTTACCTCCCGGGGCAGCTCTGACAGGAAGTTCTCGTCGGCAGCGAAGGTCCTCAGGCTGTGCAGGTACCCGATGGTGGGAGGCAACGACTCCAACTCATTACAACTACAGTCCAGCTCCTCCAACAGAGACAAACTGAGTGAGAGGGACAGAGAGGAAGAGACACAGAGAGAGTCACATGCAGGGAGTCATCACTCAGGCCAAAATAAAACCTCTGCTGGGACATTCCAGCACTTATTACATATGAGCTTTAATGACTAAAGGTGGTGCTGCTATTCAATTTTCTTTTCTACAGGAAAGACTGAAACCAACAACGAGTGAATCTACAGTCAGGAGCTAAAGCCTGATTAGCAGTGTTGCTACAGGCTACATGCTAATTCATTAGCATGGATACAGGTTCATTTTCAGCTAATTAATTTGATCTTTAAACATTGGGTTGAATTTGTAATTTCTAAAATGAAACTTTGTTTTATTTGAATTAACTCGGAGCAGAGAGACAATGTTGGTTTCAGTCCCTTCACAGGTTTTGTTCACAATAAAAATACAGGATGATGCCAGCTTTACTCTTCAACATGTTAAGATGAGTTTCTACTGGGACGAGAACTTAGAGAGTTAGTGTGCGGAGAGAAGGAGAGGATCAGACGGGAATCAGTCAGTTAACCAAGAGGCGATCCGAACCCTCTGTCTGTTTTTAACTTCAGACATTTAACGACAAGTTTTGAACCTCATCCTCTGCGGTGTCTGAAATTCTTCAGCCTGGTTCTGGACGCCTCCACCTCCCTCAAAAGATTCACCACCTGCTCCCATCTGCCCCCAGCACCCAGCCCCCACAGCCATCATGGCCTTTAGCAGCAGGCTAACAGCAGGCTAATGCTAATGAGACCACAAGTTAACATTAATGTACTGTCACTGTTAACATTGCATTAGTCTGCTATTACTACTCCCGGTGGACCGGACCATCTGGGCCACCATACGGTGTGACAGAGGAGAGGAAGAGGAGAGGAAGAGGAGAGCAAACGAGAGAAGAGGAAACAAGATGAGAAGGAAAGGAGGGGAGGGAATGTCAATGTCATCTGCATCTCCCTCAGTAACACTCCACTGCTTTATCTACCAAACCAGCTGCATCAGCATCTTACGCTCAATGGCGGGAGACAATTGTGGAAAAGTCCCAAGATCAATTTAGGACACTTGTTTCACACATGTGTAAAACTAGCTCCCCTGTTTTCATACAGTCGCTCATGGAACGTATTGATCATGTTTAATCCCCTCAGGCTGAGTGAGTCCCATCCACTGTGTGGCTCTGACAGATGCCGGGTTGTTAACCAGATTCACCAAACAGTTAGTCCCCATCGTTAATGTCGCTTCTATCGATGAATTGAAAACCATTTTAAAAACATTTGTTAGAAAGCACGGATCTCATCTGCTGCTGATGGTCCAGTCTGCGCGGGGCTCGCTGTCATCTCTTGTGGCCACTGTGAGGAGGAGAGGCAGTTCAGCTAATGTTCTCACCAGCATTAGGTGCCGGTGGGCGTCTGGTCTCAGAGGGCAGAAAGGAGCCCGTGGCTGCTCGGTGCATCCCAACGAGGCGAAGGAAAAGCCGTAACCATTCGGGCTTTACTGGCATGTTTTCAGACAATGGTTCTGGTCTTTTTCAAGAGGAAACACGAAGCGATGAGGACGAACTGGTTGGTTTCTGGTTTCTCTGCACCCCCATCAAAGTGCACAGTCGCTTCTCTGAGCTTTTCTCCAATTTATGTTCAACATTAGATACAAACACAGAAATGGACGCTGCTCTGCGTTCACTTCGTCTGTATTTGTGATATCAGCACTGGTGGAAGCTACGGATATCACAACAACACACCGGCGCCATGTTTGTTCAGAACCTCTCACATTTCTCTTTTTGTATGTTTCAGCAGCATAAAGGAGCCTCAGCAGTGGATGAGATCAGACCAAAAGGAGTAAGCTGAGTGAAACATTATCAACTTCTTCGATAAACTTTGAAGCACAAACAGCTTAATGTGGCACAACCTGTCTACATTACAGAACGACCAGCTGGTTGATCTACTCCCACAGTATAAGATGTAATGACTGATTCCATGAAATACATTTTCTAATGCCTTGAATCTGGGTTCAGCTCTGTGTGAATAAATCATTCATATCATTATACAGTATCATTGTGTACTTATATGGAGCTATATGGGAATAGACGCTTTAAAACATGGACTCAACAGCTTTTATCAACACTAACAAGATGGAATTTCATCATCACTAAAATCAGGACTTAAATACTGACGGGGAAAAAAGGATCCTGTGTGGTGTTATCAGAGGAAAATTCATGTATCTACTGTTCTACTTAACGAGCCTAAAACCTGGGCCTTGTTCAGGAAGACACAATGTTTTGGCAGCGTTCAGATACAAAGGCATTGCAGAGGGTGTGAAACAACATTGGTGAAGTCTTTTAAAAATGGAAGAATCCATCACAGGTTAATTCATTTGCAATGAGTTTGGTTGTTACCAGTGTTTGTTTGTTTTGTTTTTTTAACAACTTGAGTGTTTTAAACAGCAAAAAGGGACAAAATCAGTATTTTCTTACCCAAACTGGTGTAATTTAATATTTCTGTTACTTGAGGCCTTGTCCGGGTCTTTCTTCCCAAATCTATCAACCCTGAAGTTAAACACACACAAGTTGCTCTTACTTCCAGTCTGCATCACTACTTTAAACATACAGAAGATGAATGAGAAGAACACAAAGTGCTTCCTTTCAAAAATGGAAATACTGTGAATGAATCTGGACTGTGATGGATTATAATTTGAAATCACACAATCAAATTACTTGCTTTTTTTTACATGCAATCATTTCCATCTCACAGTTAAAGGTGTGGATTTTACATAAAGTTGGTGTCGTTAAGTTTGTGAGGCGAACAGGGAGAAAACATGACACTGAAATGAAGTTGATGTTTGCATGTAAATTGAATGAAGCCAAGTCGTTTCCCACTTTGACACCATGTGGTCAGCAAACGTATATGTTTTGTATCTGCAACGCGGTAGAACATCTATCCATCTCTGAACGCACCCCAGGATCCAGGAGGCTAATGTTACTCACCCTTGCTTTGGCTTCGCACTAACGCCATGGCAACGCAGCAAACAACACACAGAACCCCCCCAGTCATCAGCCAGCATCACAACAAACAAGGAAAACAACAAGAGCCGACCAAAGATAAACAATCACCTGCTGACAAACTATACTGGTATTTTCACAATAAAACAAAGCATGGTTCTACCTGAGTTTGTGTGTGAGTGTGTGTGCAGGTTTCTTACCTCCCGATGGTGCTAGGCAGTGAGTTCAGCTGGTTGTCGTCCACCTTCAGTGTTGTCAGCTTCTTCAGCATTCCTACACACACACACACACACGCAACATTATGTTCTCCACAGAAAAATTATTGTTTTATTTTGTGTTGGCCCCATTCTATATTGTCATTGTCTCACTCTAATTTCCTACTCTATTATCTTTATGCTATATTTTTATGAATTTATTTAATGAACCCTTAAATGTATTTCTTGTTTATTTTAAGTTGCATTTACACTTCAGATCTCCATTGCTGCAGGGAAACTGTTCAGACCCCAGCAGTGACACGCTCCCTCCCTCGCCACCATGAGCAATACCAGTTTATTTCCAGTCAGTCCCACACTCCATCCAGCTGCCATAATTATTCTCTCCCAGCAAATCAGATGCACATTAATCAGAGCCTGAAAATAGTCCCAAACAAATGCAAAAAAAAAAAAAAAAAATCTATTCCTGTTTCATTTACAGGAATCCACAGAGCAGCGCTGCTCTATAAATATGTTGTGTATTTATGTGACCTGTTTGGAAAGATTTACATCCAGTCCCACACTCCATCCAGCTGCCATAATTATTCTCTCCCAGCAAATCAGATGCACATTAATCAGAGCCTGAAAATAGTCCCAAACAAATGCAAAAAAAAAAAAAAAAAAATCTATTCCTGTTTCATTTACAGGAATCCACAGAGCAGCGCTGCTCTATAAATATGTTGTGTATTTTTGTGACCTGTTTGGAAAGATTTACATCTTCATGACTTTAAACAAAGTGGGTAAAACTGATATGGTTTTAGCTCCGATGCTGCGGAACAAATCCAGCTCCATCAGCCTAATATGGTCCTCAGATTAAAAAGTTTTCTAGAATAGTTTTTATATAGTTTTATTATATTGTTTTGATGTAATGCTGAGTATGATATGGCTTTTCTGTGCATCTTTACTCTGCTGTGTGTGTGTGTGCTCACCTATAGAGTCAGGGAGGTGCTGCAGCATGTTGGAGGACAGCAGCAGGTCCTCTAACGACTCGCAGCCTGAAACGTCCGTGTCCAACGTCTCAATCCGATTCTTAGCCAAGTCTAGGTATCGCAGCTGACGGAGCTTCCCTAACGACTGCAGGGAGGAGAGGGAGGGAGAGACACTTGAATTATAGAAAACAGTCAGAGGAGCCAATGATAAGAGGAAGGGGCATTCAGTTATTCGCAGCGCTGTGTTTTTTCACAGTCAGAGCAGCGGTCCTCACCCCTGGTATGGACTGTAGAGAGTTGTTATCCAGCCACAGCTCCCTCAGGTTGTGGATTTGCTCCAACACCTCTGGCTGAAATGTGAACGGAAGAAAACGTAGAGACTGGGACTGACCAGGCTAACACACAGATGGATTTCATCCAAGACAGAAAATACAATCTGTCTGTTGCAGAAACTTTGGATGAAGTGACGTGGTGAGTTCAAGTCAACTTGAGTTCTCAACTGAAGCCGACTGTGCATGACTGTGCACACATGATTACTGTGGTAACACACAAAAAGACACTCACCACTTCAGAGAATTCATTGCTACCCAGATCCAACCTTTCTAACTGTGTCAGTCTGTGGATAGACCTGAGGAGGAGAGAGGAAGAGGAGAGGAAGGGGTGGAAAAAAGATTGTCATCAGGGCTTCAGCAGCTACGCTCTGTTTGCAGATGTGCTGCAATTTAAAGGGCAGTGACGCCTCATCTTTCGTTTTTCAGATTCCTTCCCAGAGATGATCCCCAGCTGTGGTAATATCATGAAGGAAGCGGAGACATCTGAAACGTATTGCTCTGTCCCCCCTGCGCTTGGGGAATTCATCAGTATTCAACACCTGTCTGGGATATTTATGTTTCAATCTGGACTTCTGAGAGGACACACTCGGTTATTTACAGATCATCTGCGTGTGTTGTCATTAGTGGAACGTGGAGATTATAATTCACTCTCTTTATTTCTAAGACGTGCTCGAACCCACACACACACACACAGCGCTCTGTCTCACTTTGGCATGGTTTTCAGGTGGTTCTCTCTTAGCTCCAGGATCCGTAGTTTGGAGAGCCTAAAAAAAAAAAAAAAAAAACAGAAGACGCAACAAAAATAAACGTAACCTCCTGTGAACGTATGAAACGCAGCAAACAAAATGAGGAAGTGATGAAAAAAAAAAAAAAAAAAAAACAGAAGACGCAACAAAAATAAACGTAACCTCCTGTGAACGTATGAAACGCAGCAAACAAAATGAGGAAGTGATGAAAATCATCTGTTTACCTGCCAAAGTTCGCCGGCAGATACTCCAGGAAGGCATCGTTTAAGAAGAGCTGGGTCAGATTCAGGAGCTGAGTGAAACCATCGGGGAGTCTGAGAGAGATGGATGGAAGGAAGGAAGGAAGGAGGGAGGAAGGAGGGTAGTAAAAAAATTAAGTGAGTGTCCTTGAAGCACCTCAGTGGAATAAAAAATGGACAATGTTTCCTTAACAAGCCCTGCAGAAACTCCTAGGTGCTGCCGGCAGATGACTCATCACATGCACACGCACGTGCGTACGAATGCACATGCACACACACACACACACACACACACACACACACACACACAGAGGCTGTCTGCAGCAGCTGGTGCTGAGGAAACAGCAGCACTTTGTCGTTACTGTCGTTATTTCTCTATTGGAACTCGGCACAGTGGAGCACAATCATACATGTACGTGCTTGTACAAAGTGGCGGGAATAAGTTGTCGCGTGCATGTTCTTACTTGGTGATAGGGTTGACACTGGCCTCCACCACAGAAAGACCTTTACAGCATTTTATATTGTCTGGAAACTCCTGGATACCTGAGAGAGACAGAGAGAGAGCGAGTAAATGGGTGAATACAAAGAAATGTCTGATTCATTGACAGATAACAAGTAAATGAAAATATCATTGTTAATAGAATGTTACAGTTTGTTTTTAACTGATTGGATACATTTTTTACTTTGACATTTGAATAATCAGAAAAACCGGTGAAGAGAATGAATAGCTGCAGCTTTGAGCGAAGTAAAGTTGGAAATATCATGGTTTTAATGTTGTTGTACAGTTATAAGTTGGTGCTTCGGAGCTTGATGGGTCCTCCGTGGCCACATTCTTACCATTTTTACTGATGTCCAGCTCTTTGAGGTTGACCAGGCTGGCGATGGTGGTGGGCAAGTTGGACAGGTCGTTATCGGGCATGCTCAGCTTCTTCAAGGCCTGGCAGTTAAAGAGTTGCTGCAGGGACACAGAGGGAAGAAGGAGCGTTACGGCCGGCTGCCAGAAATCACACAGCCCTCTGACACAAAGTTCCCAGAGGTTGAGAGAGTGACAGAGAAGAGCAGCTGGAAGCGACTCAGTGTTGCGGTAAAGCACGTGTGATCATGTGCGTCAGTCCCTGAGGACAAAACACAAACAAGAGAAAATTCAACACGTACAAGAGTGAACGCACAGGAGCAGAAACACATTCTTAGTGATTCTCAGCCCCTAGTGGTCTGTGATGGAATTGTAAGGGCTCAGTGAAAAAAAATAATAAAACAATCTATGTATTTTTTTAATTTTGTTTTTCTTCTAAAAAAAAAAAAAAAAATCCTATGACATTTCTAGAAATGACATTATTTTATTCAAATGTGATTGAGACCTTTATTTACCTAACCTACAGAGGGTAACATTATTTTTCTCTGATTACACAAGTCTAACTCATTGTATTTTAATAAGAGATCTTGTAACGTTTTCATCGTTAAAGTTACTGCATGCCGCTGTCAATACAAACTACAGAAGGATCTGCATCCTTCTCAAATCACGAGCCCCCTAATGTTTCACTGGGCATACATACAGATCAAACTAAGGGTCAATCAACAATATGCAGTGGGTCCAGGACCCCGAAAAGCTTGAGAACCACTGGTTTAGAGGCGACGCATTTTAAAGCACAAACACATGTCATCATTATTAAACCTCACTGGAGCTCTTCAAGCTCCAGTTACTTCTTCAGAGCTTCAGCTGAATGCAACTGTGTAATGATAAATGAAACACCACAAAAAGTCTTAAAATATATATACCAGCAAACCTAACAGTAAAACTAATAGTAGCAGAGGTAAGGAGCATTCAGATGCTGCAGTGCAGCTAAGAGACGAGGGGACACACCGGAAAAACCACAGTCAAGCTTTCTGTTAGGTTTGAAGCTGAAGTCTTCACACTGTCTGATGTTTGGGACGGGACTGTAACCTGTGATGATTCCAGGTCCGGCTCCTAGCCGTGGCTGCTGAGTGCATTTGAAGCAGGATCTCAGAAGGAGGTTAGATCAGAGCAGGGCTGTCTCTGAGGGAGGGAAACTGAGCAGGTGACTGATCTCTGACAGAGCTTTAATTGATATGAGGGATCGGCTGATGCTTCCAGCACGAGGCTCAGAGGACAAGTGGCTACGAACGCGGTCAGCAGAGCCCTGTGCGAGAGTCAGGCCACACACGGAGCTCTCCAGCCCTCTTACATAAAGTCCAATCACTCTAGCAGCCTCAGTGGCTCTTATCCAATATTACACACATACACACACACACCAAAGCACATTTTCATATTTTGTGGCTGGATGCGAGTTGGGGCTGCCACTTACTCTGCCCTATTAGACTTCATTCATGCAGGGCTATTTTTAGAAATCCAGTTCAGCGTCTCCGCCTTTTAAACCAGGACAGAATTTTAATAAACAGAGTCTGTAGCACGCCTCTAAATATTATCTGTCTCATTCCAGCTCACACAGAGGTAACCTGGGCTGTCACGGCCTGTGTGGAATCCCCACACACTCAAACATTACAGGGGTCAAAGGTTAACAGCGTCGGCCTGTGCCGGTGCAGTACCTTGGGTAGCTCCTCGATCTGGTTGGCGTCGAGGTAGAGCTCCTCCAGAGTCCTCTCGAAACTGAAGATTTCTTTGGGGACCTGCTGCAGGCTGCAGTGAGAGTAGTCCAACACGGAGATCACTTCCTCCTCGCCGCGGAAACAGCGGCACGGCACCAGCCGGCCAATCAGCTTCCGCTTCGTGGTCATCTCCAGACACTGCACTGTGGAGGAGAAGAGAGAGGGAGGGTTTAACTCAGCGTCTTAATATCGTCTTAAAATACTCTCTTTACGTAATAAAATACATCAAACTGTATACTTGATGAATGAAGTACAGTTTCACTCTTATACCATACTTAGTAATTTCACTGTTATTCATTTCAAATGTACTTTTAACCGCACCAAAAAGTTAAAGCAATACTTTTACTTGAGTACATTTGGGTACATTTATTTGTATTTTTCCTTTGAATAACTTTCATAGAAAATTCTCCATTAGTGTTCAGCCTGTTTAGCTGCAGGGTCACATTAATCTGAAGTATGAAAATGTACAGAAAAAAGGTATTTAAGAAGGCAGCAGGGCTGGTTATTAGTCATTTCATTTGCAATCACTGCCTCACCCAGTTCTACAAATCTACATAGTAGTCATTTAGCAGACGCTTTTCTCCAAAGCGCCATACAAGCGTTAGGTACATGTCTCTGCTGTTCCAAATAGTCTTTATCACAGGTCGAACCCTACACATTCTGAAGGCAGCAGGATGAAGGACCACATGTCTGTAGTGCTCGTTTTTGCTGCCGGGCAGGTGCAATGCAGGACAGATGGGTAAGACAGCTCCAACCAGCAGGCGGATGCACAACTCTCTTTCACACACACACACACACACACACACACACACACACACACACACACACACACGCTCCTCAAACAACAAGCCTGAGCCATATAATTAGACTGAATCCTTTGTAGTTCTGAGACAACATCACTCCATTACACAGCTCCATTTAAAGAGCCAGCAGCTGAATGGCATAAGTAGGCTAACCATGGGTATTAAAATCCTTGAATGAGGATTTATCGCTCAGCTTTATCACATCAAACACTCATCACATCAATTCACTGACAAATAAAAACGTCCCAAAGCCTGAGAGTCACCGTCCCCCATGTCTCTGCCTGATGTGGACGAGCAGAAGGAGGTGAGGAAGAGTTAACAGCTGGAGAGAGAGAGAGAGAGAGAGCGAGACAAAGAACAGGAGAAAACAGGTTATGAAAATGAGGAGGTGCAGAGAGAGGGACACCAGAAGACTCGGAGATAAGAACTGCAGCTTTATCTGTCTACACACACACATAGGCGTCCAGCTGCACAGTGAGACCAGATGACTCTGGACGATAGACAGACTGGGTTTGAGCAGTTGTGGGGACACGATGCTATCTGCTCCGGTTTGTTGCCAGCCCAGTGAAATCTGATTTGGAATAAAAACGACTGCAGATCCTCAGGGACTGTTTATCTAAATGGGCTGGACCATTAAAATCAATACATCCTTATCCACAGTCACGGTCAAAGCGGGTGTAATGAGGCGAGCCGGGATTTACCGTTTGCCCACAGAACGTGTGAACCCGGCAGCTTTCACGGCGCTCTCACCTGGGGCCGGCGGTTCCTGGCTAACCAGTAACACCGAGCGTGTTTAGCTCTGGGACGGAGGATTACAGAGCTCAGACTCGAATTAAAAAAAGATTCTGAGAGCAACTCCTGGGTTTTTCGTTTCCCTTATACGCCAACGGAGTGAGACACAATGATGTATGTGTTTTAGGCCAAACTCACAAAAGGAAAAACAACACTGTAAATCAACAGAAAACCGTTTAAAGATCATGAGATAGTAAAAAACATTTGGGGGTGAACTGAAAAACCCAGTTTCTGATCTGGTTCTTCCTCCTCTCTCTACAGCAATTTCACACCATCTTACATCATGAGGATAAATGCCTGAAAAGACGTCTTTAAGAACAGTGAAACGTCTTCTGATGGACTACTTGGAGAAAACAGGTTATTTGGAGCTGATACACAATGAACCACACTCGCGTTTATCTAAATTACTACAATGCAGAGATGTGAGGAGGTTTCTGTGTGACACCAACAAACCACGCTAAGAGTCGATGTAAACCTGCGTCGCTGCAGCCTGGATTTAGGTAGAAGTGGTGAAGAATGAAGCGGTGCCCAGCATCATCGGTTCATCCAAACAGTTTCCAGGCTTGAGGCAAAACTCAACAAATCAGAGTTTACAGGTCACAACGTTGTTTTCCCAGACGCTCAAACAGAGAGGAAATGGAAAATTTGCACTGTGACACCAGAGCTCATATGTTCAATTTGCTTTGGGCACCTCTCTGGCTGCCAATTTCATGATATCGTTTCATTAGAAACTTTTTTGTGCTTTCTGTCTTTTCTCTCGTCTTGATTTCGATGTCACACATGCGAAGCAGCTTTGAATAAATCAATCAGCACATTTGATCGCGCAAATCCAACTGGATCCGATTAAAAAGCACATAAAAGGCAACTTTGTTGGTTCATGATCTGGCAGAATCCAAAGCATAAATACTGTGCTGTGACTAGCCTGTGCCACGCACACGACTGATGTAACAGCGTGAATATGCACAGACAGAAGGGACTAAAAATAACAGCTTTCTTTTTTGTCAAGTGAGCAGAGAGCTGATGTCAGGATGAGGCGAGCAGGGACGGCTGCAGGGACAGTGACAAACGGGAGGCAGTCACCTTCACATCACAGACACTCCCAGAGACGGGGAAAGTAACGAGGGGACATCTTCAGCACATGATAAGATTCTATCTCTGCAGAAACACTTTAAATTCCTGTTTGTTTTCAGCTCTCTGCTGCTGCTGGTGGTGGTGGTGGTGGTGGGGGGGGGGGGCTAAGTTCATCTACTGCTGCCCAGACCAAAGCCCAAAACAGAGAAGAAACAGGTCCGTCAGAGCAGGTCGGCACCAATGGGGTGAAAGACGGAAGCGAGCGTGGTTGGCTGTGTTGGCTCTCGCTGCTGCTGCTATGGAAACAGCATGACGGAGCAGACTGACTCTGCAGAGGCGACGCTACATGTGCAGGCTCGTTTCAGTCATTTAGCAAAATGAAGCTGACATGAAGGAAACTAATGTGAGAGTGGTGAGAATGTTCAGCAAGAGTTACTAAATTAACACACACACACACACACACACACACACACGCACACGCACACGCACACACGCGCACACGCGCGCGGAGCTGCCCACAACCATATGCACTTAGAAATAACAGAAGTAAAAGCATTGTTGTGTTACATATGTGATGAATATGTTTAACAGACGGTAGACTGACCTGACTTCGTGGTGCAGTTAGAATATTTTAGTGCGTTTCATTTTAAATGTAATTAACAGAACTGGTTGATTTGTGGATTTATGAAATCAGAACCAGAACAGTTTCTCGTTCATTTCCCTGACACAGAGGTTTTACACTTACACCCGAGCGATGAATTTCCAGATGAGATGAGACTAAAACTGGTTCCTAAAATCCTTATGTGAACAGTGCAGTCATTTAAAAGAAGTAGTCTGATAGTTTTCTCTAATAAAAGTAGTAATACCACAGAGTAACCACAGCAGTCCCTCTCCTGTGATAGGTGTCGTTGCCATGGCGACAAAGATCCGGTTCAAGAGTTTTGACAAAAACTCCTCTAAGTGTAAATCAGTTAAAGGTAGAGTTGAGAAGTGAATCCACAAGAAATTGATTTAAGTCAGTGTCATGTCCTCTGTGTGTGTGTGTGTGTGTGTGTGTGTGTGTGCGCAGCTCTAGAGGCTGAATTCCCCCGAGGTCCCACGGCTGCCATCACTTCGTGTGTAGCCTTGCCGTCGCCATAGTAACCGCTGCCATAGAGACCGTCTCCCAGGAGCCGGGTGTATTTTTACTCAGTCTCTCTCTCTGCCATAAAACAGAACACGCTGCACTCGGTGGGCGATCGCTCCACATTTGGCGTCGCTCTACATAGACTCTGATACATCGGGCTCCTTTACAGCACCTGAGCAGCAGCTTCAGCCCAGGTCTCACACATAGAGAACAATGCTAATACGGTACACTTGCTTAGTTCACAGTTACTTGGGATGCACCGTTTCAATCCCTCCTACAGCAGCCGACAGTTCCAAATATAAACTGAGGTGATGGCGTCCAGAAGTGACTCTCCTGAGCGTCATGTGTTTTGGTGGCCGGTCCCGGTGCACCTGTGCATTTCAGTGCACGTGAATCTGTGAAAGCCTGGGCCTCTGTGCGTCTATGGAGCCAGATGGTTTCAGGTGGGATCTGCAGAGACGTGAACGTGACACCCTGACGCGCGATGTCAACAGACCCGTCCAGGTGCTGTCCGACCAGAAACAGCACGGCCGCAGTGCTAGCCATGCTACCTCTTAGCTGTGTCATTAATTAGATGAAGGCTCATTATTGAAATGCACAACATAGACACTGCTGAGAAGACACAGCGAAGGACGTGCTGCATTCTGGCCTCGGAAACTATTTATATTCCATAAAAACCTCGGATGTGTTGTCGGTAGCGTTTTTGTATCTGCCGGATTAATCGGAGAAAAATGGTTGTAAGAACAAGTGTCTTCTGGGGAATAATTGGATTGGATAACGGATGTTCAGTTTGACATTCAGGGTGTTGTGCCGCCTCACAGCCAAAGCATTCTGGGATGCCCTCCAGCCACACGTCTTATTAACAAGGAATGAGGACGCAACGGTTTCCCTCACCCGCACATCTTTGGACCGCTGCAACAATTAGTTAATTAAACAGGGAATAAATGAGTGTCCGTTTCTTGAAATCATTTGCTATCGGGGGCAACAACAAAGTCAGAATTATTGAACCTCTTCAAATGAGGGAACAGGATTTCTGTGATTTGTTGGTTAAAAGGTGAAGATCCACTGAAATGAAGTTATTCCCTGTTAGCGCCTGTTAGTGAATCATCTCTGAGACGGAGTCATGAGACGGGTCAAATGTTCCTGGAGGCTCATAACACAAATTAAAATTAGTCAATTAATTAGTCGTCGCGAGAAGAAATGAATAATGAAGCTTCTGGGAAAAAGTTTTGTAAATAAAAACACAAGACACACAAGAAACTGTTGGAACATGATGAAAAAATAAGATCGTCCGTCATCTCCATGGTTAACACTAAGGAGACACCGAGAAGACACCCCCCCCCATCCCCCCACCATCTCCTCTAAAAGGTTTTACTGCTGTATAATAATGACACACTACTTCCACCTGTGCTACGGAGGACGTAACTCACACAATTAAGAGATATCACTGTCAGGAAAACACAACCAAGGTCATTTTAACAACAGGGCCACTGACCGACAAATCGACCACAGGAACACACTGAATCACACACTGCGCTCAGGCTCCAGGTGGCACGTCTGTAAAACCCAATGACCCTTATATCAGCGGCACTAAAAATAACACGACACAACTACAGCAGCTGACAATTCACCTGCACACCGAATGTCGTCATCAGAATTTACGCTCGTGAACAAACAGGAGAGACTCGGGTAAAGTAAACAACGACCTGGGAATAACGACGCCCTGCACGGGGGAAAGTTTGGAGCCGAGCGGGATTCAGTGACACCGACAGATAATGGTGGGGAAAAGTTGGACAGACTAATGGTGGGATTTATAAATAGAAGGCAAAGAAGACGGAGAAACAAGCAGCGCCACAGAGAGAGAGAGAGAGAGAGAGAAACAGCAACGAGGCATCCGGCTGTCAGACAGGAGATTTCACTGTGTGCACACACGTCAATAAAAAAAATAAGGTCAATTTAAAAATGGTTTCAGCCTCTCAAACGTCAGAGTTTCCTCTTTGTTCTGACAAGAAATAAAATCTGAGTCACACTGTGGTGACAAACCTAACCACGCCTACACCATGTTTAAGGTCAGCTTCTTCTTGAATGAATGACTAAACGCACCTGTCACATACCATGGGGGAAACAAATAAATAAATAAATACAGCTTCAGGTTTCGATATTATTGAGTTTTCGTCATCACGAGAGATTCAACGAAGACTCTCAGAACAACGTCACTCGTCCAACTGTTCCTCAGAATCCATGAAGCTCACGGAGAGATGGTTCTATCTGAGCCACGTCCTCTCCTCCTGCCATCTCTCTCTCTCTCTCTCTCACACTTGTTTCCAGGCCAGTGTTCTTTCTTCTATTTCTCCTCTCTTCCAGGGTTGTGCTCATTGGCCCAGTTCTGCCCAAGATGCCCCACCACATCTCCCTTTCCTGTCTCCTCTCTCTCTCTCTCTTTCTTTCCCTCTTTCTCTCCGAGCACTTCTCTCCATCTGTATCTCTGTGTTTAACTTTTTTCTTCTCCTCTCCTTCCTCCTCAATGCCAACCCCGACCAAAAGACAGAGAGAGAAGCCATCTTAAATCCAGGGGAGCGTCTACGTCTACGTCCATTTTTAAATTACTAGGGGCTTGAGTCTGGGGAAAGATAAAGTTGTGTCTGAGAACGAGCACATCTCCTCAGACTCTGTCCTCAGGCAGGATTATGAGAAGTAAAAAATGTGGACTCAGCAGACAGCAGTCTTCCTCCAGGTCCTCACGTTAGGGCTGTGCAGGATCCCGAGCTGGAGGTTTAAAAACAGTGACAGACGAGCTAGAGAGGATGTGGGGGGGTCAAGGCAACAGCATCATCAGAGGACGACTTCATGTCCTCAAAGAGGGTTAGAGGAATGCAACATATTGATGAGTGTCCTAAAAACTGCCAGAGAGAGAGAGAGATGTGTGTGTGTGTCTGGTCCTCTCCTTCTGGCTCTGTGTGTTGGACGAGCGGCTGGGACACCAGCATGTCAAGGTGACCTTAAATAATTAGCTAAGTAACACAAAAATAAACACACATAAACATAAACACACACACACACACACACACACACACACACTGCGTCATGTGTTTTGGCTTCACACTGATGACCTAGAATCTATTCATAGATCAAACTAAGAACAGGTCAACACATGTTATTAAGAGTTTCAGGTTAATTTGATTCAACACTTGGACTAGATGTGAACTCTCCGTCCTGGAGGGCGACCTGCGCTGCACCAGTTCATTCTCAGCAGTGTCACAGCGTGATCACGCGGCTTTGGTTGCTTAAAACTGAGAGTAACCATAAAGAGGACGATCACTCTGGTAAAACTGTTCAAAAATGTGGTTCTCATACTCGATACGTGGATGTGGATAGTTCAGAATATACATGCTGACCCATAAACCAGCCTGGAATCAAGTTTTGTACAAACACTCGCCTCGTTGTGTTAATTCCTCCCTTATATTCGACAAAGAGATGAATAGCGATCGCACAAACCCTTGAATGCAAGGGAACATTTCACCTTCACCTGAGGTTCTGTGCGTGTGTGTACACACTGTGAGACCCGCTGCTATCTGGAACAACCTCCCTATCTTTCTGTCATACCCTTCTCTCCTTCTCTTTCGCTCTGGCCGGGAGTCAATCTCTCTTTTTTACTGCCAGCTGATAGCTGTGCATGACTGTCTGGATCTCTATTCATGCGTTCCCTCCATCCATCACCTGCTGCTGCTTCTGTCACTCCTCCATCCGACTCCTCTCCTCCTTCTTCTTCTTCCCCTGCTCCAAAATGAAAACAGATAAAATGCCGGGGCTTCGTGAAAGTGAAAATATTCAACTCTCAGCCAGTGCCCTTGTCCTTAGAGTGCCCGCCACCCGTCCAGCGTGAGGTCGTTCCAATGCAAACGCTCGGCGTCTGTTTCAGGAATCGAACATGTGCGCGCACGGTGTCCTTGTCGCTGTAAACGCTCCCTCCACGTAGCACACGTTTCCCTCGCCCTGCGTGACAGTCTCCATTTGCATAAACACCCTTTAGTAAGTTATTTATCCCTGAAGCTTTCCTGAACAGTGCGTGAAATTTGCTCCGTGAGCAGTTGCTATGGTAACCGGGGGACTCAATTGCTCAAAATTACCATAAAACACACAATTAAAAAGCCCTGGCTAAGAGCAGCGTTTTGACAAGCTCCACACAACGCGGACGAGCCGGTCCCCCAGGTGAGGGAAATGGACTGGGAGCGGGACTCAGTTCAACTGTTCCACAGCCTGAACAGAAGCAACAGCATGTGAGGTTAAAAAAAACAAAAAAAAACACGTAGCATCTGGAACTAACACTCCGCTCGATAAGGTCGAGCATCTGGGGCCACTTTAATAATTACAGGTGAAAGGTCAGAGTATGTAAGCCTGGAATATTTGATCTACAGCTTCTGAAATCCACCTTTACACCTAAAGCCTCTGATTCTTTAAATATAAAAGGCTGATTGATTATTCTTACTTCTCCACAACATGAGCTGTTCAGGATACTTGGACAACATATTTCTGCAGTATGAAGGTAAAGCATGAGAGAAATAAATGTCGAGGGAGGAACTTTAATTTCCCAGGTCTCAGCTGAGTCCACCCCTGCGATGCTGCCAGATATCTGAGCTGGATTAACCTGCCTGGGAGCGTTTGGCTAACATTAATCACCTGACAAATCCAGGAAGTACAATCAGGTGTGTCACACTCCTGCACTGCAAGTGCAAATACATGCAACCTCCCTTCCTGTACATAAAAGCTGCAGCACACAAGCAGAGATGATGCATCTCGTTACTGATCATCATCGTCATCATTTCGCCCCGTGATCTTCATTCCACCGCACGAGCAGACGCGGCTCGCTGCCGACGCCTCCCCTGTCTGGACTCAGAGGGACGGGAGGAGGCAGCGCAGCGACACCACCGACGGGAGGCCCGCTAGTCACGACACAAGGCCGCTCTGCAAAGCGCTCCCCACCGCCGCAGCACCGTGGGCATCGCGAGGCGAACATCAGGGCCAGTCAGTCAAGGGTGAGGCGCCTCACTCCCACGCACCTGGGCGCCATCGAACTTCACCGTCACGATTCACAGCTCTCGAGAGGAACATCGGCACAGATCATTCATTGTCAGAGCAGAGCGCCGTTTCATGAGGTTATTGATCCAGCAGGAACGTTTAACTTAAACTTTCAGGCCCCACGCTCAGTTTGTAGACATTGTTGTTTAAAAAGAGGACAAATACGTCACTGCCCGACACACAGCCTCTGAGGGTCGGACCTGGTCCTCGAGGTTAGGGTGGAAAGGCTCCAGAACCTGAACCGGAGAATCGGTTTAAGAACACTCTGAACGAATCACGTGTCATTTAATATTTGCACCAAATTCAAACCGTGCATTTTCCAGATCTCTGCAGCGGCAGAAGATTCAGCAGTGGCACGTGACAACAGGCTCCATTGAAATGCTAATGACGCTACAGCTGCCATACAGGCGGTCCTATGGACACCTATAGAGCTCATAAGACCTGTGGGAGCTGGCCTACATAAACTCACACTGCACACGTGCAGAGAGACAGTCAACAAGAGGAGCGGACAGAGGAAGGGGACAATAACGAGTCCACGATGGACTCACAGCGTCCTCCGTCTTTCTTTCTTTTCTATGGACGCTACGTCACATTCGACCCTGCAGCCTCGAACCTAAACCCAGTTGTAACCTTGAAAGCAACAGTCCGTCACAATAACCACAGTTGCGTGTGTGTTCACGCGTGGTCGGAGCCCGCTCGTGTGACATGTTTCCGATAACAGCCACAGCGATCAAAGGCCCGTTAAGACCTCGAGAGCGAGGGGAAGTTGATCCAAGCTCAGTGGGGCGAAGCTCGGTTACACTGACACTTACAGCTGGGCTGAAGTGGGATGTGGATAATTGCTGGATTAACTTAGCAATTCAATTAAATATCTCGTCAAAGGATTTAACACAAAAAAAAAAAGTTCCTCTAAGATCTTTCCAATGTAAATACATTTATTCCAAAAAGGCATGAAAGACCTAACACACACACACACACACAGATTAGTAATGTGATCGAAGAAAAAGATTTTCTATGGTTGACATGAGGAAATTCATGGTCAGCAATCCTCTCACACACTCACACACCACTCTAGAGTCTAGAGCGACACGGTATACTGCACACACACACACACACACACACACACACACACTTGCAGATCTGCAGCTTCTCCTCGGTCACGTGGAGTGGAGCGCTCTATTAACATTCTCCACACACGGGTGCGTACAGTCAGCCGGAGGATGTTGCTCACGCGTAAAGAAAAGTGCCGCCAAACAAAATCACCTAACCACATCTCCTCTCCCCAGATATGAAGTCATGAATGGACCAAACCAGTCCCCACACACAGCCACTGTTGTCGACTGAGAGGGGAGAAGACGTTGTTGTATGCAGAAGACGTTTTGACTCGTCATAGCACGAGAGGCACAGGTGGGACTAAAGACCATGACCTGAATGGCTTTTTCAAGGGAATTCAGAGAGGAGTGAAGTGAACTGGGATGGGGCATTACAGAAGCATGGCATAAAAAAAGCCGGAGGAGACCTTCTTGACGTGTTGGTTTTGGCTTAGACTTAGAATTTGTTGACGGTAATAAAAAAAAAAGATCAATGAAAGCTTTCAGGGGGAACCCAAACATGTTTGAAAAAATGAATAAAACAAAAATAGTAGAAACATATTGGACATAAAAACTCCGGAGTGAGCTTTATAAACATGGTGCCTGGGGAGACGAAGGAACCCCGAGACGTGTCTCAGTCTGGTGTCTGATAGCCAGCGACAGCTGAGCGGAGACAGACAGAGCAGGACGGGACACAGATGCTGTCGACTCAGAGAGATTAGTCTGCTGCTCTCAACTTTTCAAGTTTGATTGTTTCCATTCACTCCGCCTTCTGAGGAGTCCTCTGTCGACTTGAGTCAGGACAGAAAACCGAGGACGTCGCACGTCTGGCTCCTGTCTCGTGCTCATCGCCATCACGTGTTTGTTTTATTGCCGTCCTTTCGTATATGTAGGCTGCGGTTACTGTTGCGCTGCTCTGTGTTGTGGCTCCTCTCGTGCGTTATTATGAGACTCAGTGGGTTTGAATTACCTCCATGGTAAATGTTGAGAGACCGAAAGGGACAAAGGGGTTTTTAAAGACTTCGCCAGAGGCCGGAGGCCGTCTCTTTGTCTCCCTCTCGCTCGCATTTACACATCTCGATGTACTCGAGCGTGATGAAGGGCTCAGGCCAGAGGATGCCCTGGCTTTAGTCCCATTAAGAGGAGGCAGGGTCGCCCACGGCAACACGTGGACCAACCAGCACAAGACGCAGACAGACCCTCCTCCCCCTCGTCCTCCTCCTCCTCCCTGGGAGACCCTCATACCTTGCATCCCCCTCCCGAGGAATTACTGGAGCGCTGTGGACAGGAAAAGCCAACAAGATCGTGTTTGTTCATCCATTATCTATACTGAGGGCACTGGAGCCGATCCCGGCTCTCATTGGCCAAGAGGAGGGGGGACACTGGTTGAGTCGCCAGTGTATCGCAGGGGTGACATTCACAGACAAACAGCCATTAACCCTGAGGTCCGATGGATAATTTCCCAAATAGCTCCAGCCCAGTCCTCATGTCTCTGGACTGTGGGAGGAAGCTGGAGCACATGGAGGAAAACTGCAAACCCCCCCCATCTCATTCTGTACGATCGACGTACAATTTGAAATCAGTCACGCTCCAAAACATTGCACTCATTGTGCACCATGACAACCAAACTTAACCATGGCCACAGATGACCTTTGACCCTCGGGACTGGGCGTGGGTCCCTGTGAGGTCTGCTGGTCCTGACAAGATCAATGTTTATGCTGCGAGAGGTCCTGAACACACACACACACACACACACTGAGCAGATTCAGCAGAAACTCGGGGTCACACCATGTGACACAGTGTGAAAGACTTGACTACACACACTGAGTCCACTGTAGAGTGTGAAACACCTCGCTATAGAGTCCTGCCAGGTTCTCCAACAACTGCATGAGTCCCTGTGTCTCTCTCTCTCTTTCTAAATCCGTTCATTCTCACAATACAAACACATCCAGCTGCTCCTCCTCTTGGATCAATCCTCCTCATTCGTCCCAACTTGGCACATCCCAGCCACAGAACCCTGACTGTGTCCTCAGCGGTAACAGATCACTCTCCGCCGCGCTCGTGCCCGCTGTCACAGCGCATGAATTTAGGATTTTTATTTTGAGACAGAGAACTATGGGTAGCTCCGAGACACAAGGAAAAACAGAGCCTGAGCCCCAGCTGTGCATCCTGAGGCCTGAGGACTCACATCACACTGCTGCAACGGGCATTTGGCACTTCAGGGTATAATTGTCGGTGACTGAGAACAAAGGAAGTGTGTTTCCACAAAGACAAAAGGAGGCTGACCCAGGCTTCTGTTGGTTGTTCTCTGGCTGCCTCCATTTGAACAGCTCCAATTTAGAAATATGTCAAATTGAAACAATTGGGGTATTTGGATAGCAAGTTGTTGATGCCATAATAATTCTGTTTCAGCTCTAATGAGGAATTTATTTCTGTCTTACTCTACCCGTCGATAGTGATCTGCACCGCTTGGTGTTTTTCCCTGCGCAAGTTGTCGTCCTGCTGCCAGCTCACAGTTAGAGTACGCTAACTCTGACTCACCCTGCTGAGATGGAAAATGTAACATCCTTTCCACTGACCCTCCAAAGCTCAAAACTGGCCCAGTGAAATCTCGCTGAGGGCCTATGCTTCCCACTGTATCGCATGTTCCTGTTAAACTGCGCGGCCCCACACTTTGAGATCCCAGCCAAAAAATGATGTCACCCTCGAGAGAACAATGTGCATGATGCAACCATGGCAACACTGTCACTGAGACCGGAGCAGGGACACGACGGGCGCTCCCGTGCGAATTTGAACTCGCAGCGAAGAAGAAACGTTTTTTTTTTTTCCCTTTTAAATCGTATTAAAACCGTTGAATGAACAAAATGGACGAGATAAATTTATCCTCTGAGAGCTGAGGATCGTGAAGCCAGCGTGAACCGCGAGCACAGAACGTCCATAACGAAGGGGATAATGTTTCTGTCTGTTCCTCCCTCCTCTACTCTGATCTGAAAATCCAGCTGAGGATCCTTACATGGATTCGTTGTGAGAAAAATGTACAAAATGTGTATTTGATGATTCATTGTAGGCACTGAAAGCCACGGAACGACTAAATATATCACAAAAACTACAACATTCATAGCCAATTCATGTGCTGATTATTTACTCGATTCATTGATTTGTCTTTTGCTCAATAAAAACTGAGGGAACAGTGGAAACTCATCCTCAAACATCTGCAAGCATCCTCCTCCTCCTCATCCTCGATAACGTCACAATTCATTTTCCTCCTCCTTAACACACACACTGCAGATGTACTGGTATCTCTGCCTCTCTTCCCTCACTGGGTCTCTTTCCCTGGGCCCATCACCATGACGATGGGAGCCAGTTCCATGGATACAGTCACTAGGCAACCGGCAGCATCAACAGCAGCAGCGGCGGCGGCGGCAGCAGCGTCCTGTCAGAGCTGTGGTGTAGCCGGAGCCAGCCTTCCTCGTCTCTGTGAGTTAGTTCTTTGAAGAGGAGAACTCTTAATGCATTTATCGTGTTTTGGATCCGGGATCTCTTCCAGTACACGCAACCCTGCGGTGCTCAATTTAGACTGACAGTGCAGCACTCACGTTACCCAGTGATTCTGTTATGTGATGAATAAGTTAATGTGTGAGAGGAAAGTGAACAACAGACGATGGCAGGATGGTTTGTTTAAAAAAACAACTCCCTGGCTTCCACCAAGCAAGTGAATCAGCAATGAACATGATGCAAACGCCTTTGTCTAAACTACAGATCACGGTCGTTTTCATCTGCGGATTATTTTAATGTCAATAAAATATTCTGGAAAAATAGTTTCTATACACAAGTGTCTATATCTCGATTGAAGATTGGGAAAACAAAACTTTAGTGCACTATAGTGCACGAAGCACTGGTGTTTTTATGGAAATAAATCTGCTGAAATAACAACTGGTACAAATGTAGAGACTGAAAATGGACAGTTACCACACTGATCACAAAATGGAAATACTGAGGTAAAACACAAGTAGCTCTGAAAGTACATGAGCGGATGTCCCTGGTTATATGTCACCACTGGCTCTGTCTCTATCAGGGGATTCAATACTTTCTCTAACAGTGTCTCTACTGACACCACAATCTCCAGAAAGCCTGCCACGACTGTGAGATCACAAAAGACGAGATGATAGGGGACATATCTCAAAAAAGGGCCAGATCATTCCACAGTGACCTATGTTCTGAATAAGCAACGACGTCTGTGGCCAAAGAAAGGCCGATACTGAAGTCACATAATGGCCTGTTAGCAAAACAATATGTAATAATAAGGCTATTTGCGAGGACTGCAGAGCCCTGCTGAGAGGAATATGTATAAATAGAACCCGTCTTAGGAGCAACTCACACTGAGAGGCTTTGAAATACGTTGCATTGAAGATTGCAATTAAATATTCCCTTTGATTAGAAGAAGCCCTTTTATGGCGCTCTGCAAGTCAGGGAGAGATGAAACCCGCTGCACGCTCACTGAAAGACGCTGGACATGCAATTACAGCAAATATCCCTGAGAAATTTACAATCCGCAAAAATAAAAACAAAAAGCAACACCAGCTGTAAAGGCTGCAGTAAACCATTTAGCCGGATGGTTAACAAGCCTTTTGTGGTCGCAAGCCTGTAACAGGCATGACAGACTGATATGGCTAAATAACGGCAGAGATAGGCTAATAACCACAATGCCCCCCGGCGGCTGGATTTAACAGGTGTGTGTGTATGATAGTATCTTGAATGGAAGCATGAGGCTATCATGGCACAACTGCTGGGGGCTACATGTTAGTAAGGGGGGGGGGGCGGTGTAATACACTGCATCATATATCATGTACACACACATACTCAGGGCTCAGGGGCCCCCCCCCCCCCCCCCCCTCCTGTTCCTGCTGTCATGGCTGCATGAAAGGGCCCATGGTTGAGTTTGTATGAAAGGATGATATAAGACCCAGAGAAAGGACGGAACAATGATGACATTATACGATATATCCCTAAAAATCTACACATAAAAATATAAGAACAGAAGTCCTGTCTCAGCGTTAGAAGCTGACTGAGAAGCTGGAGTCACATGGCAGCGGAATTAAAGTACATTTTGGATGTGACAGAAGCATTTTGTGCAATAAGGTCACACGGGGTCCTGGTGATTTCCATATTAATGAGTATTGATGGAGGCACGCGCACACACACACACGCACACACACTGCAGCAGGTCCTTACGTTGTAAAGTGGAGTAGTTATCCATCTCTCAGGCTGCTAGAATCAGGAGGGTTTAAATCTGGTGGCCCCCCCGCCCCCCCTTCCACCCTCCTCCTGTGGACGCAGCCGCAGCACCGGACACGATCGCCCTACCGGGATGCACCGGGCCGGTGTGAGACCAGGACAGGTACCCGCGCAACCAGCCGCAGCATCCTCAGTCAGCAGCCGGAGGATGCGAGCGCATCTACCGCGGCGGCGGCAGCAGCAGCGGGATTCGTGTCGGGATCATTCGGCGAGGGTTTAAATCCACGGAACCTCCGTTACGTGCGCGCGTACACACACAAGCGCACGCCAGGTCTCCTCGGCGGGGTTCGTTACAAGATGCGCCGCTCCGCCTCCATGCGTTCCCCTAATCAGGGGAGGGAAAAAAAAGCCAAGGATGCAGCAGCGGGAGTGAGGCGAGGTCAGCGTGCACGAAATCACGAAGCCACGCAAACCGGAGGATCCGTGACCGACGGAGAGGAGCGGTGACCTTCTCCTTCCTCTGCGTTAAGCGACAAACCAGGCTGCAGGAAAACCACAGAGGAGCGTCTCCTCCCATCCATCTATCCAGAGATGAGGGGGGGGGGGGGCTAGCATGTGAGAGATAGAGGGAGTGTGTGTGTGTGTGTGTGAGCGAGAGAGAGAGAGAGAGGAAGAGGGGGGAGTGTGTGAAAGAGGGAGGTAAGTGAGAGATAGACAGGGACATGGATGAAGATGGAAAGAGGACAAGAGAGTGGGTGTGCTCCTGTGTGACGTTAATGTGTAGTAAGCCTTGAACTTCAGTTTAGTGAGGACACTGTCCCCTGTCCCCAGTCCAGCACACTAGATGTCAACTATAACCCCAACCTCCCTCTAGAGGTTCCAAACTCAAAATCACACAGGCACACAAACTTCCAGTCCAATCCTAAACACAGACATCAGCAGCGAAACTTCTTAATATTTTGTGACGAGTGCCCACAAAGCCCCACAGCATGAGTCATACGGAGACCAGAGACGCGCGCCGCCTCTGTCCTCTCCTGCTGCGAGAGAGACAATTACTCTTTTATTCATACGCTGGGATGCAGGTTTGCCTCTGGATCCCAGGTGGTCAGCAGCTAAGCATTAACAGGTCGAGGGACGAATGGATTCCACTGACCATAACTCAACTCTGGATTCTGAGTCTGTCAAGGACAAGAAAATGAAGACAGGCTGCTGGTCCTATGATTCAATATGTCTCAGAACTTAAAGCAGTCTGTGGGAGGAGCTCACCGATACACAAAAAACACAACAAACTTCAACAATCTTCTTCGTTGAGATGCTGACTCACGACTATGTGAACTCCAAACTACATCCTGCTTTAACGTCAGCGCGGAGGTGAAGCACAGTTGTGACTTTCTGTTTTCTTGATGGATGTTAAAAATGTAAACGTTAGCGGCCGTTCTCAGAGCTTCGGCAAGTTTCAGCTCATAGTCAGTAGCCCGCAGAGTGGCAGCTCACCCAGAGGCAGCATGAGGCCAATTAAATCCTCTTTGTTTCCTTTAACATCAGCCGGTGAGGCTGTGCATCAACGACAGGCTGCAGTTTGTGTGAAAAAGCGACCAGTTACAAAGCATTTGAAGCAATATTGTCCAAATAGCACAACAGTAAGTCGTCCCATCAACTAACGTGGAGGGTTTAATGCAATGTATCGCAGTCAGCCACCAGGAGGCGATCCAGATGATCCGGCTTCACATTTAGGAGCTGACATTCCTCCATCTTTGTTTGCAGACAACGCCACGACCCCGAGATGTGCGTTTCCGATTCCCCCCTGACCTCCTCTGACAGAGCGAGCGAGGTGGAACAGTCCGACCTGATACAGAAACAAATCACACACACACACACCGCGCAGCTCGACTCCCCTCAACTCCAACAAATGACATAATATCTTTCTGCCATCTGCGTCAGTTGGCAGTGCCAAAGCAAAGCTCCAGTTAATCCCTGGCGGTGGGAGCACTGGGATTCTCGGAGATTGACCGAGTTTAACAACAGTCTGTGAGAAAACAGGAAGCTGGCCAAACAGTCCGCCTGTCACTCATCAAATCTCCGTCTCTCTCCAGCTGGCTCTCTAACCCTGAGGCTCGTCAGGTCTGCAGGAGAAGACGCCCTCGACTTACACCTTAGCTATTTTACCGCCAGGAATTTAAACTTCCCCCAAAAAATAAATAAATGACAACCAATAAAAAAGTATTCAAGGAAAAGTCTTGAACAACATCTGGGGCTATGTGGCTTATTATTATTATTATTAGCAGCGAGCCACTTCTACGGCCAATAATGATCTAGATCCAGTCCATAAGTCTCTGTCGACCCATTCCACATTCTCCCACCTACTTTAGGAGCGAGTCTGTGTTGGGATAAATTCTCACTACTGCTTTGTTTAGACAAAATAAAATGAGATGCCTCCCAATTTAAAAAAATAAATAAATAATGCATGAAATTTAATTCGCCTCTCAATCAAACAAGGGTTTGGCCTATTTAACCACCCAATGTTCTTATTAATTTTGTTTCAGGGGTTTAATATTAATTGAGAGAATTGGGGTTGTGGGTACTTGAGACGTGAGATGTTGTCAAGTTTGGCCAACACATGAGGAGTGGGTCTTTATGATTTTATGAGAGCCAGGTTGTGCCCACAGGTCTTTTCTCAGGCAGCTCAGATTTATTTGATTTTGCCCACAGGTCCTATTTTGGGCAGCTCTGGTTTAGAAAGCTGAGCCTGGATCTGCTATAAAAAAAAAAAGTCTGTCACCCTACGATGCATATAAAAAGAGGTCTGGCTGTTTTGAGGCTCAGATCTTATCTCCTTCATCAACACCTCGTACCTGTTCTGTCCCAGAATGTAACATCATGCCACATCACGATGCTTAATATCTCAACGGTGGGATTCACAGATCTGCAAATACGACGCCTCACGTTCATCAGGACCATGAAAAACTCAAAAGTGCATTTAATTGTTTATCAAAAAAAAAAACTCTAAAAAGGATTGGCTCTTGGCTCACGTCCCATCTTTCAAGCAAATTTCATGGAAATCTGTTCAGCAGCTTTGGTGTAATCCTGCTGACAAACAGACAGAGAGACAGAGGCGAACACATCAGCTCCTCAACAGATGGGACAGTGGCAACAGAAAATAAAACCACAACGTCCAGAGATCTAAGCTGCGTGTGTGTGTGTGTGTGTGTGTGTGTGTGTGTGTGTGTGTGTGTGTGTGTGTGTGTGTGGACGATGGTCATGAACAAATGATGAGAGAAACTTTAACACACACACACACACACTTGCCTCCCACAGAGACAGCATGAGTATGAGCTGATTCCCTGCAGGTATCAGGATGTGAGTTGACTGGTGCGGAGCCACGTTGCGTCGTTAAATCACTGAAGCCTCAGTAGTTGCTTCCTGTGAGGATGTTCGTGAAGTTAGCGTTGCCAAGCAACAAATACAACTCCAGACCGTTGCTGGATCTTCAGCCAGAGTCACTTGGCAACAGAACTCTGATGAGTCTGAGATGCAGAAAGACGGAAATGAATGAGTGCGTGAAGAAGCAGATGAAAAGGTTCAAAAGTCACATGGATTCTGAAGTGAAGCCGAAGTGATAGAGCCGGTCTGAGTTCAGGTGTTTCCACCAAACACAGCCGAACGTCTCAGAAACATTCCAACCAAAGCTCGTACAGACGAGCAAATCTGCAGCTCCTGCACGGCTCATCACATGGTATTTACCACTGAATATAACAAACCAAAGCAAACAGGAGCAGCACAACACAACCAGTTCAGTAAATGGGCTGAAGTGAATATTAAATACCGAACAAACAGTCGCTAGCAGTTTCCATCCAGAGACACATGAACACGAAGATGGTGCACGAAGGGTTTCTATAATTTATAGATCCATGAATAAGTGATATGAGATCATAATGTGATCCATGGAGACACTCAACTCCAATCACAGAAGTGAGGGGCGGGGCTACAACTACAACACACACACACACACTGCTGTACATTAAACTTTGTTTTAGGAGCCAGTGATGATCTGCCTCAGGCGAAGCGAATCAGCATCAGTTTTTAACGACATCTCAATGACATGATCTCAGTGTGCTTTGAGGAACAACATCTGAACGCATCCCTAAATATAGAACTGTAGTCTAACATCCGGCTGCGGGTGTTTTGACATCAGGTTTTAGACAGTGAACAATGTGACAGTGATTGTGTGTGAAGCACCCAGAATACACCAATAACTGATTCGAGGAGACGAGAGAGGAGCAGAACAGTGGGCAGCGTTGTCCCACAGTCTTCTTCCTGCCAATATGAAATGTCCATTGTTGCTATGGAAACGCACATTCATGAATCACTGTTTTCTTTTTTTTTTTTTTTTTTTTCTCCCCCGGCAGGTTATGAAGCCGTCTTGTGCCCGCTGCAGTCTGCAGTGTAAGCCGTCGGCTCTGTGAGGTGTCAGGTGTGAAGTTTGAGTGTGCGCCCGCTGTGGTGACTAATTGGCTGCATGGTCGGTCGGTCGTTCGGCTGGCGAGCGGCCGGCATGACGAGAAAACACTCGGGATTAGACGGTGGGTAGGATCTGGTGTTTGGACGACAACTTTAACTCAAACTGTGCACGACAGTGACGCTGCACCGTGCACAGAGTGGTGTGGCGTGGAAGCAGCTCCAGACCGGACCACTGACTCTGGATTTTTGGATGAGTCGCCCCCACGCTGAAGGATAATGCTCCTGTCAGAGCCTCCTGATCGATGCGAGCGATTAGGAATCTAGATAAGCTGAAGAGGACGAACGATGACAGTCCACCCCCATGTCTCATTTTATGGGTGTTCACCTCAACAATAAACTGAACTGGACTCATCACACTGACGCCCTGTACAAGAAGGGCCAAAGTCGCCAAAGTCCTCTGGACTTTTTATGCCGGCGTGCTGCGGGGACACGGTCTGTTAAGTTTATGTTCATGAGACAAACTGGGGATTTTGCATTGCTGCCATTTTCAGAAAAACTTGCTAGGCAACTGGAAATAATTTTCTACCTCCTGGCTTCCGTCTTTCACGTCCTCTCTCTCTCTCTGACGATGACAGCACGTTCGGCCGCCATACTGCATCAGGCCCTGGGTGGCGTTTTGTGAATGGGTGTTGCTAGGCAACTGGAGAGCAGTAAAGTGTGACAACAGGGTTCCTGCGTTTGCGATGATTAAGAATTAAGAGTTTTAAGCCTTGAAGCTGCGAAAGCTGATTAGTGCAGAGAAGATGTGTCATTTTCAATAAGGCACAAAACAAACTGTCAGTTTTTCCTCATCGGCAAAAAAGCCTGAATGTCTCAGTGTGAGAGAGTCACACAGGTGCTTCATTATTAGTTCCCATCACACATAAATGACTCAGCTACAACATAGTCTGCTGTTAATAGACCAACATATGAAACAGGTGCTGACGATTGACCAGTTAACCTGACATGCATGTCTTGAGGAGGAAACCCACATGAGCACAGGGAGAACACGCAAACTCCACACAGAAGGGCCCAGCTGGCCCTGCCCGGGAATCGAACCCAGCACCACCGTGCTCACCAAAACAAGTTAGGATCAAAGCTGAAGGACCGTGCTCGATCTCTTCAGAGAGAGATGCATCAATGAACGTCTCGGTGCTGTGTAATGAGTCGAGCTTCACTGAACTGTGGATACACTGGTGACCACCTCTCGCTCTCTCGCTCTCTCACTCTCTCAGCAGCCGCCTCAGACTTTCCACAGGCAGGTAAAGATCGGGCGGGTTCTAAACGTCTTCTCATCCTCATTCTCTCCAGTTTGCATCTCTCTCCATCATCACCAGTTGTTTGCTTCAGCTCTGTCTCTTTTGGGTTTTGTTCACTCTCCTTTCACTCTTTGCGTCGTCAGCAGAAGAGACGACGCGGCAGACGAGCCGTGAGTTTGACCTGCAGGTTGGCCGTCAGCTTTTGGACCTGGTGGATGAGGGGATGGACGAGTGGTTGAGTTTCTCTCTCGCACTTTACCTCACACATTCTGCCTCTCACTTCCATGCCTCCTCTCCTTCTCACTTGCGTCAGCACTTCTGCCTGCTGATGAATATATGAATGAGATTAAAACACACACACTCAGGCACATACCACACACCACATAAACATTTTATCATGTCAGGGGATGTGAGTGCTTATTTATTTTTTAATTGAGAGAGAAATGAAATCCGTCGTACTGTTACTGCGCGTGACTCCAGAGGACAGTGGAGCTCTCTGCTTTCCATCAGAGCTTAACAAGAATTCATCCCTGTTTACAAGAGGAGCATAGCTGTGTATTACACACACACAGGTTGAACTGTTGTGTGTATCATAAACGCTGTTTCTCCCCCAGAGGGTATAATTGGCCCTTAACTCCAGGACGCAGAGGGATGGATGAGGGATTAGACGTGGAGCCGGGTGGATGAATGGCAGGAGCAGATGAAACGATAGAGGAGAAAACAGATGTAGAGAGAGAGACATGCGACCTTAAAGCCCCCCCTTCCTTCCTCTCTGTTTCTATATCTCTCCCTCGCACTTCGCTGTAGGCTCCCTGTTGCTATGGAGACCGCTCCCGCCAATGCCGAGAGAGAAAGCAATACCTGAGGAGAAGAAGAAAAGACGGCACAGGAGCCGATGGAGAGATGAAGATGAATAGGAAAGAAACAGATCGATGCACTTCTCTCCTCCGTTTCTGACCAGGCTCGTGTGCGTTCACATCAAAAATACTTTGTTCGTCCATCAGGGGACAATCTGAGGAGAGCCGGGCTGAAAACTACAGCTCACAATTTGATAATGCAACTTATTGATATCGTGCAGGAGTGCATTTGTCAGGAGGAATTGACCATCTCTTGTTATGTTGCTGTTCAAGGCCTCTGGGATGAAACCATTGTGTTTATTACATGCAGGCAGAATTAAAGGAAGCCTCCTTGAGGGTATCACCTTAAAGCAATAACATGTGGACGTGTCTCATTACGTACTAATAAAGAAGAATAGGAGTCAAGTAAGCACATAATCACATTGTCTTCATCGGAGAATGACAACAATGGTTTCTCCTTTCCAGCGTCCTTAATCATATTCTAACCATATGTGTCTCTTTTCTATGCTTCCAATTTCCTGGGAAATTGCAATTTTCCACAGACCTGAGCTGACCCATCGCGACGTCCTGGTCACAGTCAACATTCAGACATAGAAAAAGAATCTGGTGCATGTTTGGAAATGTTTGAATCAACTCATGACTGCAGCATCTGTGACCGAGCGGGGAGCGGTGCGGAGCGTGAACACAGAGAGAATCTATAGCTCGGCCATGTGCTCATCCGCCGTCTCGTTTACACCGCGGAGCATCCAACAGCTGTTTCGCTGCCTTATTCCCTCTTTACAGCCCATTTGTCTCAGCTCAGACTCAAGCTAATGTCTCCTCGGGTCATTGAAGAAAACAACGTTATGGTTATTTTTACTCTCCTGCACATCGAGCAAGACCTAGGAGCAGAAACGTTCCTGAACCAAGTCAGATCAGTCAGACTCCTGATGCTGTTCGATGTGAGGCTGGACAGCAGCAATCCAAGCCAGACCTCTTCAAGAAACATCACAGAACTCAGAACGTATCAGCCGATGGTTCTGGATCAGGAGGAAAGCCTCCAGGTGGACCCAGGGGTTGGGGTCCCAGTGATGTGTCCCTAACATCCTCCAGTGGTTGGCAACCCATCATCAGATTCTTTTAATCCGTTTCCAGCCTCAAACCGTAATTTTATCAAGTCCATCGTGAATCACGGTTGAGGCAGATTTGCAAATTCCTACTTGACAGCTTGATTGACAACCGACAGCCCAGTCTTGGAATTAAAAACTCGGAATTGCTTTGTTAAGTGGATTGAAATGGGATTTTTTCTCATTCTCATGTCCCTGAAATTTGGCCCCAGGAGTGAATCACACAGGAGCCGTTCACAAAAGCCATTTACTGCGTTCGGTTCTGCTCGGGCAGAAGATTCAGTCGCATGGGATTCATTTGCAAATTACTACCAAGTACTATGGATTTGCCCAAATGTTCCGCGTGGCTCCAGCATCCTCCTCTGTGAACAACGCAGTGCAATCACAATAGAGTCGTTCCAGCAAATTCCGCTCACAAAGGGACTATTTAAAGACTGCTCTCCAAAAATACTAACTTTGCCCTGCACGCCACTTCCACTGCTGCACAAATCTGGAAATAGCAGGTTGCTTATTGTCGTTATTATTATTTTTTTTAATACGTGTGCCAGCCAGAGAACATTCCACCCTTAGTATTGTTTTAATTACAGCTCAGCCATGTCGGTGAGGCCCCCCCACAGAGACCAGCATCGCTCCCAGGAGTCGAGGTGGTTGTATGCTTGTGTGTTTTTTTTTTGCGACAACATAAACAAAAACCAGCACTGTGGCCAATTATATCATAGCCTGCAGATACGGTGGACTCTCCCCGGCTGGTTGGAATACACTGACATCAGTGAGCTAAGTTTACTTTGGTAGCTTTAATTACAGGATCTGTGCAAAACTTTTGCTGCGTTCTATGCAAACAATTTAAATCACGTAACATGTTTTCTAATTGAAATTTACAGTATGTGATGTAGCAGTCGCCGAATAATAGGCGGTATGTAATAATAATACTCCCATGATTTGGCCTCAGTTTATAATATAGAACTACACAGTGGTGCCAGGAATTATTTCTCAAATACTCATCACTAGTCGACCAGAGACAACAACACTACCGGCTGATGACATCGCACAAGCGGTGAAACACAGAGTGTTCCTCGACCACTCCAATCTCCATGTGGGCCTGTGGAGCCAGGAGGTGCTGACAGAACATGACGATGCAGAAGCAGGGGACACAGTTTTTAAAATGAAGCCTCGCAAAAACGCCCAGTGTCATTTCTGCTGCAGCGCCCCGTGCGAACATCAATTTGTTTAAATGCAGTCTCAGGATTTCTTGATTAAAAAAGGTTTAATCTCCACGCGGGTGAGCGTGGGAGGAGACACGGAGAATGTGGCTCTTTGTGTCTTTGGCCTCTGAATGTGCAGGATTTTACCAAACCTGGCAACTCAACAGTGCCGTCGCAGTGACATCTCACTCTGCTGCACGCTAAGGAGCAAATCAGTGTGTTTTCCAAAAGACATTCTCTGAACCACTCCTTTAATTTGAGTTCCTTCATATTGCATGAGATGAAAGGAGCAGGGTGTCAGAGACAGAATCTAAATTGTAAATAATGAGGTTGAAAGAAAAAGGTAATAAAGAGAATAATATATGATGTGTGAGGAAAGGCAGCGCTGTTTGTGACCTTGCTCAACTTTTCGGTGTGAAGTGGACGTTTCTCCAGAGAGTTGAACTTTCTTGGAGGTTTCTTTTTCATCTTTCCTCTTTGATAATGGCCTCAGCCAAAACCACGTGGGCACTAACATGGCCAGAGAAGAGCGAATTCGAAAAGCAGAGTGCGACTCCCTGCTCCAAACCGGAGTGTCTCGCTGTAGTCTCATAGACGGGTCTGAGATGCCACCTAGTGATTCTGATAGGGCCACCCCTTTTTAACTGCTCCCTCCTTCTCCTGACTCAGCGAACAAGGATACGAGGATGAGTAGGACTGGTCTCCATGGCAACAGCAGATAGACAGAGAGAGAGAGCAAGGGGGGGGGGGGGGGTAAAGAGAAGGGGGGTGCTGCACTTATCTTCCTACAGGCCCATACACAAGCATCGATCCCCATTCATTGTCCAGAACCTCCCTGAAACTGACCACGACCCTGACTGACCCCAACTGCACCACAACCAGCACCTCACTGTCCGAAAGTCTAAATTCCATCACACAAACAGAGTCACAGTCCATGAGAGGTCAGTACGCCACATTTTAAAGATGTGTTGAAAATGTAATTATAAGGGTTGAGCCAAACTGAGCTTTATGGGATTTATTTATCAACACGTTCGGGGTCCATCGGCTTCCTGAAATTTCTACTGTGTCTTTTTTTTTTTCCAGTTTCCTCACACCACCAGCTTCTCATGGTGTCTCACCGGCACTGAAGTGGGTCAGACCGCGGTCATGATGCAGCTTTAGCTCCTGCACCAACAAAACTCTCCACATCCTCCTCCTCAGTATGCGCCACACATTTCTCCTGCTTCCCTTCAGCAGAATCAGCAGCAGCAGATCGTTATCGCCCGATGCTGACTCCGGTCTTCAGCAGAGAATTCTTTCAGAAAGTCGAATTTGCGTGATGCCGTTTGATGTGAAAACGTCAGAGGTCCTGGACTGACGTCGGCACCTCGTGTCCTACCTGTGCTGTTGGCCAATGAGGATTCAGATGCCGGTGTAGGAGGCAGTCGTCCTGCTGTCGGTCGACCCTGGAGATCAGTGGTGGGCGGAGCTTATATCCCCTGGGCACGGCCTGTGCTTGGTCAGGTTCATCTCTCCTTGGAACCCTGCCCACTGGGCCCTTTGCAAGGCCTTATGGGTAATGCCGCACCCTGCCAAACATGTTCCTGCCTGGTTTGTTGACGGTTTAGCGGCTCACCGGCAGTTGTCTTGTTGGATCCGCTTTATTTCGTCGTCATTTACAGTTCCTGTGTGAGCACACAAAGAAATATGTTTATTAGTGAGTGGATGGGTCCAGAGCAAGGTCCGGAGAACGTCTGACATTCTCCAGACCTGGCTGCAATATCACATATATGTTAATAAATCAAAGCACTGGGATCAAACCACCGACCCTCTGGTTAGCCTGCATGTGTTGGTTTGTCCAGGTAATCTGAATGACATCCCATAATGAGGCGGGGATGCTCGTCGCCGTGACAACGCTGTGAGATTTGTTGTGGAGACAAAGGCCTGTGTCAAATTGGTGATTATGATTAGAGACAGTGCTAGCCTAGATACCGGCGTGCTCACAGACGTAATGGTGGATCTAAATATACACTGTTACATACAGGCGGCACATTCTCTGTGTAATCTGAAGAGAACATATAGCTTCTCCTCTCCGCAGTGTGATTCCATGCTTGTCATTCATTCTTAAATAAAGCAGCTCAGTATAGAACTGAATGCCGTTTAATCTCCCCCCCCTTTCGTGGAATCTGTGTGTTGTTGATCTTTTAAAGCACTAAAGCGTTTCTGGGTCTTTTAAAACCAGCAAAACATTGAGGTGCAGATAACCACAAGGAGCGTTTTTACTCAGTTATCTATGCATTTGTTCTTTATTGTATGTATTTCTTGCCACTTGAGGGTGGTGGAAACTATTTGTGATTGTGTTGACGCGACATAGTTTGAGTGAAAAGGGAGGATGCAGAAACAACCTATGTTGGCATGGATCTGGGTTTTAAATGTTTGTTTTGTTTGTGTGAATCTTGATGGAATCAAGTATTCTTGGACATTATTCTTATGGACATAAATGTGCAATTCCCAAGCAATAAATAATTCCGAGTGAGGCCCTTACTCACGGACCAAAAGGTGAAGCAGTGAACAGACAACAGAAGGAGGTGGTCCTGCCCACATCGTCCTGTTCTTATCTACGTATCATTAAAACAAACAAAAAAACAGCGCCTCCTGTTGGATGAACAGCTGCAACTGCTCAACAATGTGAGGGGCAATGAAAAGATAAGCAAAAAGTTCAGGCCGTATAAGGTTTCTAATGTTTACTGTCTGTCTCGACTCCCCCCATGAACTCCTTCACTCCAATCTGTTTGTCCTCGCTCTCCAGTCCGTCCATCTTGGCACACGGAGAGGGAGCGAAGGGTGAATTAATAAAGGAGTGAAACTGGAGCACAACTCCCCGAGGACCTCCTTTTCTGGGACGCTCACACAGAGGAAGAGTCACACACACACACACACACAGACACACACACACACACACAGAGACACACATTAGGCCTGCATGTGCAGAAAGCCACATGCATTCAGCTCATGCATTACTGGGGTGACGAGATGGTAAATGTAGGAGACACTGAGGGAAAACAATCCATACGCCCCATCCTCTGCATGCTTAAGGTGGGACAAGTGGGATGGGGGCGGGGAAGAAGAGGAGGGAGGGCAGGAGCCACGTGAGTCTCGATCTTTCCTTTTTCCTCGTCATCGCCTCTTTTCTCTCCTTCTTTTACACTCCTCCTTATTTCTCTCCCTCTTGTCTTTCTAGGAAACTAAAGTATTTAGTTGGATGACATAATGGCTCCCTAAAAGTGAAACCAAAGTGTCCTGATCGCCCTCTAGTGGCTGTCTGCGATATAGGTCATAAATCTCACCTCCTCCATGTTGATATATGGACCACACTATGTCAAATAAATGTTCTCGAAGATGTTTTCTGTCATTGGTTGCATCGAGCATGTGAGGTTTTCAAGTACAAGAACGACTCTCAAAACAAGACTTCCCCGGGAATCCAAACTTCTACTGCAGCTACAAATCATGTCCGTTAAATATTCAAATCGACAGATTGCTTTAAATCAGGAAGGACGGTATTGTTTATCAATGACTTGCATAACTTCTTCAAATCGAGCCCTCTTCAGCATAGGGGAGAGAAAACATCCCTCTGGAGTTTCATTGGGATTCAGAGCGCCGTAGTGGGCACAGTGAGCCAGGCGCTGGGGATCAAGCCAACGACTCTTCAGCTACACACTAGATTTTCTGAGAGAGCTGCCAGCCAGCAAGCTTTTCCTCCCCCTGCTCCATCCATCTCTCCTTCCTCTGTCTGTCACTCTGTCTTCATCTCCTTCATCTTCCTCCCCACAATATGTTGAGTGAAACAAGGACGGGAGGACAGCAAGAAACGAGCCGCTGAACGGAATTAACCGAGCGAATCAGCCGGGGAGCAGAAATAAATGATGATGAGGAGAGAGAAACAACAAATTGCAATTGCTGTTTATTTCGGAGGTTGTGCGTCACCAGGAAGTGAGAGGCAACAACACACGAATGTGAAAAGCATCTTTTGTGATGTACGAATGTGAAGAAATAAAAACAAAGAGCATGACCAAGAGAAACCTCTAGATATCGATCACCTCATAACGCATGACAAAAAAACCCCTCAAGGCTCACATGCACGAGAGAAGAGCGAAATCTGATCCAAACACTGATGAGGTCAGTGTGTGAGATTTGTATTTAATTTTTAGGTACGATGCAGAAGTGAAGGGGAGGGGAGGGAGTGGGTGAGTGGGCAGAGGAGTGGAGAGGACCGAGTGAACTGGAGGAGGAGATGGCTTGGGAGCAGCAGACGAACCAATGAGTAAAATGAGTTATTTCATATCTGATATTTATTCATTTAAAGTGATTCTTTAAACTTCACAACTTTAGACTTTTGCCTCTTCATGTAGGAAGACAAACTACGAGGGCCATGAGTCAGTCTCTGAGAAATTAACATTATCGAAAAAACACCTTAGGTGAAACCCACCCTGCAACAGCATTCCTCAAATAAACTCAGTTTAAGACAAAAAAAAAAAAAAAAAAAAAACTGTTAACACATAATCAATTCTGGGATATGAAACAGATTACAGTGAAACGTTGATGTAATTCTTCATCGAGTATGAGAGAGGGATCACCTCTTTCTCTCTCTCTCACAGAACATCAAGCATATTTAAAAAGAGAAAGAGGAAAACAGGCCAGGAGAGAGACTGAATCAGTAAAGAGAAAGAGGGAAATAGAGCAGGAAGGGTAACATGCAGGAAACAAGTGAACAGAAAGAAAAGAGTCGAAGCTAGAAGCTGTGAGAGGGAGAAAGAAAGAAAGAAAGAGAGCCTCTTGCGGAAGCCCAGGGGGTATCCTGCCATCCCAGAATGCTCTGCTCTAACCTACTTTGGTATTTCTGTTTCTGTCTTTGTCTCTGCAGCGCTCTGAGTGGGCTACAGCCTTTACACACCACAGCTCAAGGAGTTCTGTTCTTCCTTCCAGCGCACACTAATGTGCATGTGTTCGTGCCCGTCTGTGTCAAGGACATCGTGTCCACGAGCATCTGATCGGCAAC
This sequence comes from Pseudorhombus dupliciocellatus, assembly GCA_016785235.1. Lineage (NCBI taxonomy): Eukaryota > Metazoa > Chordata > Actinopteri > Pleuronectiformes > Paralichthyidae > Pseudorhombus > Pseudorhombus dupliciocellatus. The sequence goes on along the minus strand of JAFBJW010000359.1, from coordinate 3,095,246 downwards.
CCCTGCTGAAGACGCCTGTTGTCTCAAACACACACACTCATGAGGATGATATCAAAGGCTCCGGACACTTGTATGAGTGTCGCCCCATGTGCGCTTCATGCGTGTATTTATATGTAACATGTCTTTAATGTTACGTGAGTCAGTGCAACTGTACTGCATATGTGTCAGTGTACGAGTGAATGAGTGTGTGTGTGTGTGTGTGTGTGTGTGTGTGTGTGTGTGTGTTGAGTGGGCAGCCTGACGACCAGCTCAGCAACACGCTGCTGCCATGGAAACTAATGAGCTGAGCAGGGGAGAGAGAGAGAGAGAGAGAGAGAGAGAGAGGAGATCTATGTCTCTATGTATTAAATCCATCTGGCATACACCAGAGTTCAATTCATCATCTCATTTTATCAATGGTTTCAGTTGTAGTGAGAACAACGTTTTGTTAACTCTAATTCTTTCACTTATCTGTTTCTGTCACTTTGGGGAATAAAGATGTGAAAGAGTCGTCTTGTGATCAAGGAAATGATGTTGACACCGTGACTGTGTTGGATCGCGGTTCTCTTTTCTGATTCGAATCAAGTGATCATTTGAAGGATTCAGTAATCAGACTGTACCACTGGAGGCAGAGGCTGTGGAATCTGCCACTGTCTGTCAGCAGCAGCAGGTGTCAAACTGTTCCCAAATGGAAATGAGGAAATATATGAAATGTTCAAAGAACATGGGAAAGGGGGGGAGGAAATTAACTAATGATCAAAGAAAACAGACTGAAGACACAAATAATAATAACAACAATAAAATAAAAAGACCTGAAGTGGAAAAAACCTACAAACAATTGAAATTATTTTACCTTTGAGGATCTAAACACCCTGATGAATTCAAAACCTACAGCTAAACATCTGACATCCAACACTGGAACCAGGGCTCCACCTGCTGCACGCACAGAAACACACACACACACACACACACACACACACACGCACGCACGCACGCACGCACGCACGCACACAAAAAATACTGACTCCTGCTCCTGCAGCCTTGGTCGCTCAGGTCTCTTCTTGCAAAATTGATTTTAATCTGACTAAAACTTTTGTGAACTCTTTAAACTTTAGATCCATGTGAAAACTTTACAGCTAGCGTCCTGGTATCCAGGGTGGATGGGGGGGGGGGTGTCCCAGGACTGACCGAGTTTGGTTTATCGGGAGCAGCATGGTGGCGCTCCGGCTGATCATCAGACCACATTGATTATTTAGACAGTGAATGGAGCAGACAGCAGATGGTCCTCAGAAAGATCACTGGAAACTACAATGGAGGCAACGCCAGAGCAGACGGCTCTCCTCCGCTTTACCTCATGTCCCTCTTCTAATCCTCCCTCCATCCGCCAACCTTTCTACCCTGAGCCAGTCGTTTTGTCAGGTGGCATTTCATGGAGACGCTCTATCAACATGTTTGTCTAATGAAGTTCATTTAAATGCAGAAAACCCTGCCTTTTATATGAAGCCCCAGGTCAGACGTCCCGAACACCTCAGCCATGATTTACAATTCCATTTGTCCCTGAGCTAAGCATTGTGGGTAAATCTATAGAGATCCAGGTCCACATAACCTGCCCTTCGCTCGCTGTAACAGCTGTCTGTCGTTCGCCGGCGAGCTCAAATGGCTCCCTCTCATTGGTTAACGGCTGGGATGAGGTGCCCCGATGACTCACTCATCCCCCCTCTCTCTCTCTTTATAAATGCACTCGAGCACATACTCGCAAACAATGACACACTCCAAATGAGCGGTGTGTTAACATTTAAACAGAAGTAATTACTGACACTTGGGTTGTTCAAGGAGAAAACAAACACAGGAGAGAGAGAGAGAGAGAGAGAGAGAGAGAGAGAGAAGACATCGCACTCATCGATGACAGCAGGAGTCTGAGGGGCCTCAACCAGAGCCCACCCCCTCCTCTATGTGTGTGTGTGTCCATGGGCATCCTGTGCGTGTGGGCGGACAGTGAAGCTGAGTTGTAATGTTGGGCAGAACATATCTGCATATTCATAACTGAGCCTCTATGAAAGATGGACACACACACGCATGCAGGTGAACACAGATGTAATAAAAAAAAATAAAAACAGCAACTGCGTCGTGCTGTCGTCGACCGAAGGGACGGAGAGAGGGATGAGGTAGAGAGAGTAGAGAGAGGGAGGTAGGTATGCAGGAGTCTCTGTGTGGGTTGACTTTTCTCTCGCGGGTGCTATGGTAACCTACAGCGCTGCAGCTCATCATCGGAGAGGAGCAGATAAGGAGAGAAGGATTTGTTTCCCCCTCCAATGGCTCATAATGCTGCTTGGTTTCTGAATTTGCTCGTAATTATGTCATCACTCTAAATGTGGTCCAGGTTGTTTTGTAACCAGAGGGGGGAAAAGTTTCAAAAGTTCAAGTTCTGACTGGGAAGATGAAGTAGCATCATCAGGGTCAGAGGTCACTGGAATCTCAAACGTATTCTTTAAGATCAAAAGGGATCATTTTCAATTGACAGTACTTTTTCTTTTTCTTCTCGATCTAATTTAGAAATAAAAGGTGCTTGTGGGGCGAGTTGTGTTCTTTCTGTTGTGACACTTGATGATAAAAACAACTAGTGCAGTAAACACAACAGCCCTTAGTCCCAGGGTCTGTTTTCATTATTGCATTTGCCCCGGAGCGCGATTCAGCAAATTAATCCCAACATGATTCAGCCTCATGAACTCTGCTGGGTACAAGTCCACTATTAAATCTGTGTATGGATGTAAATTAACATAGTGTGCTGGTTATTAGGACTAGAAACATTCTACATAATTCATTATAATCTCAATCAACATACACAGCTGAGCCTTGGTGGCATTGCTGGCTTCACCGTGTGTGACTCTAGTTTTCCATCGCTGTTGAATCACATTGTTTTGTTGCCACATCACAGCAGTGAAAGCTCCTCAGCTCTTGGTATGAATTGATTCCTTCTTGCCGACGCGGACTTTGAACGCGAACCGCAGCTGGTGTCTGAAGCCACGGGACGATCGGAGCCATTGTTTATGGGCCGGTGTTAGCTCATCGCAGGTTAACGTGCTTCCGCGTTGGTCAGTCCCGCGGAAAGCGGAAACAATTCAGAGCTCCTCGTCTGAGCGAGGAGCTCTGAACCACAGTGACATCCCATTACGCAGAATGACTTTAATTTTCCCGATTTCTGAATTTAACCTTTCTTGTTGTTGTTAAAACGACGCAAAACCTGTCGAGCTCTGTGTGTCTCGTTCTTCTCTCGACTCCTTTGTCTCACACTCTTTCCTCTAATTTCTCACAGTTTCATAATCCTACTGAGAATGATGCAACCATACAGTAACTGCGCACACACACACCTCTGGAGTGTAGACTGTACTGTATAAATACTGTATATTCATATTTTTTATAAATACTCTCGACTTTGCTGGAACACTGACAATCACCAGCGCTCACAGAACTCCTCCTCCTCCTCCTCGGCCGCCCTGCCACTGCTCTGCAATCTTCGGAGGCAGAAACGATTCCTGAGGCTTTGAATCTTTCGATCTGCTGAAGCCGAAGCCGTGAAGATGAGATGTTTCCTCCTACGCAGGCCGGCGCCAGCTCTGGAGACTCAAACACCTCCAACTGTAGCTGCTGCCGAGCATCGTCTGATGAGCTCCATCATCGCTGGCTGCGGGTGACAGATGGGCGTTTCTGGTCGGGGGATCTGGATTCGCTGAGCGTGAGCCTGATGCCAGACCCGGACTCACAAACACTGCAAACCCATGCGGCTGCCATGGAACCAAGTTATTATCCAATGAACAAGCCAATTCCAAAGTTTTATGAGTCAGTCAACGTCACATCTACACATACCGACCACTAACTAAAAATCCACCAGATCCAGTTCTGTCCTGAGCCAGCGGACCGCATGACACGGCAGAAAAATATCTTCTAAAATGTTCACTTAAGCATGAAAAGATGCTTCCATCTGTGGAGCTTCATATGCAACAACAAGATCCAAGGTCAGGAGCCAAATTCAAAATTCAAATTCTTAATATTCACTGCAGCCTGCACCATCTGACACAAACTCCTTATCATTTAACGCTGCTATTTAGTGACGCTGGAAGAGCTAGCAAAGAGCAGGCTAACTTCTGAATTTTTCAGATTTCAGGAGGAATCTTCCAATTTTGTTTTAGACCAGACCGGAAGAAAAGAGCAGAAAGTTTCCTCATGGCTGGAAGGTGTTTCTGTCTCTGTGTTGTGGGGATGCGAGGACTCTTGATGGAGGGGAGCAGCCGAGCAGAAAAAGAGATGAAATCCCCTGATGGTGCAGGAGCAGAGTCCTGAGGGCCCGAGGAGCCTGGCTGCTGCCTGACCTCGGGTCACTAATGGAGGTTTCAGGGAATCCTGGGTGGCACCGAGCGCCGGCGCGCACGCCCAGCTCTTAGCGCTACTTGAACCTTAATGCACGACCTGCGTCGCATCATCTCTTTTTAACGACGTTTTCCAAAGCGCAACGGGACACGAGGGAGCGAAAGTTGTTTTTCCGGCCACTTGTTAATTCCCACATCTGTCCACAGCAGCCGCAGAGACCGGGATCGACGGGAGAACTCCTCCAGCTAAGGCTCTCCCATTGGAAAGTGAACGTCTCTGTAGTGTACACACACTGGTTCCTCTGGACCAGTAGGACAGTGGGATGCTGCATGGCCCTGATTCAGGAGTATGGATGGAGCGTTATGTAATTAATACTCCTCCTCCTATGCAGATACAGTAGACTCGATATCCTGGCCTCAGCTGAAACTGTAGCCCTGAAAATGACTGATGCAGCTCGTACACACACACACACACATTCTAATCACTTTGCTTCACATACATCTATATATTGGTATATATAGATATATGTAAATACATCGACCGGCAGCTCTTGACTCAGCTAAAGCCTTTGCATACTGTAAATCTGGCTTCCAGTGGAATGTAGGTTCCCTACAGTTACAGCTTCCACAGCCACGCAGCATGCAGAGGACCCGTCCTCCTCCCTGTCTCACCCACACACACCGAGCACAGCCAAGAGCTGTTAAAGGACAAGTGACTGAAGACAGGACAGACAGAGAAAAGTCTCTTACCAACAAATCCCCTCTCCTCTTCTTCAGGAATCCTTCCTTTCCCCTCTCTCCCTTCAGCCGGCTTCCTCCTGCGCTCCAGTTTTCATCTTCGGGAGGAGGAGGAGGAGGAGGAGAAGGAGAGCGAAGGACTTTTAAATCATCAGCATCCCTCTTGCTCATGTATTTCCCCTCCTCTCTTATCCAGATTTCTCCACAGTCTCCGTGGGGTGAAGCTGGAGCATCAGTGATGATAACCACCACCACCACCACCACCACCAGCAGCAGCAGCAGAGGCAGCACCGCTCTCCGCTGCAGGAGGCTGCACGTCAATCACGCCAGGTAACCTAGGAAACCGCTGGACCCGTCCCCCTTCGCCGGCGTTGATTGGCCGGGCCGGCAGAGGAACCAGAAGTCACAAGTTCCTCACAGATCCACAGATGGGAGCAGAGAGAGAGAGAGAGAGAGAGAGAGAGAGAGAGAGCTGGTGGGAGGATGTATAGAACCAAACAAACGGTACCAGTTCTCTCTCTCCCTCGCTCTCTCTCCCTGACTTCTGCTGCTTTATTTTACAGTTGCTTAGCAACCAACGTGCATGTGTGAGTGTGTGTTGCAGAGCAAGAGGGGAGGGATGAGGGGGAGAGAAAGATAGAGTTCAAGTTCTCGACTCTCTCTCTCTCTCTCTCTCTCTTCCCCACTCTCCTCTCACTGCCTCCCTCCCCATTTCTCTCTCTCTCTCTCCCTCTCTCCTCCGTCAGAGGTGTGGATGATGTTGAATATTTCAGCCCTCAGCAGCGGTTCTCTGTCTCACTTCTATGGAAGCTGTTTCAAAGCACACTGGGCATCACAGGGACTTAAAGGTTCAAATAGCCCTCAAAAAAAAAAATCCCTGAAACCTCCTATGAAACTGGGGGACATGATGTGGGAGACGTCTCCATTTGACGATGTGTCTTTCATCTTTATACTGTCTTTAAGTGAGTTGTAAGACTTCCCCTAACACACAGTAGCTAAAGCCAGCGGTGATATGAAATGTGAAGAATATAAACAATCAAAATATTTGACTTCTGAACAAACGCTTGACCAAAACTCGAAGAGATGACATCATCTCCCTGAGTCCTTGTTTTTGATTCATTTACCAAAAAACTCATTGGATTAGACACCATTTGCATGGATCCATATAGATGGGGAATATGTCACTATCTTTAACTTTAGAAGATATGGGTTTTTTTTGGTTTTTTTTTACATTTTCACAGATTTCGTTTGCACGTGACGCGGTCCAGCTCGTCTCTGTGTCGCTCGGGTTCAAAGCATTTCTTTGAGAACTCACTCAGGAGCCAGCTGGGTGAAGTGACTGCCTCCATCGCAGATGGAGAAATGGTTTGACCAAGCTCTTCCATAGATACTTGGGGGGAAAGAAAGCGTGTGGCGTGGCTTTCGTTGAACAATCAACAATGGTCGTCAGGGGCGGTGACAGTTGCTACCAAACAGAGGACAACGTCTGGGCTGTCACACCTGTTTAAATAAACTGACATCGGTCAAATCTGTTTTTGTTGTGAGGACTTTGTTCATCTGGCTCTGAAAACACTGTCAAGTGTTCTTTGGTTTTTCAGCAGACGGACATGGGGAAGTAATCAGTCCTACCTGTCGGTAACCAGAGGTCATCAGATGGAGCCGCCGTTGATCTGCGGAGAATGTAAGATGGAGTTCCGCTCCACCAGACTGCCGCAGAAGCACACAGCCATGTTCTGCATCGGTGGCGAGGTGGAGGGCGGAGGTGTCGACGCTGAACAGAGAACTCCTGAACTCCTTCAGGTAAGAAACCAAACAGAGGATCAGAGGAGTCCTAAAATTCAAATGAATTGTCTGAAGTTGTAAACTCACCGTGAATATCGGTATCGCTGCTGTGGGAGATCTTCTCACCAATGCGCCGAGAGAAAACAGTTTGAGATCAAGAACCAGAACAGGAAGAGACCCAGTTACTGGTCGAAACTCATCTTGTGCATGTGTCGACGAAGGGTCAGGGAGGGAACCACCACACCACCGGGGGCAGTGCTGAGGCCGAGCTGAAGTCGGGAGCGGAGGACGAACCAGCGACGGCTCAGACCAACAGCGCTGCTCTGCGAAATCTGACGGCCGAGGTATCATTTCTGACTCAGTCTATTTGCCTGTGATGCAAACACCGAGCTGATTCATGCTCCCACAGAGATCCAGGTGTCAGTGCGACATTTGGTGTGTGTATATATTTATAAGGCAGGGCATTCTTAATGTGATTTTACCAAACACTGTGGGCAGCTTGAGGGATTAAAATTTCCAGTTTGGACTTTTTTTTTTTTTTTTTAATAGTATATCTATTTATTTTAGTTTCACTTTGAGATAAAATCCATTATTCCTTTCTTTCCATTTCTCAGTTTCACAGGTTGACGATGTTGATGGAAGAAAACCTCCCACACTGGTCCAGGAGCTCCACACATGCTGAGGTGGACTCACTGGAATTGTCGCTCTCCCTCCACATCCTGTTCTTTTTCCCACTGTCCTTCGCAGCCTGTGTGGTGTGTGATGAGCACTTCAGTGCATGTCAAGGTGCTGTAAGTGCCCACATGTCTTCTATAATGTACAGGTTCTTCAATAATAGACCCAGGGATCAGCCTGTGGTGTGAGAGTGAGTCACAGGTCACCCCGAGCGAAGTCCAACATACGAGAACATTTTGATGTTGCCCGGGGACGAAGAAGAAGAAGAAATCAATCTTTCCTGTGACATGTTTAAGAAGCAACGCTGTGTGTATGAAACTTATTCATTTTTAAACATGGCCCTCAGCCCAGCCGACGTCATCTGGGTCACACCGACAGGCTGAAGGAGATGAGGGAGATGGCGATGCTCCACGAGCGCCAAGTGGCCCTGATACACTCGCACAACCAGCAGCTGGAGCAGCAGAGGGACGGTGAGGGACACGAGGACGGAGGGGACAAATATCAGCTTCTGAAAAATTTCACTCTGAGGACTTTTCAGCGTAAATGTCACATGATGCAAATGTCAGGGATTGCTTTAAGTTGCAATGTATGCATGTGTGTGTGTGTGTGTGTGTGTGTGTGTCAGAGTTGGCCCATCAGGTCAGTGTGTTGAGTGAGCAGAGCCGCTCGGGTCACCTGGAGAATCTGCTGACGGAGCTGAGGGAGCAGGAGGAGAGGAACGAGGAAACACTGCAGCATCTCTCTCAACATCTCGAGGCACTACAGTAAGAGAGAGAGAGAGTGAGTGTGTGTATGTGTACAGACAAAAATCAAGTCCTCATCACAGCGATCAGTGACTCTCAACCGTGGTTCACTGACCCCTAGTGGTCTGAGATGGAATTGCAAGGGTCTGTGAAAATTACATTTATAGAAATGTTACTGTTTTTTCAAAGACCTTTCTCTACCTAAACTACAGAGAATAAACTTCCTTTTTTTCCCTCTAATTCTGTTTCACAAGTGTCCAGGACCACAAAAAGGGTTCAAAACCACTGACATAGATCAGTCAATTTTAAGGTGGAGACGCATTTAATGGTTAGTTTAGGTTGGATAAGTAGTAACTGTGGTTAAGGTTAGTTACTAATGCAACCCCTTCAAGCTTCACCAAACCCTACACACACTCATCGATGTATCGTTCCTGTAAAATACCGGCCTGCAAATCCATTTTGACATTTTTGTCTAGTCTTGCCTAAAAAAGCCAAACAGACAGAGGTGCAAACAGAACCTCCCTGGAGGTGCCATGTTTAATTAATGTGTTGTTATGGTGAATTACGTCTGTTCCTGCAGCGCTCTTTAGACGAATATTCCATGAAATGTGATTTTTTTTTTTTTTTTTTTTTTGCTTCTTTCCTGGCTGCTCTGTGACTCAGAGCATCAATTATGGATTTCATTATGCACGGGTAGTTCCTCATTGCAACGTTCATGGTGGAATAAATTGAATCCTCGTACTGTCGGATGGATTCTGGCTGGAAGAGTTTGCTCGGGCGTCTGGATCCAGTTCAGTTTAAATGATTCTCTGTGTTTCTTTTTTCGGTTTTCTTCCTCTTAGCGTGCGACCTGCTGATCAACCAGATCCAGCCGAGGATAAAAAGATGCATCCTGACAACTACAAGCTCATTACTGCAGCGGAGGGCCTGCTCTCTGCACAGATAAAGTACACGCCTGCCTTCACCCTGAGGAACTGATTTAGAAAACAGCTGGAAGGAAAAACACAGAAACAACTGCAGATTTTTGTTCCTTTGTCTTTAAAAGAAAAAGTTTACATGTATTAAAATAAATCTGTTTACATGTGAACATGTTCAGCTGGCTGGTCACCTGAGGGTAAACTGTCTCTCTGCAGAGGCCTGCGACACACTTACGTGCAGTCAGGGGGGTCGGATCCCAACATTGTGGCACAGATGATTGACCTGCAGGCAGAAGCTCAAAGTCTGGAGAAGAATCACGCAGCAGCAGCAGCAGCAGCAGCGTCGCCGTCTCACGAGGACAGGAGGGGTAAGACTTACATGGGTGGAAACAAAGCAGATGATTTGGATACATGCTGAAGAACCAAGGCTAAAATTACCTTCAGACTCTGAGCCACATCACTGTCCTCCCTGAAATCCAGAGGCGAGGCCTCGTCTGCCGGGTCCCAGCTGGGAGCTGCTGGCTCTGGAGCAAGAGAACCACAGGCTGGAGGAGGAGATCCTCAGGATGCAGCTGGACAGAGAGAGAAGACATGGCAGCCAAGGTGGAGTCCAAGTCTTTCTGATGGACTTTCATTATGTCCTGGAAGTCGATGAACGTCTTTCTCCTCTATGTCAGGGCGACACATGACGGACCTCCTGAACTCTCTGGGGCCAGCTCCCTACGACCCTGTGTCGGTTTACAGACAGTACACACACATTGTACATCCAACAGGCCACTTACATGGCTGAGCTATGTTTCTTTAAAAGCCTCCCTCTGGACTTTCAGAGCTGGTTTTGTGGTTTTCTTCGACCTGGCTCTGGGGGTCCGTGCCTCTCAGAAAGCACTGCGTCTGGTGGCGGCTCTGTACTCTGAGGGTGCGGCAGTGGGCCCCCCGACTCCTCTGCCCCCCGTCCAGTGTCTGCCGGGATTATCTTCACTTTACACCCTTGGCGTCACCTCTGGGCACTTCGCTCTTCTGTCAGTCAAACTGCCCGTTCCCAGGTAGGAGGGAAACACACTCCACATTGGGAAACCAAAGTCTCTCGTTACATGTATGACCCACGTATGTATTTCCCCTCTGCAGGATCCAGCCGTCAGCCTCGCTCCACCTGGTGGTGGAGGTGCAGGCAGCCAGAGACCTGGATGTCCACAGACAGGAGGTCTTCAGGCTGTCGTCCTCTGGCTGGACACGACTGGAACTCTTCGATCAACACAACCAGGTTCATCTGCACCGTCAGTCACATGATGATTAACATGGAGAACGATTCAAATATTTAACACAAAAACAACTTTCCATGAAATACTGTGAATATCCAGCACTGTAATAATGCTGTTCTGTGTTACTGTCAGCTCTGCAGTGGCCACTGGAGGATGCCAGTGCGCTGTCTGCCCGTTAAACCTTCACTCAGCGCTGCCCAGCTCAACTCAATACCCCAGGTATGACGAGTTAGAGGTTTGCAAGCGTGCAGGAGCTGCATCAAAGACATTCGATGATTATACGTTACAGCCTAACAGAAGTTAATTATGTTGTTTTAATTAAGGTAGGAAACACGGAGCTGTGTGTGCGTCTGGCCAACAGCAGAGATGAGGACATGCAGACCCTCGTGAAGCCCGACCCTGCCAGCACCAGGCACTACAGATATCAGTCTGTGGTGGGTTAACAAGGGACATGTCGGGGGTCAGCGCATCCGCCATCAGTTCATCTAATCTCTTTAAGCAGATTCCACTGGTGGTTTAAATCATACAAATCTACATAAAACATTTCCTGTCCAAGATCATTTTTACTCTGAACAATGACTCCTGTAAGGATTCTGTTGAACTGGGCGCATGTGAGAGGACTTTTCCCTGTGTTCTTGGTGTACCTCTTCCATATACAGGCGTCCTCTGTCCACGTGACTGGACGAACAGCTCTGTCGGTTTGACGTCCACAGCCCACAGAGGAGGATCGACTCATCGTGTTGAGCGCCACCCATCACAGAGAATGTCATTCATGATATTCAGACAACAGTGAGCATCACATTGGTCACTGAAGACCTTCCTCTCTGATGATCCTGACAATGAAGACATTTAATTTAGTCCCAGGCAGATATTCAAGGTCACGGTGTACATGTTTCCCCAGAGTGCAATTAACAAAAAAACAAAACAATTTAAATACCAAATTTGTTCAACAAATCAACAACCATTAAAAACAAGTTCTTTATGAAATAACTTTTAGAAATGGTGAGGGGAAGTAAATGTGTCTGCCACCAGCTGCTCACACCCAGTGATGAGTTCAATGTCATGAATGATTCAGCCAGTGCAAAACGTGACATGGAATTTACCTTCAGAGACCCGGAGTGATGATCATGAGGGTATAACCAGCAACTGCTGCAGGAGGTTCAAGCATATCACACAATTAAGACCGCCCCAATTACATTTAGTCCATTCAGGTTGAAAGGTTTGATTAAACATAAATATTATCAACAGCTGGGCCATAAAACCACAAGAGATCATCCATAAAATATAAAAAGCTAAACAGATTGCACGGTGTTTGAAGGTTTGTTATACCTCAGTTTCTAAAACAATTTGGTTTGTCAAGTTTAAACTACCTTCACTCAGGAGCAAAGATTTAGCTTCTATTTCTGTTTTAGACTGAGTTTTTAAATCTAGATTTGTGACCCCAAGCATCAGGGCAACTGTAACAAACTTCAGCAAGTCCAGAGAAATATTCCAAAATAAAAAATTGTGTAGACAAACTTACATCTGCAAATTCTTTATTTTATTTTATTTTTTTTTTTACTACAAGTATACAAAACTGGACAGACAAATCTATGAAAATGGATCTTATTTACAGAAACAAAATTGCTGAAGGTGGAGGGGCAGGACAGGCATGCTGTGCTGGTTCTCAGGATCACGCTGAGGACTGGACAGAGGCCGAGGTGTTGGCAGGCTACGAGGAGAGAAACCACATTTATTAGAACAGCAGGAACTAAAACCTTTAAGGACTGTTGTCATGTACAGCTCTAATAAATGTTAGAAGCTGCAGCTCTCTACTAACAGGACGAGAGAGGATACAGAGAAGAGGATCTCAAGTAATGCTAAGAGGAGGATGCTGCTCTTAACCAGCAGCGACTCAGGTAAGTCGAGGATGATCCAAGACAGAAAGTTGCCTGTTACCATGAGTTAAAGCATCAAACGGCAGGATTCCTATCTGATGAAAAGGCAAATTTCCTCCGAGAGGAACAACATGTCGAGCTACTATGATTGAATCTCCACCAGAAACCACATGCAGCTGGTAACTGCTGCTGCATCGCTTCAACGATCCAAAGACTTCCGTACACAATCATCATAACGTAAAGACAAGCCTATCACTCGCCTCCTGTGATTTTCCCTCCTGGACTCCATTGCCGTTGCTGGCACTAGAGTCCCCGCTGCCATTAACTGTGGCTTCCTGTTTTGCTTGTTTAGTGCCAGTGTCCTTTACTGGGCTCTCCTCCTCGGGTTTCCTCTGTGTAGAAACAAAACCAAGAAAAGGGGGAAGGAGGAAGAGGAGACTGAAGGCTTCTGTTCACAAAACACCTTCCGGGTCGACATTTACAAGAGGCTGAAACTTGCGTAAGTTACTTCAAGATCAAAGGTTTAACAAATCATGCAACACAGGTCGGCCCACAAGGAAAGACTAGCTCTACCACAAAGCAAACAGACACATGCAACAACTACACTAACCCGCACAGGTCACACAAGAGCCCCAACAACAGCAGCTCAAGGCATTTGCAGGAAGCCATCATGACACCAACAGCAGGCAAGCACACAGCATGTAGAGGAGTTGATTATAGCACCAGCACAGTTACTACAGGACAGATCAGCTTTGATTCTTCCCAGTCAGCTGTTCTCTGTCCTGCAGGAGGAGAACGGAGTGTCTCACCTTCTTCCTAACGAGGTGGGAGATGTCTGAGACTTTTGAGGAGGAGGAAGAGGAGCCTTCAGCTGATCTCACTGGAATCTGATAAGGCACAGAAATGTGGTTTGAGTGCTTTGTGGATTTATGTCCTCGTTTTATTCTGGTGGTGGCTGTGACGACGTTACCGTGCTGACTGTGGTAAACGCAGAGGAGGATGAAGGGCCTCCGTTTTCACAGAACGCTGAAGAGGTCGAGGCGGCGCCCTGCAAGAGAGGACTCATTGACCCGGAGACAAGGACTCAACATGGTGGGTGAAGCTCTGTGATGAATGTGTACTCACTAGTGTCTGCTGGATGACCTGAGAGGCAGTGCTGGCTGTTCTCTGGCTCTCCTTGGCATCCTCCACCTTCTCCTTGATGTCAGGCAGGAGCTGCCTCAGCTCCTCCATCTCACTCTTCTCTTCCGCTGCTGCATCAGCTCCCGTCGCTTCATCGATCAACTTCTGCAACATGACTGGTGGAGTTTGGTTGGAATGTTAAACTTCAGGCAGAAACCGAAGCCAGTAGAAAACAACAGAACCGATAACCTTACCCAGACGGGCCTCAATGACTTGAATGGAGCTGTTGTAGTGCTGGATGGCCTGGCTGTATTGGTCCATGTAGCACAGCGTGGTGGCGACGTGGTAGTGTGTCTCAGCCAGGAGTCGACTGTGTGAGGGAAGGTGCTTCAGCTGCAGAGTGAGACACTCCTGAAAGTCTTCTAGTGCCTGAGGATAGTTACCTGAGGAAGCCAGCGCAAAACCACATGAGTATCAATAGTTTCAAAGTAATGAGTGCATCAGTGAAAATCGTGCATGTGTCAGGGATCATCTGCTGCAGGACACGCACCCGATTCAGCACTGACTTCTCCCAGTTTCAGATACGTCTGTGCTGCCATCAGCTGCTCATCTTTGCTCTCCTTCCTGTGGTGAAGGAACACATTTAATCTGACCTCATTGCTCTGTTAATAGCTTTTGTGTTTGTGGTAGTATCCTCACCTTTTATAGATTACTTTCGCCACTTCCAGCATTTCCCAGGCCAACTGCAAATTCCCGACTTCCTCCTCGTCCTGAAAATGGTGCAGGGTAAAAAGAAATTTCTATACAACCACACTCATGTGTATGTGTGTGGAGACTCACTTTGTTTTGTCCATTTTTCTCTCCATCTTCATTATCATCGTCGTCATCGTCATCTTCCTCATCGTCATCTGTAAAAACGATGGAATATTTAGACTGAGAAAAAGATCTTAAATAAAATTCTGTTCAGCCCCCGTCACCTTTTGTAACCACCATCAAGAGTGAATCATTTTTACAATTAAGAAAAAACAAGTTTGTGCGACACCCATCCACACCAACAGTGCTCAGTATCTAAAGATCTACTGCCCTCTGCCTCCTCTTCAGGCTTGGATTCCCCATTCTCAGGTTTCAGCTCTCCATTCTGCTCTTTAACAATTTTAGTTTCATTTCCAGGAGACCTGGTTGAATGTCCTCCCACACCGTTGGTCTTCTCAACTCCATTCACAGTAGCCACCTGGACTGAGCTCTTTGCTTCGCCGTTCACGTGTTTGACCGGAGACTGGGCCGCACCATTCTCTCCTTTGACCTTAGCATCAGCTGCCTCAGTCTTTTCCTGCTCAGCCATTGCTTCATAGACCTGCTTCCGTAGGTCATCTCTAGTTTTTTCTGAACCAGTGTCACATAAGAAAATGTTTTATGATATAGCAAAGTATATGCACATAAGTTTTCCAAACAGACACTTGACTGTTGTTAGAGGAAGTCCGCTGTATTGTAGATGCAATATGAAGTAACTTACGTCATAAGTCTAGAAATCATTAATGCAGGCAGCCATTTACTTAAGATCACTGTTATAACCGGGTTCTGACAATATAGCAGAGAGCACTCTGCTATAAACCTGATTTGGAGCAACACTGTTGGTAGAAACTAATCAGATGAGTGAAGGAGCCTGATCAATCATTGCCCTATGAAATACAAACGATTTCCAAACACTGACCATCAAGACTGTTGGCACTCTCAATGTTTGAGTTATTAGGCTGGTCCTCTTCCTCCGACTCCTCTGGGACTCCCTCCAGGGCATTGCCAAGGACACTGTTCTCCATTCTGACCAAACCACAAAAGAGACCATCAAATGACTTCAATCTGTTTAAGTTGAATTCTTCAGGTTGCAGGTGCAGTACGAGTGAAACAATAAAAAGGAATTTGACCAACCTGGCAAGCTCCAGCAGGGACTTCCCACAAAGGAAGAAGGCCTCGCCACATTCATCTGCAGTGTCCCCGTACTTGGCAGCTCTGACAGAGAGATGACAGACGAGTTCAGAGGAGCAGAAGCTCAAATAGCAAAAGCCCAATATTTTTCAATAAAAACTTCCCATTTCACTAAAGACTCATACAACTTCAATAAACTTTCAAGGTGCCAGCGGCTCCTATCCACCCGTGTGCACTCACAGCATACTGCAGGCATCCTGGAACACACCAACAGCAGAAACAACGTCTCCCATCACTAGATGTCTGTTCCCCGTGCCAATCAGCTTCTTCGCCTCTTCCATGACGTCAATAGAGCTAAAGGAGGAAACATAAAAAGTTCATTTATTTACTCCTGACGTTAATGTTATGTATTCATTTTGGTCCCTTTCAAAGTCAGACTTGACTTTATTGGTAATTCTGTGCAGCGTACAGGAGTAAAAAGGATTTTATTTCTGATCACTGGACGTAAACATAAAAGTAAACAGAAGTAGATCAAACTTTAAGTAAACATGCGCGTGCACTGAGCCGGGTGGCTGGTCCTCACCTGTCTGCAGCTGCAGCTGATGACGAGGAACACGGCTTCTCGTCCACGCTGCAAAAAATCAGACTGAGTCACCAGCAAACACAACAATCCCACGAACATTCCCCGGGTTAAGAAGAGGCTGAAGCACAGCTGGTAGAGCTCAGGTTAACTCTTCACCCACCGAGTCCGGAGATGTTAGCTTAGCTGTACTGATGTTAGCACCGTATAGCATTAGCCTAGTTGGAGGTTAGCTCTGTTTGTTAGCAGGAACGAGGCGGTATAGTAATACATGTTGCTACTCGGTCGTAATGACTGGGAGCACGTTAGCAAGCGCTATAAACACCCCTTAATAAACAATACACACGCTAGGTACTAGCACATATGCTAAGCTAGATAGCTAACGAGCCGCACGCTACAGGAAGCAGACATGACAAGCGACAGTTTACCTCGCGGAGCTGGACCCGGCGGGGGTTTCCTCCGGCATCTTCTCGGTACGACAGTAGAGGCGAGAGGAGAACAGGAGTTGAGGAGGAGGCTCGGATGCTGAGTGAGGCTCTTTTGTTGGCGCGCTTAAATACAGGAAACGAAGGCTTCCTGTTTCCGCCTTACCCGGAACGCGGGAGATTGGATTTAAAGGGGCCGCAGCACAGAGTAAGAGGAACTCCAGTTATCAACTACCCCAATTGTCCAGCAGGTGGCGTGCCGCAAACGCTCAGGTCAATTTAATGGCGCTAATTTGCAGGAACAGCTGCTTTAAAATGAGAGATCCGTAAGTGCAGTTGAAAACTGCTGCAAAGCGTTCACATCTCGCGATTGTTGTAATAAATAGGGATTTATTTTATTTAGGAGACAGAAAGTGCTGCGCGTGCACAGTGTGAATGTCAAGTGAAGTGGGTGTGAGAGAGAGAGAGAGAGAGAGTGGAGGGGGTGCTCCCTCTGTCCTCGGGCTGCAGATGAAGTTCGCCCTCAGTCTGCACGGTGCCCCGGAACTCTACATGACTCCAGCCTGAACCTCCGCACACTCTCCATCTCCTCTCTCTGACATGTCGCCATGTTCCGAGCAGCCTCACAACCCGCGGACTTGCTCTGGGTGATTTTTCCGATCCTGCTGCTGGTACCGGGCAGCGGCTGCAGAGGAGCCGGGGCGGACAGCTGTCATGAGGTGAAGACAGCCTACATGATGAGGCAGATCGGCCCCGTGGAGCTGGTGCCAGACTCACCGGGAACAGGTCGGTTTAAACATTTAAACATTTTTACAATCGACATCCCATATAATGCAGCGCATCATATAAAGATACTTATTTATTTACTTTAATTTATTAATTGTCTACAGATCAGACCACAGTAGAAAAGTGAATAACATTTGTTTTGTGTGCGATATTAAAATAGAATTATACATATTTAAGCTTTTATAGACTCTCTTTGAGGTATTTTAAGATGATAGGTATAAGAAAGATTTCTCTGGCAACAATGGATAAAAAACAGTAAAAAGATTTACCAAGAGTAAATGTAATGTAATTTGCAGATTTTTAATGAATTTATTGAGTACCGTGCTGTGGTTTAATGCAACTATGGAGCAATTTATAATGTTGGCGTCATCCCCACAACATCACATATCATATTATATTATAATGTAATTTTAAATAACGCAATTAGGGTAAGCCTCTGCACAAAGACTGTTATATTTGCTCAAGTCCATTTTGCTCACCATACCTAGTTTTACTTTAGAGGTTTTCAATATTTAACATGTAGTCGAGTATTTTTTTGCAAATAGTCAGATGTTATATTTTTGTATTTTGTGATTCCAGCGTATATGACATCACTTTTTAACTCTGCAGTGTGAAATTAAAGTTGTGACCTGTGGCTCGTGGCTCACTCAGGGTTCAGACGTTCAGATCCACAGCTCATGAACTGCAGGGCCTGGATTCCAAATATCAGAGCTCATCACTGGGCTGCACAGGCGGGCACCTCATGGAGAGAGAAGCTATTTCTGAAACTAACCTAATTACTGAGGGACACATATAGATCTCTTGATGTATGCACGCCTCTAAAAGTGACACTGTTGACTCCTCTGAATTTGAACCTCAACAAAACTTTCTAAAAAATCCACCTCTGTTATTACATTTTATAACCAGGTGATCTCTGATGGAGTCACCGGTAGCTTCATCACTGATCTGAGGGGCAGCGTGTCCAGTGTCTGTTAACAGGTAGTTAAGTTGTGACCTCAGTGATCTTTGGAAGAGTCGTCTGCTAATTATAGTGCAGGTTTGAGTGACATGATGTGCTCTGAGCTGTAGATTGATTCACTTCTTTGCTTTTTTATTTATTATATATACATGAATAGTTCCTGCATCTGACAGCACACATGCAGATTTTCAGAATCATTCTCACGCATTTCCCGGGAAGCTTCCTCGCACACCACTGAAAATCCGGCTGCAGCCAGACGTGCGACCGAGCCTCTCTCCTGATTGCGAACAAGGACGTAAAATTAACAATCAGCTCAGTCACGTAGTCTATGTTCAGGCAGGGATAATAAGAATAGCTCAGAGTTTGACATTGTCTGTGTGTGTGTGTCAGGTCACGCATAGATGACGCTCCATTACTCTCACTCTCCCCCTTGATCTCAGTCAGCTGTTTGGCACACACACACACACACACACAAACACACACACTGTGCTTGTCATCATGTCAGGTCTCAACAGGCTCATAAAACCTGATCCACTAAATACTTTTACATCACAGCTCCCAAACACACGACTAAAGACTACACCAACTTTTAGGAGAGAACACAAAGACATGCGTGTGTGTGTGTGTGTGTAAAGATGGAAGTGTGGAAGATGGTGCTTTACTCTTGAAAAGTCAAAGCAGTTTTTAAGGTACATTTGAAAATGTGAATCAACAGACATAAACATTTTCCTCCAGCCAACGTTGTGTGTCGGATGAGATTCCGCTTCTCTGTGACTGCAGATCTGCAGTGAGGTCATCGGGTCTGAAGCCTCTCCCCATGTTCCGTGTCTTTCAGACGAGTCTCTCCGGGTGTGCGTCCACCCCGGGCCCACCTGCTGCACGAGTAAGATGGAGGACAGCTACATGGCGGCAGTCCGCAGCGAGACGCAGCAGAAGATGCAGTCGTACAGCTTCGAACTCAAGTACCTGATCGCTGGACACACCAAGACATACCAAGGTAGAGGAGAGACTGGAATAGGATAGAGAGCCTTTATTGGCAGAGCTGTCAGGTAAACATGGAGATTAGGAGTGCACAACATAATGAAAAGGAACTAAATATATATTTAAAATGAATATAAATGTTTACAGTCAAATAAAATATAATAAATAAGTGAGTAGAGCTAAAGGGGTGTGGACTAAGAATTAAATAGAAATATTATTGCATTTTAATGAAGAATTCACTAAGATAAATATTTGTGGGACTTTGTTAGAGATGCTTCGCGAGATTGACTGATGCTTTGAGATTTGTGCTTCTCATAGTGTGTCTATACACTCATCACCTCCTGGCCTCTGTCAGGGCCATCACTTTATTTCTAAAAGAAGAATAAATCAGAGAATTGATCAGACAGCCCCAAATCAAAGTGACATTGATCGCTGTGTTGATTTTGATGTTTTAACAACTCTGTCAAGTGCCTCCTTGTCCCCCCACCCCCTCCTCGTCACTCTCACTTTGTGTGTCCATCATGAAAAGGCTAGTTTGTGTCAGGGTGGTGGTGCGGGGCCAGTTTATTTTGTGAGGCGCCGCGGTGGCTCGCCAAACAAACAACTGATGTTCGATTGAATGTGAGAGCAAACTCCCGGAGGGAGCAGCGGAAAACTTTGTCACAACTCTCCGCTCTCTTTCTCCGTCTGTCTGTCTCTGTCGCTGCGATAATCAGGTTTTGTTCTTGGCCAATGAGAGAGCAAGGGACGGAGAATGTTTACATTCAGCACGTATCCGCAGCCGAGTGTTGTTGCCGGGGGCAACAGCCGGTCTCTAACGGCTGCTCTGAATAGGAGGAAGAATACTCTGCTTGTCCACTTGTCTCTCAACGCTATTCACCCGTCTGTGAGCATGTGTGTGAGGGACACAGACCTTGTGTGTGTGTGTGTGCAGCGTGGAGATCACCAGACGGATGGAGCTGACGGACCCCGGCAAACATTTACCTCTGTCTCTCTCTGTCTTCATCTTCGTCTATGTCCCAGAGCTCCCAGGCTCAGATTCAGCTGCTGTTGAAGCGTCCAGAAGGGAATTACTGCAAAACACCCGCACACAAAGAGATCAGATGAATTTACAGTAAAAATTTAAATAATCCAACGTGTATTTTTACTTTAATCCTGACTGATACAATGACTGGTTTTAACCTCTTCATTAATCGGAGGGACATGTAACCTCAGATCACACTTCTCTATTGGCTGAAAAAAATTGAAACTGAATTTGAGAACATTCTGGCTTTTTTTTATTAATGATGCAGGACATGAAATAGATTTCGCAGCACAGCAGAGCTGAGCCTCCAGGGAATGTCCCCAACTCCCACACGCCGTGATCACGACCCAGTGGAGAAACTGAGCCATGGCCGGGCTCCGCTTGCTCCCTCTGGATCACTGTGTGTGTCCGCGAGCTCGCGTCTGTCTCCCCTGACGCTGTCAGACCCTTGTGCGCCGTCATCCTCACGCCGCAGCTGTCGTCGATTGGACGGCCGGGGGGAAAGAGCCAATGACATGACGCGGGGAGCAGAGTGGTCTCTGCCTTGTCACTCGACGCTGTTTGTGTGTGAGTTGCTATCACCGGGACGTGGGTATGCAAACGCAGGAAAGTGAGACGCTGCCGCTCAGTGCTGCTCTCGAACCTCGTTACCCAACCAATACTGACGGCATAAGGGCTTTTCAGAGCATGGTGAGGTGCTCAAGGATGCAACAGATGGCGCACATGAAGAAGGAGGAAACACAAAAATGTTAAACAAGGTGTTAAAACTAAGATTCACTGAATTAATAACTGTCCAGTATGTTAAATTGGAAGAAATTAAGTCATAAAGGTTCAGTTTGGTGTGGAGTGGGAGTTTGTTCCCAGTCATTGTTGCATTGTTATAAACATTTAATACATTTTTGTTTGTGTTTTTTCCAATAAGGAATACCAGCAGATTGACATCACACTTTTTTTAAACCTGGCAACATGGTCTCACACACACACACACACACAGTGGATAACTGCCTCCTTGAAGGGGTGGGGGTGGGGGGTGCTGTCCTCTTTGTTGGATGCTGTTATGCAAAGGAAACAAAGTGGACCATGAGCTCAGCGACTCATTATCACCTGACTGTAGGTTCCAGTATTCGGGTAGTGGAAGAGAACAGGAAGGAAATGAAAGTCGTGATCTAAAAAGTTAAAACAAGGTCATTGTTTTTAACAACCCCACGTCCTCCCTCCCCGATGTCTGGGCTCCTCCACGAGGGTCATAAGATAAAAATTAGCAGTCATGAGATGAAGAGACTGATGAGAAACTGATACAGAAGTCTGTTTTCACTGTTTGCAAAATGTTGGATAATTTGAACACTTAATGAAATTAAAGCAGGAGTTGAGAGAGGACATTTTGAGTTGTAGTTGTAACTTCTGTGTTTGACGTTTACAGACTCCTGATGAATCTTGGTTTGTTGTTTGTTTTTATTTGAAACCTTTATGTCAAATTACACATTAAAAATGACGGAAAAAGTCTTTCCATTCATGGCTTGTTCTTGTGGCTGATCGTCCTCCTCCTGTCTTTCTCCCTTGCTCCAGAGACCTTCGAGTCGCTTGTGTCCTTCACGTCTAACCTGACCAGCTCCCTGTTCGACAGCGCCTACTCCACCCTGGTTTCCGATTGTCGCCCCCTGGTGTTACAGCTGTTCAACGGTATCAAACGCCACCTCGCTGGAGAATCCAATTCCTCACTGGAGAACACCATCCGTCGATTCTACAACGATCTCTTCCCTTTGGTTTACCGCCGTCTGCTGAACCCCGGGATCGGCCACGTGTCGCTCCAGCCCCCCGCCTCCTCCACCCACGACGACTGCCTGCGGCTGACGAGGCAGGACGTCAGCCCGTTTGGACCCCATCCTCGCCTTCTGGTCAGCAGCCTGTCCCGAGCGCTGGGGGTCGGCCGAGCATTGAGCAGGCTGCTCAGACTGGCCGGCGAGGTGGTAAACGCCACCGAGAAGGCGACGTTATCCAGAGAGTGTGGGCGAGGCCTAGTGAGGATGCAGTACTGCTCCCACTGCAGGGGGCTGACGTTGATCCGGCCCTGCACTGGACTGTGTGTTAACGTGATGAGAGGATGTCTGGTGAGTGGTTTAAGGTGTTCACTGTTGTTGTTGTTGTTGTTGTTGTTGGTTTGATTCGTGGCTGGCATCCTGTATATGATGAGTTCTATAAAACATTATTGTTAAAAAGATAATCAAAGGAGCAAATCTTCCTTTGATGTTATTCCTGGGTCGTAGCCGACACTTTTTTAGATTTATGGTGAGGCCACAGAGAGAACATCTTTCCCTTCCAAATGAAATGCTCCCATTCTTTAATCAGTAAATCACAGCATTTGATCTTCAACAGATCATTCCCCCTTTAGCTTTCAGAATGAGGAATAATAAAGCATCGCCAAGAGAACAGGCATTTTCTTCCATGCGTCTTCTCTGGGCTGCTTTGAATTTTGCTGGACAGCTTTACGAGCTGCCACAATAGAGAGACTTCATTACAGCACAAAACTGGAGGATGTCAGTGTTCATCCTGTGTGAAAGTTTCTTGGAAGCAGAAGAAAGAGTGATGAATAAACTCCCCAACATGCTGATTGTCGTCAGCAGAGCAACGGAGGAACATTCCGACAGAAAGGAGCAATTTGCTTCATTGGAAATGTGGTCTTGACCATAGAAACTGGTCACAACAAGCTCAGTGCTCTTTATATTATTTGTGCTATGGAAAGTCTTCAGTTAGGATCACAGAACAACATCTGTACATATTGTTCTGCAACGAAACATCTAAGTGCATTTACCAGCCTTCTAGAAAATTCAAACCAGTCCTCATTATTTTTGTCTGGACTGTCATTTCTGCTCCTAACATAATTAGGTTGGTGTATCGGAACTCGGCGCCTCCTGGGGGAGTTTGGTGGTATTGCTCCAACGGCTAGCTGCGACTTTAGCAACCAGCAGTAACCACAACAGCATGGAGTTAGCTCTGCTAGCTGTCCGAAACCACGTGAACGACGCCATACTTCACGCTCAGCTCCACGGGCCACGCATCACTGCCACGGTGAGCAGAGGGGATGATGGGAAAGAGGCAGTGTAACAAAGTCCATTTGTATTTTGGGAGTTTTAATGTTTAAGAGATGTTTTGGTACCTGCTAGCATAATAAGGCAAAAACTATAAAACAGATTTCAATGGTATTTTTGGATCGGTAGCACAGGGCCAAAAGAAGAAGCCGTACATTTTTTGGTCGACATAAGTTATTCATTAAATTCTCAGTTATTAGTGAACCAAAATAAAATTTTGGTTCCTCACAACATGACTTTTGGGCTTTGTTTGAAATACAATCGTCAAACGGCTTTATGCTAAATCTAGCGTGAACATTCTACTGAAACATTCCCGCTCGTGTGCCCCAATGATCATGTCATTTGAATGTTGGACACAGAGCGACGAGGCCGTGGGTTCCGTTCAGCCTGGCAGTTGGATCTTCTCACAAAGGCCTTGTACCTAGATGGGCTAAAAACAGCCTCATTCTTCAGAAAATCTGGGGTTCCCCTCAGTCTGCATGTGTATGTGTGTGTGTGTGTTTGTGCGTGTGTGTGTATGTGAATACAGATCCAGTGCCAGACAAAGACTGTGGTTGGCGGGACAACCGATACCCAGAATGCAGCTTGGTTCTAAGTGATGAGAAAGTTTCTGTGGCTAATCTCTGGACAAACAGACGACACACAAACACACGCATACATGCACATGCACACACGCACACACACACACACACATTGCTGGAGGAAGAAGTGGCGTAGCCGTCCAAACTTTGAGAGAACATTGTGGACTTAGTAGAGTAGATTCCTGAGAGGTAAACAAACACACAAGCGGACACACACACTGCTAATTGTGGCTAATAAGAAAATGCCACTTCATTAAATATTTGATCAAGCTCCTTATTCATTAGATTCTTCATTAAAGGCTTGAACCTCCAGTCCTCTAATGATCCAGCCTGTTAGATTTAGGTGAAAGGATCTGTTGGCAGAAAGCAGTAATCCTGCTGATGTTTTCACCCGAGCGTTTCATCTAAACCATATGGATATTTGTTGTCCTTTATATTTGAATACTTTATATTTACATCAGGAGAGGGTCCTCTCTATTTTACAATAGCCCAGACTGGACAAACGTGGACAACTAAGATTCCCCAGACGAAACCACGTGCACTGTGTGCCCCTCAGGTTGAGAAGGTATGCGGTCCCCAGGAGCCTGGTCCCATGACCACAAGTTCAAAAGCCACCACCTCCCGTGTTTCAGCCTCAGTGACCCCGGCGACATCAGTGACCTCAGAGAGGTCGGCTGTGACCTCACATCCATCAGCCTCTCATCAACGTCTGCAGCAACAAACCAGGAGGTGAGTTCATTCTGATCCAATGCACGAGAGCCCGTGGAGCCATTTCTGTTCAGAAATAAACCCTGGCCCTAAATCAAATGAGACGTGTGTATGTGTGTGTGTTTATCTCCATAGGTCGTTCCCTCTTAAAGGTTCTAGAGGTGACAAGAGTCGAAACCTGAAAAAACTGTCGAGGTAAATTATATCTTCTATACCT
Organism: Pseudorhombus dupliciocellatus; assembly: GCA_016785235.1. Classification (NCBI taxonomy): domain Eukaryota; kingdom Metazoa; phylum Chordata; class Actinopteri; order Pleuronectiformes; family Paralichthyidae; genus Pseudorhombus; species Pseudorhombus dupliciocellatus. Next base: position 3,070,521 of record JAFBJW010000359.1, on the reverse strand, counting down.
CATACACCTGTTAATAATCTGTCTTCTATTCCAGAAAACCTTTCATGTGTCATGCCATTTATATTGTTCATGGTGCAATTTGTGATCCATGATCTATTGAATATATATAGATATCAAATATTAAACAACACTAATATCAGCAGTTTTCACCACAATTGATGGTGTGGAGTCTGACCACAATTAGGATGCAGACTAGTGGTTAGCTCTACACGCTAACACAAAATATACAGCAAATAATATCAAAGAACCTACGGCACCTCCCCTCACATGGTGTTGCTGAGGGGCAACATCCCGGGCTGAGCGATGAGGCTCAGTGCTAAAAGCTGCAGTTCACTGGGTGGCCTCTAGCTCCAAGAACTCAGCAGTCCCCTCATCAGAAACGGGTGACGTCATGGACACTACGTCCATCTGTATATACAGTTTATGGGTGTTGCTCCTGGTGACATCACTGCTGATGTCCTCAAAGGTCTAAATACAGGAAGTGTGTGGCCACCTCCTCCCTATAGGACTCCACATGGTGGGAAAGGTGTGTACAAACAAAACCGAGCTGATAACCTTGTCAAAAACCAACAAACTGTTAAACATTTTAATGATTCATAGAATTGTTTAACTTCCAATAGAAAGTGCTCTTGCCGTGTTGTTTCAAGTTTCTTTTACTCGAGTCTGTCTGCAGGGATTTCACAGGCAACGTGGCGTGAAAATCTGAATGGGAACAAATCAAACGTACGCTGCGTTGGGCTTCACTCGTCCGTTTCTGCAGCAGCTCAAGCATTCAGCCGTGCACCACTCTCTTTCCCCTCCAGGGAGTTCGAGGGATCTATCCAGAGGTACCAGTGGTTTTTCTCAGAGCTGCCGGAGATGCTGTGTGAGAGTGAGATGGAGGTGGAGCAGCACACGTGCTGGAGCGGCCATGACGTTGCAGAAAGGTATGTGAGCTGTGTTTCATGCAGCGTGGGGTTTGGCCTGTACAGCTCATGATGGACCAGGGATGGAACTGTGACTGGAACTGAAAGAATACGAACTTTGAAGACAGTTAAAAGTGTGTGTGTGTGTCTCTAAAAGTAGCCGGGGCCGGGGGTGACAGTGCTGCGAAGGTTAGCGAGTTCGTTTCCAGAGTCTTTCTCATGGTGATTACATTGGCAGCTTCAAGTGGTAATGAGACAAATGGGTGTGCAAACACGCACACACTCACGCACACACCCACACACTTAAGTTCAATCCATCTCAGTGAGGAGTCTGTTCCTGTTATGAAAAAATATTGACATTAATTTTCCAGTATGTGGCACAGGCCATGAAGTCTTGCTAGGATATTGAACGTACACACACACACACAAACACTTTGCTTTGTCACCATTAGTGCGACAGTGAAGGCCAGTAAACCTTGTATTAGCTAATGGGTCTGTTGCTGTTATTTTAAGCAAAGTGGAGCAGAACGTCCTCTAAATACAACAAAAAAACAAAAACAAACAAAACAATAAATTCAGCAATACATATATAAATACACCACACAAACATGTGGTCAGTATATACCTGTCTATTAAATAAATACAGCGGATTTGACCCTCATTCCAACATTAGAACATAATGTAGTATGAATATTAAAATAGCATCAAGGTACATTTTCATCTTCTACTTGAGCTGAACTTGTAAATTATTCGCGGCGCCTCAGACTGGCCCCCGTCCGTGCTGTAGTGATACTTTCCTTGGCCCGTGTTGGAGCGCAGCCAGTCTGTGCCTCTCCGACCTCTTTACATCCTCCTCTCTCCTGCATCCATCCATCCATCCGTCCACTCATTAATTCAGCCATCCATTCATCACTCCATCCTTCCATTCATACCCCACAATTCCTCTCCTCCGCCCTCTGACCCACTTCACTTACAAACGTCTGTGTTGGTGACGGTGTGTGTTGGTGTGCGGTGGGGAAAGAGGCGGCAAACACGCACTGAAGGACGATGAGATGCTGCTTCTCTCTTCTCATCTCACGGAAATTACAAAGACATTTCATGACGAGGTTTTCTGTGTTAATATAAAAACACACCTTCTGTGGCTTGAATGCGAAGAAGCCTGTAGTAGCCGAGGTTTTCCATAGGAGGGAGACATTTTATCACGTATCATCCTGTCACTGGCTCCACCACTGACGAGCAGCCACACCCAGGTTTTGTTTTGTTTAATGAAGGAATGTGCTGTGCTTCAGGAGAAGGCTTTAAAAACAAATGATTGAAGAAGCATCATATGATCTTCCGGTCAGGCTCAGGCGGTCAAATCTGAGTTTATCTGGTACATTTTATAAATATCACACCAATGTTCCAAAACAAAATGGTTTGAAGTTGGAAAGTTTGTGTATTATTGAAAGCCGAATATAGTAATGTTGGTGCTCAATCTTCTGCCATCTAATGTGCAGGAAGAGTCAAAGACGAACTGTCTGTCCTGAGCTCAGTTTCTTTTGAAGGAAACGTCTTTAGCTCTGAATCTTCAATACCTTCAGTCCAACATCTGAAGGAAACTCAGGATCTAACTGGATCTTGGTGAATCGTCTTTTAAGAATCAGGGTGTTAGTGGAGCTCCGTGAGGTTTTGAGGATTGTGGGTAAAATGGAGGAGGAGCTGCATTCCTTAATAAATGAACCGCAAGCGTTCCAACATTTCCTCTTTTGAACATCAATGTCTCAGGTTCCTATGAGGTAAAATTGTTTTATTTTTGTCTTTTCTAAATAGAAATTCATGACAGCAGTTTTACACCAAACGGAAAAGTTGCATCAGAGTGACTAGAAACAGTCGTCATTGGCGATTAAATGCTGCAGTTGCGTTAAATGTTTGGGGCAGGGATGAGACGGAAGAAAGGACCCTGTGTTTGTGTGTGTGTGTGTGTGTGTTACCATCATCCACCATGCAGTGAGTGAGGGCAGCAGAGCAGCACTGTCATTGTCCTGGTGCTGGTGGGGTCTCATGAAGTGTCTGCTCCCTGCATTATTATCCTCTGCAGTGTGACAGTCGGAGCGGCCTGGTGCTCTGCACAGTGGCCAATAGCTCATTCACAGCACTGACACTCCCCAGCATATCCTGCATGACAAATGCTTGGAGGTGAAGAGGCTGCCGAAATCACCCACTGCCCCTGAATGTAAAGTCAATTAAATTCAATTATACACAGGGTGAGGTTCAAAATTCAGAGCTGAATGTTTGAGACATTCATAAACATAATGTTATCTGGGTTTGCTGATTTAAAAAAAAAACAAAAAAAAAAAACATTTTACACATTCATCTGTGATTCGTGATGTTCATTATATTTGATCAGTTCTTTGTCGGAAGAGGGGAAGAGAGGAAACGTCTCAGGGATCATTTACGGTGTCTTTCAGTTCCTTAAAGCATGGGGTAATAAGGTTTGCTCTGTAATGGCAGCATCGGCTCCAGAAATTAATTAATTCAACACTAAACCTGCCGTTCAGGGCAAATTAAAGAAGGAGCAATTTCAAGCACTGACAAATCTGAGCGTTGATATGCCTCAGAATACTGACACTGCTCGTTGAACCCTGAACACGTCAGCATCACAGGCATCATTTCCTCATCCTTGCACCGTCGTCACACAAGTATTTATTACTGACTTCATGAATAATTGATCCTCCAGTCCACCTTTTCGTGGAAGTCGTGGATATTGTCTCATATGATCTGTCCACGTTTGACCTCCAGTGCCGTCCCACCTGTCACCCGTCCTGGCGTGGCCGATCAATAACGGCTGCAGGCAACCCTCGCCGAGAACGGCACGTCAACAGCACGCAGCCAAGTATTTTATAGCCCTCTCGAACTTTGAGGGTTCTCTCTCTTCATAATTAGCTCAAACCTCGCCGTAATGATTTGAACGCTTGAATGGTTTTAGTTTGTTTTATCTAATTTTGTGGTGAAACTTCAAAGACTTCAAACCCTCTGCCTGTCACTCAGTTGCATTGTGACTAATGAAGAAGAGCACACTACCCAGAGTTCATGGCGATAAAAGAACACGTAGGTGTTGACAGTGTTTGTGCCCGTGGCCAATTCATTAGATGTGCGGCGTTGACATTGATCGCTGAAATATTTGCTGGAGTCTGAAGAAACTCGGGCATTTCCCCTCGGGCTACAGGCTGTGGTTTTTAATTGAGCTTTTATTTTAATATTTTTCACACTGCTCCTCCCCTTTAACTTATTTACATCTTGTTTCCTTGTCACATTTTTGCTTTAGATTTTATAAATCGGTACAGAGGGTGGATCTGCTGAGCCTTTGATCACACACACCGCTGTTTCCTGTTATTACCATCATACTCAATCATTGTTTGTGCATGTGTGTGTGTGTGTGTGTGTGTGCATCCCCACCCTCTGAGAGCAGTATTAAATTATTGATATAACTGCAGACGAGCAGGGATGCTCCTTTATGACCTTTTTTTGCGGGTTCTCGGTGAGTTGATGCAAAGAGTTTCCATGGCGACAGCGTTTGAAATCCTCCCTTTGTTTCAGTGGCAATGCAAACATCCAAGGACCCCGTCTGAAAACGTCAACGTCGGGGGTTGAACCAGTGATACCAGCTGGTTATGGTCAGGGTTATGATGGAAAGGTTCATGTCGCACTGCTGAACTTGAGGTGATTTCTTCTTGTGTTTGACCTTTGAAGCACATATGGAATATACAGTCGCACAAGACTTCCACACATCTGTCCAAAGCTTGCGTCTGTGCTGTGATGAATATTTGTCACTGAACGATTCACCGAAATACTTCATGCTAATCTGTATCTGCATCTCAAACAAAACATGTCTGCCTCTCATCTACGTCCACTCTGGTGGCGTCAGCAGCTTCGATGGGGAAGAGGACAAACCACATTAATCTGTTTTCTAATTAGAATTAATGTTTTACAAATACAGCGATTTGTCTCAGCTGTAAGAGAAGATACAGAAGATAAGAATTACTCCTCGTATCGGATGTGAACGTCTGAGGCTCGGGAACCATAACAGATCAATGGTGTTATTTACACAATAGAAGAATTCAACTCTCACAATTCCTGTAAATGTTGTAAATGTAACACCTCAGATCATTGGCCACTCTATGTACAGTATACATACACACACACACACACACACACACATATATATATACGTATATATATATATAAACATCAAAGACCAGGTCCACATGGAGCTGAGCAGAACCTTTTATCAGGAGGAACTCTGTGTGAGAATAATGTTTAGCGAAGTCTCTGATGGATCTGATTTCAGACCAGCTGGGTGAGGAAGACCTTGGTGTCGCTTCAGATTAGTTTAGTCATTCGAAATCCGCCCACCACTTCTCTGTTCTCTCGTTGCCATAGCCAGAGCGTGTTTGTGTTTTCGAGGGCGTGGACTTGGCGGTTGGTCGGCGGCTGTTTGTATTAGCGAGCTGAGCTGGTTTGGAACTGGGAAATATGGAAAAAAATATGAGTCACACACAAACTGTTGATTCTTCTCTTTTGCTTTTCTATCACTTCATCTTTCTTTTGACCCCCCCAACACACACACACACATACACACACAGTAAATGATGTGCTACTAGCTTAAAGCTGACCACAGGAGGAACCATCACTGTATTTTCTTTCAGTGATGACTTTTGCTTTCCACTACTCCACCCAATCAATCCTCACTGAAAGGTTTTGCACGAAGTTATTATATTGAAAACAGCAGTAAAGTGAACATACTTTCATTACAGTCTCTTCCTTTGATGCAGTTTTTGCACAGTAGATATTAAATCCCCCCAAAAACAAATTTGACTGATCAACAATGAAAGCAGGAAGTAACGTTACAGTACTTTTACTCTTAAGTTAACAATCCATACATATTTGAAACTACATTAGTTTGGTGCCTCTTTCAAATGTCTTTAAGGTTGAAGCCAACACTTTTTTTTGCATTTGAAGAATAAAATAGAATCAAGAGTTCTGTAAAAATGTCACACACACACAGGAGGTACTGCTGCCTCTCACGCCCTCTCGTTGTGTGTAGTTATGCAGGTCGTGTGGTCGGCAGCACTTTAAAGGCCCAAAGGGAAAACCCAGAGATGACGGTCCGAAATACAGACCCTGTCCTGAGGGGGGCCAAGCAGAGGCTGGAGCAGCTCACACAGGTAACGACGCTCCTTCACGATGCACTAAACCTTACAAAGCTCTTCCTTGGGTCCTTATCAATACACACGCTAACTGAGGAGCTAATATATACAAGCCACATCTATCTATTGAGTTATACTGATTTGTGTTTCAGCAGCAATGTTTTCTTGTTTTCTGTCTATTCTCATGATTTTCTGAAGTTGCAGTACTTGGAGGACAAGTTATTTGTCCCATAACACTGGACATTCACCACAGCCTCTGCTGTAAACCTTTTTATTTTTGGTACGTCTCTGCTACAGAGCTTTAAATCTCCCGTGGTCACCTTGACCATGACATATGGAGCTGGTTAGAATTCCACTGGAGCGATGCTACCTGGGTAGAATTATTCATGTCCGAGTAATGACGCCATAAAATAATGATGCCATTGTTGGTTTGATCTTTGGATGTTATTATTATGATAAAATATTAAAGTCTGAAGTGTGATAGTGCAGCTGCAGGGCTCCGCTGGGTAATGCGCGTTTTTCGTTTTCCTCAACCTCTTATGTGCAGCGCTGCCTAATCCAATAAAGTTAAATGTCAGCAGCAGATGTGGCTAATAACATGCAATAGCAAATGAATTATTCATCAATTAAAGCAGATTTATGCAGCAGCTTCAAAGCTCGGGGCAGCGCGCTAATGTGGCGATTCATAAAATCATATGAACGTAAGTGATCGCGGTTGTTCACAGTAATTTTGGATTGAGAACGACGTGACTATTGTTTCAACAAATTCTACAGAACAAACAAATTAGCCTGAAGCATGAAATGAACCGTCTCATTCTTATGGTAGAAATAAAAATTCATTCATTCATTCGTGACGTCGAACCAGATCAGTGCTCAGTGAGGGGAAACCTCAGGAATCCTTTTTACGTGCATGTTTTTGGTTGTAATGGCATATTTATGTAAAATCCGGGGATGGGCCATGGGTTCTGTTTCTCTCTCTCTCTTGCTGCTTCGCCTAATTTAGACTCTGGGTTCATTAATCACGTCACATTTACATGCAGGATGTGCACGGTCAGCATCCGTTCACAAACACACGCTACACATGAACCCTGTAATCATTTATGTGCAGGATCTACTTTCTCCGGCCCCATTAATTCCCAGTAACGTGTTGGTGTGTGGGGGATCGCAGAGATCTGTGTTTTGGATCTGTAATTCAGGTGAGGTTGTTAAGCTCCCAGGATGAGCCAGAGCAGGGAAATCCGACATGACAACTCATCCGTCTTCCAAATTACTCGACGTTTTATGTTTCCCTCCCGTTTGGAATGTTCTGATCCTCCTTCCTGTTTCAATCCTCTGCAGCTTCTTCACATTGATTCCAGTAGTGAGAGTCCAACTCTTCCACAGTGAACTGTGACCTGCCTGTTAGAGAGCGAAATAGAGCCGATGTGTTCCCTCGATCAGGAGCTTCTTTCAGGCGTTTCTCGGCGAGGGGAAGCTGTTCATCCGAGGAACATTAGCGCTCTCCGTTTATTAATTACTATTCTCGACAGTCATGTTCGCCATTTACACGCCCAGGATGCTGAGGGAGAAAATATGAAACGGAACAAAGAAGCATCCTCGGAATTAAGATGTTCTCTCCGTCTCCTCTTATCTCTCACTGTCCCAATTTGTATTACATGGTAATTAGACCTTTGCAGCAGCGGGTTATGTTTCACGGCGGCTTCGCTCACTTAATGGCGCAATTAAAATTTCTATGAACACGTCGGCCAATCAGGGAAAGCCTAATCAACCCTTTGAGGGCTGCCCCTGCATTGAGAGGGTCGTGGACGCAGCATTACTCATCCACCCTTTTTCTCTGAAGCGACGGCACGTGACAGCACGGCTGAGCACGGAAAAGAGTCTTCTTTTATTCTGTGACTTGTAAAACCAGCTCATATCTCCGGAGTCCGTTTGAATTCAGTCAAGCTGCACAAATGAGACACACTCAGACATCACTCCCCTGACTGTCTGTTAGTTCATCAAGACCCACCGAGGGTTCCCCTGGAGATCTGGGACAGACGCACAAATTAAATAAATAACTTAGTTCTTAAACTTAAATCCTGCCCTTTCGTTTGGATGTGTCCCAACATGTAAGACGTTGTTTGTCCTGGCACGTGTGTCACGTTTCCTGACTTCATGTCAACCTGCTCACCAAAAACAACAATAAACAAGCGGACCGCAGCGCTGTGGTTAATGAAGCAGCCCCTCAACGCCACAGGGCCCCATAACTGCTTATACCCGAACCTCTCCACCTGATTAAGGAAACACAGCCCGGGTGGAAACATGGCTGGAATGTGTTTTTCCTCCTCCCTCGGCCCTCATTTGCAGTCGGACGACAAGATGGTGAATCGCCACACGGTGTCTGTCTCCACGTCCCGGCGGACGCGCTGCAGGCTAATAACCTTGGTTACCCTTGTTTCCATGGCTGCCCCTCACCTGCTGTACGGCAGAGGCCAGATGTTCGCCCTTATGTCCACCAGCCGTCCCCGGCAGTGAAAGAATCCATTAACTTTGGGAGGAAGGAATCCCTGCGATTTTTCGTTCTTTCCCTGGATTCTCAGCAGCGAAGCGGCCGAGCAGCTGTTTGTGTTGTGATAACATGCACATGAATTAGAGCCGTTAATACTCGCCTCCCTCTCATCCTGGATATTTGTCCTCTTTTCAGTCCTGAGCCACAGGTCAGAAACGTCACACCCACTCGCTCGCTCACTCGTGCGTATTTTTGCCTTGGACGTTGCCCAGGCTTTTTACTGGCAGCTTATTTGTTAAAAAGATTATGTTTGCTATGCAGTTGTGTTTTAGAAAAGGATTTGGTCTGACAGCTCTTCTCCTGAATGACAACGAGGCGGAACACAATCGTTCTCGTAATTAAATCCAAAACAGCAGACTAATGTTTAATTCCCTGATCCGATTCATCTGTTTGAGGAAGAATAAATCATTAATATAGATGTTAGGAAACTTCTGTGACATCTCCCTCTCTGGAAATATATAAAAACTTGGCAAAATAAAACAACATAAATGTCAGTATAATGCATTTTCTTCCAATAAAAAAACAAATGGCTATTTGCCTTATCACTGACCTCAGCGGGAAGTTATGTATCGCCCACCTTACCCCTCTACAGTAACACATCCATCACACAGGGAACCAATTATGTGTTGCTGTCGCGTGGGTAAGTGGATCACCAATAACTCCAATTGTGTTTGTTTCAAACTTTGACCAAAAAGTTACATTTTTCATTAGATTCCACAACCCTGGATTTTAATAAACTTCGAATTCAATATATTTGCGTTACTTAAAATCGCAAATTGATGTTTCGGGTCCTCGGTTTTTACGGGACGCAATATTTCGATTAACCTGTCATGATGATGTAACACGCTGCAACATCCAAGCTCAGCCGTTAGCGTGTGGATTCATTCATTGCGACCTCAATTAGCCTTTAGCCTGCCTGCTGACCTGAGCATGTGTTTCATCGTCGGTCAGCGCTTCTGTGTTTGTGATCATAAGCTTTTGTTGTGGCAGCTTAAACCTTTAGATCACAGGGGATGAACTTTCTCGCTGAGAAATGGACACTCTCTGCTCTGTGGGAAGCGCAAGCTTGTGGGCAAAGCTCAGCCGGAACAGAGAAACCTCTTCTTTGCTCAGTTTGTGCGTGAGATGCATTTTTAAATGTGAGTTCGTGTGTCCAGGAGCTGCTGGTGGAGCTCGGCTGGGCGAGCAAAGCCAGAGGAAGAGGGGAGGAAGAGGAGGGAGGGAGCGCGCAGAACGAACGAGGCAGTGGCAACGACTGCGATGATGAAGATGGCTGTGAAGCATCTGGTGAAGAAAATGGTGAGTGTGACACGCACACACACACACACACACACACTGTGACATCTCTTTCTGCTGCGATCAGCAGTTTATGTTCTGTCAGCCGGGATAAAGGATGCACCAACAACCAGGTCGCCCTAAAAACAGGAAAATAAACTGTTCTTCTTTACCGAGCTGCTGCTTATAAATAACACACGAGTGATGCAGAGATCGGGGGGGGACCCGGAGGCCTTCAGGCCCCCCCCCCCCTCAGTGTGTCAACTTAGACATGACCTCACTTTCTTGGTGTTCTCCTCAAATACATAATGGTGGACATTAGTGTGTGAGTTCACATCTCAGCGCCTCCCAGTGAGCGACTCCCCTGTAGGATCAGACTCTGCTTCTCACACAGGTTGTGTTTTATCTGTGCCGACCTTCACTCACCTGTGTTTCCTGAACTGAAGAGCAAACAGTATGAATATCAACGCCCTGTGAACTGCTGCACGCTCCGCTCTGTGTCAGAGACCTTGTGTTTATCCTTAGCTGGAAAAACACGTAGGTTGATTAACACGTCAGCGCGTGCGTCGGCGTTGCGGCCGGTGACCGGCAGCCAGGGGGTTCCCCCGTGGTTGTGACGCGCTCCCATCAAAAACAAAAACAATCACTACCTTTTCTTTCTTCCACTGCGTTTTATTAGTCGGGTTTGCAGTGTCTGCTACATAAGAATCTCAAATTCATTTAAAGAAAAGCCAAAAAAGAGAGCGAGTCACAACCACGGGGAACCCCCTGAACAATGGACGGCGGCTGGAAGCTGGTTGAGGGTCGACACGCCGACACGTTTCCTCTAAAAACATTATGGTTCTCCACTGAAACACCTGTCCCACTCAGCATGTCCTCATTTCCTGGGAGGTGGCAAATGACTCCAATCAAATTATTTAAACACTTAATATAAAAACAACTAATCATCATATGAGCAACAAACAACGATTTAATTACGTCATCAATAACAGAAATCAACCAAAAATAGGCGATAATGGCTCTAATAGTATGAGAGGACCACCCCCCTCCACCTTCGTGGTGACGGAACCTTCCATGACACCATGGCGACAGGAGCTGCTGCTCTGCACCCGAGCCAATTAGTTCCCGGTCAAATCAATGACATCATAAGTGTCATAGCAGTGTTTGTTATTGATGTCTTGTGCGGTGGGATTCGTGCACCGTCTCTTGGCCTCGTCTCTTGTCATCATCCTTCTGAAACGCTTACGCGTCAGCGCCTTGTTACCCTCGGTGATGGATCGCGTCGCTCTGTGAAGTCACGGTGCGATGGGATGTCTGCCCCCCCCAGGTCAGGGCGTAACGAGGTCAAAGGTCACCGGAAATATTACTGCACGGGCTTTCAAACTTTACAGAACTTTTACGTACACAAAAAGAAATTGCACTCGAGAAGAGACAAAAGGCAGAATCTGTCATTTAAAGGCAGAGCTTCTATTTGCACATAAATATTATTCTGAAAGCACAGATGGCTTGTGGGTAGTTGCGTGTTCATTCTAAAAGTCATGACATTTCCAACACCTCTCCCTGGCATATTTACTCGAAATGTTTCTCGTCCCTTATCACACTCTTATTTCCCAGCTCTTGGAGTCGGTACATTCGTCACAACCTTTCCTCTAACCTTGATGTGTCAGGTCTGCAGAAGCTCACGCCTCCCTCTCGGCTCGAAACCGGTGCATTGGCTATTTGCGGAGAAAATTGCTGGTTATGATTTACCGAGCCGGTGGTGGCGCCTTGGGATCGTGTCCCTCAAGCAGCAATGAATTCCTGAAGAAGGAATCACAATAAAAAAAAGCAGCAAAATCAGATTTTCTGCGTGTCTATCTGCTCGGCGGCATCTCTATGCATATAAACGAGCCTCACGTGCACTGAAGTTGAGGGAGGATCCAGCAGACCACACAAATCATGGAGGTAGAGAATTATCAGTTATTTATGATGGTGGGTTACATTAAATCAACAGTTAATGCAAGAATAAAACGCCGTGGAATGAATAAATGCAGCCGATCACATTCCTCTGAAAGATATGGACGAGCCACGGAACCACTGAAATTATTATTCAAGACAGAAGAAAGAAAGAAAAGGGTTTGCATATAAGAGTGATGCACAAATTAATGTGTGTGTTGGATGTACATGTGTGTGTGTGCGTCTGCAGCTCTGTAATCCAGAGTTTTCTAGATGGCCTCGTTCTGTCTGACTGACTGAAGTGGATCCAGTACTGTTCTGCTTTTTTTTTTTTAACGTCTTTATCACTGACTTTCTGTTTTCCTTAACTCACACATAGTTTATCTTACGTTTTTTTTTTTTTTTTTTTTTTTAATCTCTGGGCTGCAGATGTGAAGGGTAGGGAAAGAAAAATAAAAATAAAAACTGGATTCTCCCTTCAGAAAAGTGTATTAACATGATGAAAGCCAGTATGGGAGAATTAGTATAATTAACTCCCCATTAGCACCATATAAAGCAGCACTTCCTTCTCCATGTCAGGAGGTGTTTTTGAGTTTACCGTCACTGAGATGAAGGAAGTGTGAAGCTGAGGAGATGAAGCGCTCAGCAGATTCACGATGACCTTTTTTATTAAGCGAGATAATTAGACCGTGTCACAGATGCTATTAGAGATTATTTTGGAGGGGGATAATTCTTCCCCCCCCATCTCTTCCTTCCTTTACTCATCTCTCACCCTCCCTTCCCCTGGAATTCACCGAGATTAAACCGATTGATTTTTCTCTCCTCGGAGCAGCACAGTCCCTTCTTCAGCTGCCCTTCCTCCGATCTCCGTCTCCCCAGACATATCCAGGTCCCACAACGTCAATAATGTAAATGTAATCACAGCCTCCTCTTCTCCTCTCTTCTCTTTCTCCAACAAAATGAACCGTGTCACCGTAATTGCGACGTTATAAACTGATGTGGTGGATTCAGAGGTGGGAATGTGATAACCTCAGTGTATCCATGAGTCACTTCCCGACCGCTGACGCCCGCCTGGAAGCCACCACACCGCCGCAGACTTCAGCACAATGGGCTGGTCTGTCTGGATGTACGTGGTACCTGCACCAAGTACAGGACGTGTAGTATTTGTGCAAATGTGTAGGTGGGACACTGTGTGGATGTGAACTCGCGAGGGGCATTGGGTCCCAGTAACCATGGTTACCAGGTGGTCTGCCCTCCCATGGGTACCTATATGATGACAGTGAAAAAAGAGGAGTGAGGATGAGTGGGAGGGGCTTAGCTGTTTCTCTTGGCTGTGTATTTGTGCATCAGACATTGTGATACCCTGCTCTATTACATAAGCAGTTTTCAGACATGTACACGAATTTGAGGATAGAAACACATTCTTGTCTCCTGTTTGCACTTCTTCTTCTTCCTCCGTCGTCTGCTGCCGGATCCCAGATCAACTTTTAGCTGCATCGTCCTGTTTTTGTTTACGTGTTTGTGTGAAAGATACATTTGTTTACGTCTGTAAAATGAAATAATAGTTCATCAAATCTGGTGAAGTACACTTTGATTTGAAGTACATTTCCTGTGTTACTGCTCCTAAACCTGCGCCAAATACTAGCAGTACAGCAGTACTGCATAACATTACACACATCTGAAGCATGTTTTTCTCTCCATCGTCTTTGCCCTGCTCCATGAGCTCTCCCCCTCTTCCCTGGGGCCAGATTCACAAAGCCTTTAGAAGCCATTCCATCTTAAAGGGGAAGGCCAGTGTTTTCCAGACCCACCAACCCCCACCCCCCCACCCGGAGGACAGTTTGATCTGCATTCGTGAGCGTCCACCACTCTCTAAAGGGAGCCAGGGAGAACAATAAAAAAGTCTGCTGAGCCCTCTAATCTGCACTGGTCTCTATAAAAGTTCCCAGAGAGCCCTTGGACGGGATTGATCAGCGCTATAAAGCGCTGTAGTCATCCGTGTACATGCTTCCACTGGAACATTAGAGTGTAAAACACGCCATGAATGCAGTCGCCATGTTACCGGCTCCACTCTGTAAATCCAGACTGAAGCTTTTTCACATTAAGCCAATGGATGTTTGCAAAAACAGAGCAACCCTGTCGGCTGAGATTTATACCTGCTGCTTACACAGGATTATGCAAAGATTGGGGAAGAATGTGGCGTCTGTCAGGGATGAATTCAAAAATCGAATTTATTTTATTTAACAACAATTATTTCTCAGAGGAAATGTCAAGGATCTCAGGCATGTTGAGGGATTAATTTCAGAGTGTGTGTGCCGCCTGGTGCAGAGCATCACTGAAATCCAGGCAGCGAGAGAGCAAGAGAATCTAAATAAATGGATGATTGTTTGAATGCACACTTTGGGTTTTGGATGTGGATGTGGATCCAATTACTAAAACGTGCGACCCTGCACTCAGGCCGTTCCCACCACTTCCATCAAGCCCCGCCTCTATCGGCTACCTGCCCGTCATCCCGTCTCTTTGCTCTGTTCTGCCCCGGCGCCGCTCGTCTCCACACCTGAGCGAGTCTGTTCATGCAGATCTGATTGGATTTCTTCTGCTTATCAGCGCTCGTCCTCGGCACTGATGCTGTTACTCTCACGCTTAACCTCTTTAGAAACCCCCCCCACCTCCTCCTCCCCAACGCCGCCCACGCCACCCTCGCTTTGTCTCCCTCTCGCCAGCTTCATTCCTCGTGTATTCTAATGAGCATTCACATGCCACGCACACCACGTCCCCAACCTTCACCCAATCACTCACGCCACGCTCATCCCTCCATCCACTTCCAATCACCGTCACTCCCTCGCTGCATTATTCACCTCGGCTTCCTCCAAGCGTTTTATGATTCCACCGGAGGCCGTGCTCGACCTCGCCTGTGTGACCTTGGGAAGATGCTTCAGCACAAGTCAAAGCATTCAGTGTTTGTCTAACATCCTAAGGAAAGGAGCTCTAACTGGAGATGATGGTGATTGTTACTGCATTTTATTCTTTGGGCAGTTCAGGGCTGAGCTCTGGATGTTCTCCTGAACTCATCTGGATGGCAGGAATTTTTTTTTTTTTTTACGTGCACACGTGTGTTTGCATCTCAAAAACAAGGCGCAAAACTCGTAGATGTCAAATTGGAATAAAGAACAAGATTCAGCAGCTTTATCAGGTGTCAGGTCACCCCACTGTTCTGTTCGTCCTCTCTAAATGCTCTGTTTGTCTTATAATTTGCAGACACTATCATCAAAAATACCGTTAATATTTGTGTGCGTGTGTGTGTGTTTTCCCTCCCAAAGGAACTGAGGCAGAAGTAATGAAATGCTTATTACTGATTCAACTTGAAATGCGAAGGATAAATTTACCCGCCTACACCTACACATGCGAGTGATCCAGACCCTTCTCAAGGTCACCTCGTGTGTGTGTGTGTATAAATGACATGTATAAACAAATTGGAGAATAACAAGATGGGGCATAATTGGGGCCTAAAGCGACAGTTCAGTACACCACACCGCAGGCATCTGACATCAGACACCATCATTATGCAGCTCCATCCCCCCCCCCCTCGTCCTTAAAGCTCACAACTGAGCCTCATTTTAACCTTCTCCCAAATATGGAAGAGCAAAACACACACGCACACACACACAGCAGAGTCACTGTAAATCGTCTCCACTGCCCCTTTAACGCAGTTAAAGTTCTGAGAGATCTGAGATGTGTTGTCTGCTTAACTCTTCCTCTGACAGACACACACACAGTCATTGCAGTCATTCAGCCGCGTGTGTGATCATAGCGCAACTAACGTGCGACACGCAAACAAACAACATGGAGCCGAGCGTGTGCTGTCAGCAAGACGCTGCGTCGGCGGCGGGGTTGGGTTTCAGGCGGCCGACCTGAGGAATGCAGGAAAGACAATGATGTTACAGTTCTGCTGAGGTTTGGGTTTGAGCCTGGGGAGCGGATACGGTGCTGGTCCCAGATCAGCTGAGCGTCACTCAGCATCAATGACTGGGCTGGATTGAAGACCATTTTCTTGGATTTGTATAAAACATATCGCACTGCTTGCTTATTGAGTGCACGCATTGTTTCCCATGATGCATTGTGAAAAGTAGTGTCACTAACAGCACCGTCGTGTACCATCATGCATTGCAGTTGTGGGGAAGAGAGGAGAGGGGAATATGAGCAGAGCTGCACAAACTGCAGGAAATGAGTTCAGTTCTCCATCTGAAGACGATCCTTCAACATGTGTTCCACCTCGAGGTATTAATACTCAGTGTGAAGTAGCGTTACGTGCTGTGTGTTAGTCAGTGCACGTGTTCCCGGTGAGCAGCTGTCATCTGATCTATGTTAGGAAGCCCAGGGTGGGAGGGGTCCCTGCTAACCTATACAATACTTCCATTTGGCTGTACTGTGAAATGGCAAATATCTGTACTATGGAATTATAGTTCATGGAAATACACCCATGTTTTTCTGAACAGTCTTTTTACACAGTAACAGCAGATGCCCAACAGACTGGGGAGCGGCGGTGATTGATGGCCCCTCTCCAGCTGCTGGGGAACCTGACTGTCACCGCTGGGTCATACTTCACCTGGATTCTAGTTTATCTTGTCGCCTTGGTGCCGTGTTTAAACCCACAGCCACAGCGAGGAGGGACGTGCACGCCTGAGAGGCAGCGCTGATGAATCATCGTCAGTTTACAGGACACGTCGAGTGTTTGTGTCGCTCCTCGAGAACCGTCGCATCAGCTCCCGTGAATGACCGGAGCTGTTTTCATTTTGCTTTCATTCTTCACGTCACCGAGAAGGAAAAAAGGCTTCTCGCTGCTTTGACGTGGCTCTGACCTGGATACTGACACAGACTGACAATGGAATGTACAGACATTGTCACTCTTGTGCAAACACACACACACACACACACACTGCAGTAAAGGTTAAACTGCCCCATGAGTGTGACCAGTGACATTGTTCATCACTCATTTCTGTGTGTGTGTGTGAATGGACTTTATTTGCCAATCTGCCATGTGTGACATGTTCCGGATTGTTGCTAAGAGACAAACATGCCAAGGGCACGTAGGAGGAGACTGGTTGTTACCGCCTGCTTAGAATGCACACACACACACACACACACATTAAGCAGCTTTTCAAACTGAAGGTGCAGTGAGACGCTCAGTGCTGGAGTCGTTGTTTCGCTGGAGACAGAAGTTGTCGGGCAGGACTCATCCTGGACACGTCACAGCAGGGCTGACTCGCAGAGAGAAACGTTCACCCTTAATGTTCAGGTGAACTCACCCCAATTATCAGTGACGTCATCTGAACTGGGTCAAAAGAAAACCTGTTTGAGCAGAAAGAGAGCGAGAGAAGTCTGAGACACATGAGTTTGTAGCTCTGCACTTGTTATTGCTGCGGAGACATAATATGAACCAGCTCTGATTCTGAACAGGTTCACACCAGATGTGACACAATGTTTTTGGTTTTGACTGGAACAGACCACACACACACAGATTTCTAATCAGTAAAACAAAACTCATGATTCTAACTTCCAAGAATTTTGCTGTTTTTGTTTGTGTATTTTTATATGGGTGTTTGCCTCCATCCTTTGTCTGCATTGTGTGTGCGTGTGCACGTTAACCAACTCACCTTGTTCCTCACCAGCTGACAGAGGCTCTTTGTCAATTGTCCTGCAGGACAATGTGTATTGTAAGAGACAGAATTAGATATCTGCACATGCAGGCCTGTGTGTGTGTGTGTGTGTGTGTGCCTACCCAGGGCTGTGAGCGTTTTATTTTTGTGACGGCACAGGTGAGTACAGCAAGGTGAGCCATATGTTACCGATGTTGTGAGGACCTATGGTTGGAGAAAGAAATGGAAGTAGGTCATTGCAATGTCCTCTGCTCTGTGTGTGTGTGTGTGTGTGTGCACTGTATGTACATGAGCATATTTAGCTGGCAGCACAGTGTGTCTCCTGCCTTATCTGCCCATTTACCTGAGTTCTTCCCACAAGGGGCCTGGAGTCCTACACACACACACACACACATTAAAGCAGCTGGTGAAGTCCAGCCATGAGCCAATTAAATGAAGCAACATTTCACACATCTGTGTGCGGGGGAGTGTGACAGTATTCACGCTGTGTGGGTGGGTCGGGTGAAATGGTTTGAATCCATAAATCTTTCTTGTCTAAACAACAACAACGCAGCAGCCATAAATAATGCGAGGGTTAGCGCAATCATGAGGCTGCGAACACAAATCTGGATTCCCTTCATTTATGGACTTATTTATTAACAGAGAAAGTGTTTTCAGACAACAGTCTCTTTAAATGACTGAACCTGTGTCCTCTTTTTTCGTTTACTTGATGTTTCCAGACATAACATCCTGTAAAAAAAACCTGTGGAGTTAATCATGGATTCATCCCTCACCCCTGAAACATTCTGTTTTCACCTCACCATCGCATCCATATGTGTGTCCAGGTGATTCAGCCAGCGGCCACAGTCCAGAGACAAAGAAGGACGCCGGGCCTCCTCTTCTTCACCGCCCCGTCCCTCCTCGTCACCTCTCGCCTCCACAGGTCGGTCACTGCTGGGAGTTTGTTTTTTTTTCTGAAACACAAAGTTTGAAGACTTTGAAAATGCAGCGAAGCAGCCGGAGAGTTGCACGGTGTCGTGCCAGGTTTCTCTGGAGGCAGATACCCGAGTCAGCAGCGGAGCGGCAGGTCGTGTGAGCGCACGGGGAGAGAGTCGTTTGGAAATACAGGTTTCTGACAGTTTTGCCGTTTCATAGTGACTCACCTGCAGAATGAGGGACGGGCGTCTGAGTCTCTGTCGCGTCGTAACGAGCTGCTCTGCTCGCTCTCTGCGAAGGGAACTCAAAGTTCGGCCAGTCAGTCCGGAATCAGACAGAAAATCAAAATTGCAAACGCAAGTGCAAAGTGGCAGCAGCACCCACATCTGGAATGTCTTGGTTTCGTTTTTGTTCGGTTGTTTACTAATGAAATAATCAATATCTCATTTATAATTTCCTTTTTCCTCCCTCCATCGTTCTCCACCGTGCGCCGTCAGGTGGTCGTCCGCGGC
The DNA here is from genome assembly GCA_016785235.1 of Pseudorhombus dupliciocellatus. Taxonomy (NCBI): domain Eukaryota; kingdom Metazoa; phylum Chordata; class Actinopteri; order Pleuronectiformes; family Paralichthyidae; genus Pseudorhombus; species Pseudorhombus dupliciocellatus. Next base: position 3,051,588 of record JAFBJW010000359.1, on the reverse strand, counting down.
TCAGCTCCCATCGTGACCCTTGAACCTCTGACCCTGGTGACCTCGCTGCTCCTCCTTCTGTCGTCATGGGAACCCCGCTGACCGCCGTGAGGGAGACAGATCCTGGGACGGACAGGAGAGACAGAGAGACGACCACAGACTGTATGTTTGGTGGTGGTGTTTGTGAGCACAGCTACACCCCCCACCTCTGATGGGGGGGGGGCACACAGACTGTGGGTTTGCTGCAGCTGCACAGTTTTTATTTGACCTGTACTGACCTCTACTCGTGTGCATTTGTATTTAACTCTCATTAAGGTAGTTTGCACAGCACTAGTTACTTTTTAAAGAAAGATGTAAATACAAATATATATATTATATATTTATATGAAGAGTTTCTACAGCTAACTGTGGCTTGGTGTGTAAATAGAGATTAATATAGAGCAGAGCGGACTGACCCTGGACTCAGAGGGCCGTCACATCCTCCACAGAGACGAAGAATAGCTGACGTTAAACAAGGGGATCTGTGAAGTTTAATATCACTCAGAACACAGAGAGGAGTTCTTTGGCTCCTGCTTACATTTCATCTGATCAGTTGAGCTGCGATGAAGGAGCCGAATCAACGGACGGCAGCGGTTTAATGCACTCTCAACGTCCTACGACTCGTTTAAAAGTCAGAACTCTAAAAATCCAATTTCAAAGCGTGTAAACGTGGGCCAGTTTGATCCAGACTGAACTGAGTAGTCTTGACCGCCTGACTAAGGGAGGTATGAAAGGGCCCTCGGGCTGCTCATTACTACTAATGTGTACTTATACTTTCGTAACCCATTATGTGATACGTCAGAGCGTGGAGCATGAGAGAGTCTGTGCAGATAGAAACCCTTACAGCCCTTTTGTTTCATATAACCTGAACAATTATTATTTATCCTCTTTTTGGAATTGAAATCCCATCGGACGTTACTAATGTTCTGGACCTTCTCTCGTCATTTACCTTTAAATTTTCAAAGTAGTTGTGGGGAATAATGCACATACACTGTTTCCCTCTGTGGATGTGCAGTGCGCAGAGATGTAAAAGCACTACAGGGAACGGCTTTCATTTCAAATTCAATTTCCACTTGCAAGCTTCAAGCAAGCTCTGTTAGCAGTGAAAACAATCCAAACAGCCAGAAGAAGAAAAGAAGGAGAATAGCACTGTCATTTATAAGTCAGAAACAATCATCTGCCTGAAGAGGGAAAGATAATCTGACATTTCATTGTCATTTATTATTAAACTGTCGCAGTCTTTCAAAGGTGACTGCTCGCCGAGTGTTTGAATTAAATCTTCACTGAGTTCATATACATGAGAATTAATAAGACACAGTGAATGAGTGAATAGTGCTCGTCTCCAGGGGAAGACAATGGAACCCAGATCCAAACATGTGAATCAAATGTGATTCATGTTAATTAGGATTATCATGTCCCTCCGGCTCTTTGTGAAGCCTCACACCTCCAAACAGCTCACGGCAACGAGGGAGAGAGACAACCGGGATGATTATTAAATGTGCGTTTCTTTCACTGGGCGACAGATTTCTTTATCTACAGCAGAGCATTAGGGACGTGTGAGAAGAAAGTTGTTCAGAGATTGTGAGAGTAAAGTTTTCATATTATCTGAACAAGGAAAAGTGGTAATCTAATATCAGAGGTCTCATAACGCACTAACATAATCCTTAATATTTCATTATCTTGAGCAGATTGTGCAGGAAACAGTGTATTCTGAAGAGACTCCTCTTTTGTTGAGGAGGAAATGTAAAATAGAAGGTTTCACGATGAGATTTCGATTCAGAAGGAGTGAAACCTAAAAAATGTTTTTCTTTATTTTCATGAGAATTTATTCCATTTTGAATTCTTTTATTCTGGTAATAGTACGACTTTATTCTCCAAGCCTCAGGTGAGTTTTTTTTTTCAAAATGGCCCTGATACTCCGTGGTACTCTTCAGGTCCGTGCGCGCAACGACAGGCTCAGGTGTCTGAAGTTTCACACTGCAGCTTCAGTTTCAGTCAGGTTTGTCTTTGATTTTCTGCCACAAAAGAGCAAAACTCTGCTGAAGGTGTCCCACGGACACTTCACTGAGACAATTGTGGATAAAGGAATGTAACTGACAGATGAGACACCTTTAGAGATGCCACACAGAGCTCAGGGCTGAGCAGTGTCCAGGCAACAGAACCCACGTAAGGTGGAGGGAGACTTTACAACATGTCACACAAAACACACACAAGCTATTGTAAAAAATATATATATTTTATATGTTTTGTATAAAAATATAATAAGCGTAATAGCTGTTTGGGGTAATTTGACCATATGAAGATAAAACAGATGAGTTGTCACTCTATGCCCAGCGTCACTTGGTAGCTACAACTTTAAAGGTTCAGTGTGTGGGATTTAGTGGCATCTAGTGGTGAAGTTGAATGTTGCAGCTGAACACCCCTGACCTCACCTTTCAATCCGAGAAACTGGAAGCTACAGTTATAGTTCATAGACAAAGGTTGAGCTACTTTCGAAAAGGAAATAAAACAATAATTTGTACAATTTCAACGAAACACTTTCACGAAAACGCCACTAGAACAATTGTATATTCATTTTCAGCCAAATCTTGCGCACTGAACCTTAAACTGTTGAGAAATCTTTGTTGTGTGCGTGAGTGTGCGTGTGTGTGTGAATGTTGAGATGCGTACTTTAGCACAGAAGCTACTTCCTGTTGTTGCTCTGTTGCTGTGACGTTGTGCCACAGAGCGAGCTGTGCTATGTTAAATAAAACCAATCACATGTACCCTAACAGCTCCCCTAGTTTAGCATTGCTCATGTATTTTGTTGTAATACCGTCCAGAGCCACCAGGATGCAAGAAACAGCCAGTGATCCGCTTTGGTTCCTCTCACAACGCTCTAATGTAAAACTACACTTATGATTTAGAACATAAAGATGAACTGTAACACCTTCCGCTCTGTCGTGTCTGTCTAATAACCTTTTTAATAATAAATTTGTGTTATCAAACTCGTACTCGTGTCTTCTGTATATTTTGTTACGGTCTCAGATACAGAAGCAAGATCTCAGAAAACGTCCAGTTTAGGCGCCGCTCTATGAATTAGGGTTTACATTTGACTGAATCCTCACCAAATTAAATATCGTATTTCCTGACAGTTCACTAACATGGTAGAAACACTGAACTTTCCACTGAACTTAAAGGAGAACTTGGTTGTATTTTCCAACTTTGCCGTCTCGCCTTATTTTAATTTCACCACATCAGGTTCCAGCGCACAGGAGTTTGGAACCACCAGAAGCCGTGTGCATATTATATGTAAATGCAGTGGCAGCTCTTTGGCCTCTGGCACTTCTTTTGGGAGCTTACTGTAATTGGATTGGCATGGTCAGGGAGCTGGCACACGTCGCCATGGCTGGCACAAGAAACTGCCAGGGGATGATGGGAAATAAAGACATCACTGAATGTAAGTGGCCACAGAGAGAAAGACGCAGAGGGAGGAGGAAGACGGGGATGTGGGGAGGTTTTTAAGTTAAAAATAATATCTGATCTATTACATTTCTATTAAATTATTTTCCTGTATACTGTGGATTATTTTACCGGAGCTATATTTCTCTGTGAGGAAATAAGGCAGACAGGGAGAGAGGCCTCCAAAACTGTGTTTTCAAGGAGCTGATGCTTTTCGCGGCTCTGATTATTTGAACCGCGTCCAAGAGTTATGATTGTTTGTTCTATTCGTATCACACTAACGCTCCCGTCCTTGTTTTTAGCCTCCAGACATATATCAGATTGGTGCTTGTGTAGATTATTTTATCGCCCTTCAGGCTTTTAGCATCTACCTGTGATTTATTCAGCATTTATTTACGCATTCGCTCTTGAAAGGCTCACTTGAATTTGTCTAAATCAGCTCCTCATTGTTGTGCTGAAGCCCGAGGAACAGCAACCTGAGATGGAAGGACACTCTTTTCTCTCACATGATTGAGTGAGTTCTCCAACACCGGAGCCTCTGTCCTCCCTCAGGTGCTCCAGTCTTTTATTCGCTCTCACTGGAGCTGATAACAAGAACGGTCCATTGTTCCCCGATGCTTGAGAGTGAGTAGAAGATCCTTGAATATTAAAAACCACTGATGGGATCTAAATGGCGGTGGTGCGGCGCTCTTCCAAATTTGGATGAGGTGTTTAGGAGTCATTTAACCCTGAAAGCCGATCGAGCTCACAGTGGCTGGCAGGCCCTTTATAACCAAAGTCTGCGATGCCAAGGTAGCGCCGCTCCGCTGAAGCAATCGGGGATTAAGTGTCTCGCTGAGGGGCAATTAAACGTCAGTCTCTGTGTGAAAGAACAGCACTGAATCACCGAACTCACCTCTTCACACCCACATTACCTCCCAAACAGCCTCGCGATGAAATCAACCACAAAATTGTTCCTGCGAACGGTAACACCAGGCTCTTGGCTCTGAGCGTGGGCACGGCATGCTAGCATGTTTATCGCCACACCGAGCTAAAGACACCAACTGAAGTCAGAAGGTCACAAATAAAAAAATAAATTAAATCAGAGGAAGGTAAATTACAGTTGTTTTACAATCCGAAATGCCAAACAGAGTTGGACTAAACCAGGGCACTATGTTTTTGGGGATGTGATGATATTAGCGGAATGCTAACAATAATATTGGAATGCCAAGTGGAATGTTGGGAACAAAGTGGAACTAGAAAATGTCTTTTTTCAAAGGAAATTTTTGAAGGGATGCCGGACACATCCTTGTCGTCCTTCCGTATTTTCATATTTTTTGCGATGCTTTCATTAGAAAGCCACGCAATTACCAAGACGACCAAGAAGAATGTCCTAACGTTAAATCTTGAATTGAGTGAAACGCACTCTCATTTTCTCTGACCGCCGTCTCCACCGTTAGCCTCACGCTGTTTTCATGTCGACACAGTTCACATCGACCTGGGCGCCAGCCAGGGCTTCACGCCTTTCCCATTATGCCGATGTTTGTCGGCCTCAGCTGACAGATCTTATCTCCCGTGACAGATAGTTTGGATCCAAGTTGACAGGTAAGATATTGAAGTTTCATTTTCGCCGTGATTTAGTGTGTGTAGCTCTGTTTGTGTACAGTATGTAATGTGTGTGTGTGTATATATGTATATATATATATATATATATATAAAGAGAGAGAGAGTGTGTGTGTGCAAACCTCTGTCACTGATATTTATCATTTCTTGATTTAGGGGGAGTCTCATTACGGCAGATGTGAGCAGTAATGACTGACATGTGAGTCAAGAGTGCCAGCGATGTCAAATGTGCTGAGAAGGAAATATCTGTCATTATGCCTTACAGGCCTGACAGGAGACAGAGGCCAACTGACAAATGTGTCACTGCGGCTCTCACACACACACACTCGCAAGGTTCCCATATGCAGGTCGGAGCAGGCTCAGCCACTTAGTCTTTCATTGTTTTCCTCCCTGACATCTTCATGCACTAATGCATCACGGGATTACAGAGGGAAACGGAAACACGCTACTCTGGGATGTGAGGCCTTAGCGTGTGTGAGGTGAAGGGGGAATTAATGGATTCAAAACATTAGAATAGAAGCACTGAGAACGCAATTCTCAGGAGTGCCGGGCTCAGTGCAGGGGCAGGAGGAATGGGACTGGAAGTTCAGATGAGGAGAAAATGGAAGAGAAACGAGTTTAAATGAGTTCAAGAGGCGAGTGGATCTCATGGAACTGGTTAAGAGCTGTGATTGATTCAGACGCGTCTGTGTGACCTGGCAGGCGGCCTCGTTTCATGCTCACAAGATCCTCCGTCCTTCTCCTTCATTCCTGAATTGTGAATAGAGGCTGAAGAGATTATTCGTGTTTGTGCCCTTGGACGTTATTTACCTGGCGGAGCGGAGCCAGAGGGAAACTGGAGATGACACCGTGCGCTCATCCTCAGACAGCGGCCTCATTGTTGTGTGAATTAATGACCTGAATATCTTTCTCATATCAGTTTTAGAGTAACCACTTTTCAGCGTTGGTGTTTCACTCTGACATTTAATATATCACTCCATGCAGATGTGGAACGTGGCCATCGGCTTCAGCGTGATGGATTATACCGATACTCTGAGTTTTGGATGACATTTGAAAGCTGACGTCAAAAACAGGGATATATCACTCTGGATGGGAGACACGCCGATATTTGACATATTATTCCTGGCTCGGTTTCCATTAACAGGTATAAAACCTCTTTCTCCCGGCAGCTAAAATATCTTCCATGTGCCAATCACGCTTATCACACACTCAGGCTGCCAAGGCAGAGGAAAAGGAGCCCAGATGTTGCGCTCGGTGCGAGGAGCTCGGTCGGATTCCTCTGAACAAGGTGGGCAGCGATATGTGTCCTGCAGACGACACAGAAATGATTGTTAGTGATGAGTGTTCTTCACGGTGGCGTCTGTGATTCAACATGTTCAGGAATGCAGATGTGGAGTTTACTCAGGCATTAATGACCCCCTAAATTACTGTCATAATTTCTGACTTGAAGTTGATTATGATCGATTCAAGTGCATCGCAGCTATTTTTACAAAATGTTTCGGACGAGTCTCGGCAAGAGAACGTCTCAGGTCACGAGGTGAAAAGATGGATTAAGGAGTTGCTTTTGTTCCTGGGAGGTGGTGTTGGTGTTGGCTCGCTGGCACACACACAGCCAGCGTTACTGATGGTGTTAAGTAGAAGTCATATCTCCACCCAGTCCCTTTAAATTCAGGCTGCACCGAACTGCACACGCTCGTCAATAACATGTCTGATTCGCTTTAACAAGAACCATTCAGAGTTTGGAACGTGTCACGATCCATTCATGTGAGGAACCGCTCCGTCTGTATCCAAAACTAAAAGGGTTCGTTTTGGGCCCGTGTCCCGACCCTCCACCCAATTTATTACTGCCAAGTAATTTTTGCAAAATCTTGCAGACACGCGGAAAAAAAAACAACGGAGAAAACATGAGACAAATGTCTGCTGTTAAAAGCTCCTCAGATGATGATGACGCATCAGCTGCATCCTCAAGCCTTTAGAAAAACATTTTTATTCCGCTAGTCCTAAAGATAGTCCGTCTATCTTATCATCTATACGTCTTCCATCTATTCATCTGGTTACATCTTCAGCAGGACTCATTCAGAGCCGATGCATATTTCCTGACTGAAAAGTGATAGTTGGGGCCTTTAGTACTTTATTCCTTGACTTTACACACAATTCTAATTAACTATATATTGTTGAAAATCTATTAAAATACACACAAATGTGAGAATAAACATATATGTTTAAACAAGAGATGTAAACATAAAAACACATCTTTTTATTCCCTGAAATTATAGCCGTCAGATGTTTTTTGGTTGATATATAAATAGATGTTATATTGATCTCAGTGCTCAGTGATGCAGTGGAGGACCGGGCCCAGTTAGATTTGACGCACATGACAATTCTTTCTTGTTTTTTTTTTCATTCAAGTCTAATCAGGCGTAATCAAACCAATGCACTCGCTCAATCTGCACATCATATTTGGATTAATGTGAATAAATATTAAACATTTCTGATGGGGAATCCCGTGATCACCCCTATGCCTATTAGTATGATGGCCTGCAGGTGTCGCTGGTTAACCCCTGGCACCATGCAGCAGAACACACACACACACAAAGAGAGAGAGAGAGAGAGAGAGAGAGAGAGAAAGCATCTGCTCATTTCATTGTCCTGAAGCCTGAGGAGGAGAATCCACCGAACAAATGAACATCTGATAAAACTCAATTATCAGTTTCTATCCCATTATAAATCAACGACTCATTTTCATGATCATGAGCCGGTGAAAGTCTGCACACACACACACACACACAGAGTCACGCACGCGCGCACACTTCTCTCTTTTGTCTGAGGCATCTCTGCAGCTCCAGAGGAGTGGGAGGAGGAGAAGGGAGGAGGAGAGGAGGAGCAGCGGGTTGTACCTGACACCTTGAGCCGCGCGCCGCAGCTCTTCCCCCCGCAGAACCGACAGCGAGCGCCACCCTCCCTCGCCCGGTGCGCGTGGCAGTTCACCGGGGAAAAACATGCATGTGATGACGGACTGAAAACTCGAACCCGAACCTCCCCAACAGCAGCGGAACCACCGGGAGCCTCTTGTTTCCCCTCGGACCTCCGGGATCTGTGTCTCGTGCCCGCGCGGGTCTGAGTGAAGGAAGGGTGGAGCGGCGGGGGCCACACCTGACAGGAAGATGCGGATCCCGGTGCTCCTCTGGGCGCTGGCGTGTCTGGCCGCAGCCCCGGGCCCCGCGGCCGGGGCGGACCGCAGCTGCGTGGACCTGCGGCAGTTCTACACCGGGAAAGGCTTCACTCTGGCGGACGCACCTCAGAACGAGATCTCCGGTGAGTTTATGGAGGGGGAAAATAAAAGCACGAATTTGCACTCTTTTCAAAAGATAACAAGTCCGTTCTTACGAGTAAAAACAATGAATTAGTTTTAATATATGAGATCTTAATGTGTTTTTATGCCATAATTACATCATTTATAGATAAATGAATAGATGTGCTTTATTGATGCCAAACTAGCAAATCCAGTTTCAATAGCACATACCAAGCAAGATGTAAAAACTTGAGCTCAAAACTTATCAAAATATGAAATGGAATATAATATTCATATTTGTGTTGGTGCTGTTTAATGCCCCAGTGTTGAACAACCTGCACCTGAAGCCTGTTTGGTCAGGTCTCCGGCTGCATTAACTTGTTTCTAAAGGCAGCTGGCTCACCACACTCAGCTTGCATCTCACTTTACGTGTCCCGTGTTGTCATATTGCATCTCTGTGTAGCCCCTCTCTGTCTGTACATCTCTATTACCAGTCCCTCTCTGGGGCATTTTCATTGTCTGTGGTCTGCAGGAGGGGCAGGACTGCAGGTGGGTGTGAGCCATGTGCTGTTCAGGATTATCGGCTGCTCTGCACAGCTTTTATTGTTCACTGCAGAGGGAAACACACGTTTGTGTGAGGACGCTCATGAGCTTTAAGGCAATTTCATTGTCTGCTCTGCTCGAGATTGTGTGTGTTGTTTTTTTTTTTTTTTACCGAAATGTTGGTCCATTTTTGAAGCACTTTTTATCTGTATTAACTCAATGACTCTTCATGTTCGGACGGCAAGCAAGTGGGCGTTCATTTGTTTTGAGGGCGTAGCTTTGGGGGGTGGGTTGTATTGGTACGCGCTCTCTTCTCCAGGATTACATACCCTAGCTTTAATATGCTGGAATGGCTCAGTTAACCGAAAAATATCAACGAAGACAAACGTCGTTTTGCACAGTGGGTTCGTTCCTGTAGTTTGAGCGTAGTCTTGATCACAATCAAACAAACAGGGCCTGAAACAATCACCTCACCTCCTACAGATTTAGTTTCATCTGTTTGGGGCATTGTGAAATGTGTAGCTCAGCAAGTGATGAGTAAAAGTTCAAAAGCTCAAATCTGTGGCCATTTAAATAGCATCTGTTCTATTTGAAATCACCATCATGTCAAGCAGCCAGAGAGGCAATCATGCATTTAATCAATCAGTCAATTACCCGTCCAATCAAACCAGCATTCAGCTCCAGGTCCAGTCAGACAACACAAATCAAACCCTCAGGATCTCGTCTCGCCGCCCGCCCCTTCTCACAGATGCTGATTAAACTGTCTCTGCCTTGAGGAGAGCGGAGTGGTTTCTCCCTTTTAAAGCGATAATCTGTCCCTCTCTGTCTCCTCCATTGCGTCTCCACCTGGAGGATGGACAGAACGCAGCCCCCCCCATCCCCCCCTTCCCCTCGCCAGAGGAGGAGATGAAAGTGAGGCGAGATGGAGGAGTGCCCGTGTGTTTGGATTGTGTGGGATCTGAAGGTCACTCCATGTTCTGTCAGTTAAAAAAATCAGCCTGCTGAAGGCGGGGGGAGGTTTTAATATTGGATGTGTGTGTGTGTGTGTGTGTGTGTGTGTGTGTTTGGGGGGGTTACTGAGCTCAAGACCAAAACAGTCAGAGTGATGCACAGAAAGGTGGAGAGAGGAAATAAAACCAGACGAAGACACTGAGGCAGGTCGACAGAGAAAGTGAGTCACTCAAGGTCTGTGACGGTGCTTCATGGACGAGCGTAACAATACACAACCCCCCCCCCCCACACACACACACACGCACACTCCATTAAAAACTCATCTTTTATTGACAGATGAAAAACAATGCTTCACTCACTCGATCCTCGATCTGCTCCAGTTATCTGACAGAATCACGGGTGGAGAAAACAAAAAGTCAACAAAAATGTGTTTGGAACGACCACGTGGACGCTGAGCGCCACTTTCAGCGGAGCGATGTGGATTTGTAAAACTGTGGGATCTTACTGTGCATTGTTTATTCTGTTGACTACATTGGGGACAGTTAACCTGGGTTCCAGGACGCTTGTGAAAGGTTCTCCTCGGTTAATTTTCATTTGCCAGCTGATACATCTGTCTGGCTGTAACGTTCATGTCATACCTCAAAAATGCCTTTTTCTAAACCTGCGTGAACCAAATTTCAACAATGCTGTGTTCCCGCTGACTCAACGGACTCGTCAATAATTAATGGGATCTCACTTTGGTTCCCTCTGCACAGTGAAGGTTATATTAAAGTTATAAAATAAAAAAGTAAAAGCGCAGTTCCCGAGGACACGTGGAAGCACGTTTAGGTCTTTGCAGTGAACACAGATGTTTCAGGTTGTAGCTTGGACAGTGGGCGGCGCCTGACTTCTTAACATGTGTCTGAAATAAACTTGTTGAGTGTATAGATCTGTTAACGCCATAACAACAATCCCAGGACACATTACTGAAAGCTACATATTCTGGTCCAAACCCCAAGGCCGGGCATCCACACTCTAACTCCGCCCCACGACAGCAGGCTGAGGCCTTGAGGGGCACTTCATAGGTTTAATAAATTGCTGAAGAGCGATGAATGAACTTTCCATCTTCATTAGTGACTCCTGGTAACTCAACTCCCTGAGACAGAATCAGTCTGTGTCGTGAAGGAAACACACAAAGCCCTTCTTGTGTTCAGCTGTCTTCTCTTTGCAAACCAACACACCTGTAGATGTGTAGTATTTTTAGTTTGACTGATCCCGAGCCAAACCGCAAAACCGTGTGTCCTCATACCGGCAGGCGCAGGTAGGAATTCTAAATGAAACGGGGCGTGTAACATAAGATGTGTTCCGTCAATCTGCCAGGGGAAGAAAACATCGTGATGAGAACGCCTGAAGCACGAATCAGATCCAAATTAAATGAAATATTATTTCAGGTCTAAACAGGGTGTTCGACCTGTGTGTCTGAAAGTGGATATGATTAATATCTCCGTTCCAAAGTAAACTGTGTAATATAACAAGCAGATGCTCTAAATTCCGAAGGAGACGTTGACAAAAGCCTCTATTCTTCTCCGTCCTGGCTCACAGCCTTTGTCTCATATAGGTCTAACACCATGTGAATGGAAGTCGTCTTTCCTCCTGTCTCCCTGGCTGTCTCTGTGCCTGCGAGCGCTTGCCACACACACACACACACACACACACACACGCACGCACCCTTAACAGTTAAAGACTGGCCTGTCCTTTACATTGTGTGCGTGTGTGAGATGGAGTCTGTTTAAAAGTCAGTGAAAGCCAACACCTTCTCCAGGGAAGACGCTCACTTCCATTCACATGTGCATTGTCTGTGCGCAGCAGCACACACCCATGTGATCGTATGACACACAGAGACACACACACTTCCTCTGTGTCGCAGGGTGTTGGGTTCTGATGCCTGTGTGTTTGCGCTGTGCAGCCGACGTATTGAATGTTCCTCGTTTGAGGGAAACACAGAGGAGATGCGAGGGGAAGGGACGCTCTGTGTTTTAGGTCGGATTAGCTGGAGACGAGGACACGTCGCAGCTCGGGTTACCCGTCAATAAGTCCTTTACAAGGCTGAGTCAGCGAGGAGGCCTCCATTTATTCACATGTATCTCTCCGGTTTGTAGCAGCTGAAGCAGAGAAGTTAAGAAAAGCTGCTAGTACTGTTGTAGTTTAGTTTGCTGATGATTGGGTCTTTAAATCCCAGCGTCGTCTCCGTCAGACTCCCATGATCCTCGGCTACCTTAGAATAAAACACGGATAATGAGTTGCAAGTGTTGCTGAGCCTTTTGCTGCTAACAGCTGTTGTGCAGCTATGTTTAGCATTTTACAACTGTTTACATGTGCAAGATATTAATAGACACACACACACACACATATTCATTTAAAGAAATGCAGGTTTCATGTTTGCAAAATGTTTCTAGAGCAAATTAAATAGATTTTATTTGCAAGAAAAGATTTGTAATGTGTGTGTGGGTGTGTGTGTTTGTGTGTGTGCACTGATGCTGTCCGTCATCTGTCACACATCACATGCTCACTCAAGCGCTCACATGCCACCAAGTGGAACGGTGAACACACACACACGCACACACACACACACACACACACACATCCCCATGGTCTCAAACTTCAACACTCCCCATCCTCCTCTCTCCTCCTCTCCCCTCCTCCTCTGATTCCTGCCTCCCTCCCTGCGTCGCCTCCTCCAGACGTGGGGCTCAGATGTGCGAGCTCAGGGTTGCCTGTGTCTCGCTGAGCGGACGTTTGGCTGAGGGATCTGTTAAAAGCAGAGCTGTGAATCTTTCATGATGTCTGATGCAGTGACACGAGGGAGAGACGGACAGATATAGAGGTAAAGAGGAGGAGAGAATCTGAGGGGAGGGGACGCTCTGTCCCGGATGCCTTTCCCCTCATGTCTCCTTCATCCTCCCTTCATAGACCAAGCCACGGCTTTGATGCCAGCTCCTCTGCTCCATCTGTGTTTCTTTCTGAGGTCCGTTTCATTACCGAGTGCTTTAGCTCATCTTTAGTGAACTCTGCTCCTGTAGCAGTTGTTAGCAGGTGTTAGCGGCCGCCTCAGTCCTGCATCATAGCGTCATCGAGTGTTTTGGCCTCGGGACCTGAGGGTACGCTGAGGCTCAAGGGAACTCTGTCCGTCGTCAGAAAACATCTGAAAACAACCGAAAATTCTAAGGAACTTCTAAATTCATCATTTTGGGCTTTAAAGTTGCAAGTTATCATTAATAAAAATAAAATCATTTTCCTCAACCCGCCACATCGTCATTAAACTAAAGAAACTATGAATAAATATATAGAGTATTTGCAGCATACAAATTAGTTTGAGGCCAGCATATTGACGTATGCTAATCCTCACACCCAAAAGACGCCAGCGTTGAACGCAAAATGTAAACAGAGTTAAAAATTTATGACACAATGATTTTAGATGACTCATGTCTCGATGATGTGCAAGCTGCAACTTTTATGGTCTCAATAAAACAAACCACGGCTTCTTTTCAACGTGGATAAGTTAATTAGTTCAGAGCTAACGTTGGAAAAATATCCACCATACTTCTGTGCTTATATAAATAAGTTGGAGCTGGCAGGTGAGAGCGCCAGTTTGTTCCTTTGGTCCTCAGCCAGAAGTAATGGATTTATCTTGGAAGGCTACGTCGTCGTTGTCGTGCTTCTCTCATTATGTAACACCGGCGACTGGTGAGGACGAGGATTTGTCTGAAAACAGCATTGATCAACTCATCGACCAAACAGGCAGCCGCAGTCCTAGAAGGGAAATCATTCGTTATCTCAGCAAGGAAAAACCAACAGAGCTGTGCATGTAATGAAGGCAGAGGCGAGCTTTAATTTGAAGCTAAACGAGACATTTAAACTTTAAACTTCAGGATGAAAAACCTGTCACATTGTTTTATTTCCATTTTCCAGAGGATTAGAAGCGACTGACCGTCGTCCCGAATCTCTGTCCCCATCTCTAATGTGGGGTTTTACATTAATGTAGCTCGTCAGATTTATCACCAGTGTCTGCTATCAATCAGGGAGGAGCAGGACTAACATACATGCTAATGTGGCGAATACATTAGGCAGAAAGAGGGACACCCTGCTGCTGTTGCAGAAGAAAAATCGGAACGACGTTGAATTCTATCGTGCTGCCATTGTGCTTTTATTTTGTACCCCTGCTGTACCCCTGCTTTTATCCGAAGCGAGGTACAAAGAGAAAATTTGAGTTAAGTCATGGCTATTGTCATTTTCTAAAGATGGCGGTTAAGATACAATGGACGGATGTGTGTTGCATACAAATTAAGATTTGAGCTATAATGTGTGTTTCAGTGTGTTTAATGTGAGTCTCAGATAAGATTACAGAGAATCCGCTCATAGTGAAGGTCAAAGGTCACAGTGACCACTGCGAGCCTTGTCCTTTGAGTTGTCAATGGACAGCTAATGAAGCAATGTCTTCAAATGTAGAGGACTCACACATGTGTGTTAAGACCAGTCACCTGTTTCAGTGCCCTGACTGTGTGTGTGTGTGTGTGTGTGTGTGTACTTGGTTGCATGTAATGCAGCAGTTTACATTCTGCCTATGAGGCCAGATCTATTATCCAGAGCGCCTGCGGACGAAGCCACAGGAAGATTAAACTCCTCCATTGCCAACATATAATCAGGCCCAACTGATGAATGCCAGGGTCAGAGTCGCCGCTGCATCTCTATGATCCTCCACATTAAAGCAGCGGCTGGTGTGGAATTTAAAGACAGAGCGCAGACCCTTCCAAGCCTTGACATCCATCTTTAAAATCAATGCTGCCCAAACCAGCAGTGTTTCCTCATAACCTCTGTCTCCATATTTCTTCTCCCCCTCTGTTCACACCTCCTCCCCTTTCTTCTTCTCCTCCTCTCTCCGCCCTTTAATGTTTGTTTCCTCTCGCTCTATCACACGCTATTTTTACTTTCTCCTCCCTCTCGCGCTCATCTTCCCCTCCTCTCTGGAAGTCGAGCATCCATCTGTTTCCCAGATGAAACGATGAGTTGTTTGTCTGATGTGGTGGACCTGGTGGTGGCTCGGCTGCTTTGAGTCAGCGCTGCTCATGCATACACTGCCCTGGGTGTGTGTGTGTGTGTGTGAAGAGATGGAAATTTCTTGTTTTTTCTGCCAGTATGATTCCACACATAACATTGAATCTGCTGTCCTCCAGTGTTGTAATCCGATTTCCAAAACAAATGATAGAGAATCTAACATTAAGACCATTAATTGATTTACTTTGTAAAACACAATGAATTTCAGGTAAATCATTTCAAGCAATTTAAATGATTTGTTCCCTATGAGTCTAATCCTCAAGCTTTTCTCAGAAAACTGTGAAAAATATCCATCTACGCCAAGTGATTTTATTTATTATTATTCCAGACCAAATAAAAATAACATTCTTAAATCAGAGCCGGCAAATAAACATTTCTAATTTCTAACTGACTGATCACTGCAGCTGTTAAATCGAATGAAGAAGAAAATAATAGGCAAATTCATTCCAAAGGATTGTTAAATGCTGCCTTCCGTCCTGTTCACTTTATATTTCAAACAATCGCTTTTGTTAATCTTTGTGGGTTTTTTTTTTTTTAAATATTTAAATGAAGTGAAGGAGCAACGGGAAGAGAGGGAGGGGACGCACTGCAATGGGTTTCACCTGAGCAAGATAACAAACGTTCCCGAGTACCCTGCAGTAACTTGACTCACATTCATGAGCCTCCACCGCGCATGTCGGCTAAAGCATTTTACTTTGTTGCTTCAGTGTTTGTGACTCTGCTCGTCGCTCCACATATTAAGTGTCATGCAGCGTGGTTTGTAATTTCAGGGAAGGATGCGTACAGACGGGCGTAATGGCAAATGTACAATGAGGCTTTGCAGTGTTTGGCTTCTTTTAATTGGTTATCTGGAGGATTACGTTTCGTCATTCAGGTGTTCATTCTGTCAACTGTGAGATTTACAAACATCTTTGCAGCATTTACAGACTTTGTGGGAATTGAATGGTGAATTAGTTTTCTAGTTTAATGACTTCAGGTCCTGAGCAGCTGGGACATTGATAAATTAACTATTTCATCAACATCAAGAACAGAATGAATTGGGCATTCATGTATCACACTGTCGAATTCCTCATTGCCCATTGTTTCCATTACTAATTTAATCTTCATCTGTTCTGTGTGAAGCCAGCAATGTGTGTTGCGTGGGTGGCGTCCAGACTTCAGTTAAAAATATTCAAATGTCATCAGCGCGTCGAGGAAAAGATGGGCTGTGGATCTGTTCAATAAACCGTACAGTCACCGGGGGAGACATTACATCATTACTGCTAATCACAGAGTTTTTAAGTGTTTTCCTCAAACCCCAGCAGGCCTGTCGTACATTTAATAGCTAGAGCGGCCCTCTTGGAAGGGAAGAGGATAAGGTCTCTCTCTCTCACTCTCACACACACGCGCCCTCGCGCCCTCGGAGCGCTGATCCGATCAGGGTGTAGAGTGTTCTCTCTGTGTAATATCCCATTGAGACTCGTCTCGGTGTCCTCAGGTGAATCTGTCACGGCTCTGCAGAGTTAAACAAACACACTGGGCCTCTGGTTTCTAATGGCAACCCAGCTCTGTCACCATCTCTGCCACGTGATTGCTTTCATTTCTGGAGAGCCGGATTGAAAAGGTCAAATCAATGAGGAGTCGTGCCGCAGCGTTCACTTGAACTCAAGTGGTTCATGGAAAGAGCAAGTTGGTGATTTGTTACCTTTCTAACGCGCCGACGTGTCCGTGTGTGTTCGAGGGTTTTCTGTGCGTGAAGATCAGACGGGGGCCTATAATTAGACATGTTGCTGTGAAAATCTGAATTCCGTGCACGCCTGCTGTGTTTGTGTTTCTGCGAGCGTCTCTGTGCTCCGTGCAGCCAGGCTCCCTCGCACTTTTTTATCATTCTAACCACCCGAGTGTCGCTCCCGAGGCGGTGTCATGTTATTTTTATTGTTATTTTTATGGCATTTCGCGCTTTATTAGATCGTTTGCCATGGGGAGTGACGGAGAAGTTTATTTGATAGAAGCGGCGACCTGCATAAAACCGGCTGCCCGGCTCATAATGCAGTGTGCGTCATATTCTGACAGTACACCGGGGAGTAGCACGAGTTCCTGAAATGTACAACACAGCTCGGCCGCTGTGCTGCCCCAGAGGCACCATGGGAAACGTGATCAAAATCTGCGGACGCAAGTCAGGAGGAGGACGAAGACAAAGGAGGAGCCACTGATGAGATTCAAATATTTGCTTTGCATTTTCTTCACTTTTTTATTTGAACCTTGTCAAACATCACGAAGATTTCTGCCGAGCAAACACTGATCCCCCCCGCTTAAGATTTTGATTCCTTCTCAGCCTCGACTGGTTTAAACAGCTTTATGATAATAAGCGTCAATATTCATAGCTAATTGGTAGGATTGCAATATTATTGGAAAAAACTTTGATAGAAGTACTTTCTTTACCAGCGTTTATGGTTTTAACCGTCATCCGGCCTCGTTACGACGAAAGCTCCAGGGGTGACGAAGAGGTGGAGGAACACTCCTGAGATAAAAGCGCAGACTCCGTTGGCTGAATGCCTCCATCTTACATCAGCGGCGAGACCAGGTGAGGTGAGCGTCCCTGACTCCTCCCCCGCGGCTCCTGCAGCAGAACGCCTGCTGAGAGAGAAGGCCTGGAACAAGACGGCGTTTAAAACCAAATCCCCTCTTGCTTGTTCGAGAAACGGCTGCGTGGCCCAGGCGGAGGGTTCAGACAGGTTAATTGACCATGGGGAGTGTTTTGGGTGTCACCTCCCAGCATCCCTGCACCTCAGCTGGATCCCTGCTGTGTGTGTGTGTTGTGTAATCACCTCCCCGTACCCAGGCTGTGGTTTCTCTTGTGTTTTTCTTATCAATCACTTAAAGAATCTCATTCTGATGCTTTAGGATCACAGTGCGTGGGTTTACTGGGGAACTGGCGGCTGCTCTGCTCAGAAACCTGCAGTGTGAGATCATGTGTGTGACGTTGATCTAAATGAGAGTGCAGCAGGTGCTTCGGCCTGAGACCACGCGGGTCCGACCCGGCGTCCTCTCCGCCACATTCACTCAGGTCTGACACAGAAGACGTGACCTGGAAATGACCGACCTCGGGCTGTGACCCAATGTTCTCAGGGCCACGGCGATTTCACATCTCCTGCCGGGATGGAGCTGGGATGCAGAACCCCCCCCCTCACACTCACACACATGAACTCATCCCCACCTCTCAACCCAGCTCTCTGATGGTGGATTACGGGCTGATGTCTAATCTCCTGCTAATCCTGGCCTGTTAATCTACTGTATGTGTTAGCGGTTGTTAGCGCAGAGCCTGACAGCTGATGCACTGACCTTCCCACAGAGGGAGTAACACACGCACTCTCATTCCGTATTTGTTCACGTGCCGTTTCAGCTCTCGCTCTCATGGCGGCGTGTTTGAACTCGCAGAAGTTCTCTCTTACGTAACGGTTCCCCTGGATCTGGCGGAGAGAAGCTCAGTCTGTTGTTTACGGCCAACAGGTCAACTGTAAATAAGAGCTTATCCCAGCAGTCAAAGATAGCTGACGTGACCTCCGACCTCACTGGTGTTATCCTCATATGTGCACGTAAGGGCTCGGGCGCTGACCCTCCCCAGCGTGGGCACACACCAGTTAGCACGTGCTGCGCTTCGCCTTTTTTTTTTTTTTTTTGACGAGATGTAAAAGTGGTAGTTAGTTTAAGAGCCTTTAACTGCTCCCAGAAATGACATAGAATTATGGTATTATACAGAGAGGTTGGTGCCATGTGAACACACACAGACACACAGTGGCTGGGCAGCAGACTGGGCAGGACCGTGGGGCGGTGGGACTATTTTTACTTTGGTAATGGTCCAAAATAAGGAGAGGTTCACCCAAAACACTGCGTGTCTACACCTCCCGCTCTGTTTTTCTTCTCTCTGCTGTTGGTCCAGACGTAAGAGCTTCAAAGCGTCTGTCATTCGGCCGGCAGTAAATTCTGCATTTATACTTAAATGGCCATTGTTCCAAAAAAAGAAGAAGCCAGACAGAGAACAGAGGAGTGAAGCAGTGCATCCACAATCACTAAAAGGGAATTTAGTTTACTTAAATTTAATTTCTAGAGCAGGTGCCAACATGTCGGGAACTTTCTTCCACCCGGCGTAAAAAAAATAGCTGTAATTTTCTTTATCTCGTCCACTGCTGTTGTTTCCAGAGCAAATGAAGGCTGCCCTGAGGTCAGCGGCTCGGTATTTCAGAATCAGTTTAAAGCGATGCAATCGGGAACGACTAATCAGCTCATCGTCACCTTGGCTCTGAGCTCTGCCACATTCACTGCCTCCAGACAAGGAGCCTCATTGATTTGTCACTGACCACAGACACCTCCACTTCCTGTGCAGTAATGAACCGCTACAGAACTGCAGCATCAGCCATAGTTTTTGTTCCTGTTCAACGTTCGTGTCTGTTAAAAGCACGTGCTCCGAGAGAAACTGTGAATATACCAGAAAGACATACCAGGGAAGCGGTTTCACATTTATTAGATGCTTAGAGGTAAATTACAACTTCTGCTTCTGTCCCCGCCGATGATCTCCTCCCTCCTCCCTCCTCCCCCCCTCCCTCCCTCCCTCTTATTTCATTTCCGTTTTATCGCCTCCTCATCCCTCCATCACTCTCTCTCTCTCTCCCTCCCTCTTTCTCCTCGCTGCGGCTCTCTCCTGCCCTCGTGTTTATGGATAGTAAAAGAGGTAAAAGTGTACTTTGGTAGGAAGGCCATGTGGAACGTTAAATCACACACAGGTGCCTTTAGATGGTGCAGACACACACACACGAGCAGATGTAGCTTCAGCCCTTCATTTAGGCGGCAGTAATTCGCGGCAGTAAGTGACAGGGTTATTGTAAGGCGCTCATTAAGAAAGGGAAGCAGTGAATAAACGTCTGACTGAAGGAAATAAATTCAAACCACTGCGCCACTTTTACTGCTCGGCCATAAGCTGCTTTGATGTGGTGTGTGATGGCAGAGCCGGGGCAGAGTGTGTGTGTGTGTGTGTGTGTGAGAGAGAGAGAGAGAGTGCGTGTGTGTGTGGCGGTTGTTCAGTCAAGTCAGAGTGTAACTCCTCTGTGTGTGTGTGTCCGTGTAGCGTCAGAGGTCAAAGGTCAGATCAGTTACAATGAAACAGACCACTGCAGTGCAAGGTCATTTCCTGTGGCAAGCTTTCATCCCAGCAGCGGGGGCGGGGGGGGGGGGGGGGGGGGGGTTTTAGGCGCGGGGGGGGGGGGGGGGGGGGGGGGGGGGGTGCTGATTCATCTGACAGAGGAATTGAAGGAAGAGTCAGGTGTGTGCAGAGGGGGACATCGCACTGAACCATGGTTGGTGTTTACAACTGATGAGAGAGCTTGAAATGACAGCATCGTCCAGGTAACTGGTTGTAAACGGAGTTGAGACTCGGGGTGTAATCGCGTCATTCTTTTTAAACAACGCCGACGCTTCCGCACACAAGAGAGCTGTTTGTCCCCGTCCAGTTTTATTCCTGTGTCAGCGGCTGAAACAGGTTGAGAAATGGTTGAACATCTGGAAACTAGTCATTTGAGAGCTCTAAGTTGGGCTGCACTGCGCTGACTCAGCCGAGCTCCACGTGAGATTAGTCTGCGCCGTCGGTGCAGGTTACACGTGTGATGGAGCGCTTCTGCACTGTGGCGGCGAGTGTAAATGGATTTACACGTCTCATTTAACTCGCCAGACACCTCAGCGGTCTCAGATATTGGAAACATCGCAGCACTTTCTCAACTAAAACAAAAGTGATCTTGTATTTTTCATGGTTGGGGAGTCGTCTGTAATTGCTTATGATTGGACAAAGTGCAGCCGAAGCAACTTTGCAGCAGAGTGAAATGACTCAGGTGATTCATTATGATTAAAGCTCTAATTGTCAGGTCTGTGTCTGGGCCTTTGTCTCAGTCACAGATAAGTTGGGATGTTCATTTGTTTTGACTGCAACACTGTGTGTGTGAGACAGATCTGAGATAATCCTGTATGTATAACCATTCAGCGTAACCTACAGCCTCAGGGTATTATGTCTAACTAACAGTACGTGTGTGTGTGTGTGTGTGTGTGTGTGTGTGTCCTCCATTGTTGTGAGGACATATTTTCTCAACTTCAAATGGCTTTTTGAGGATTTAAGACGTGGGTAATGTTTAGAATCAGGTTAGCATGATGGTGAGAGGTAGATGAATGCATTAATGAATTATGTCGCAATGTGTATATATGT
This sequence comes from Pseudorhombus dupliciocellatus, assembly GCA_016785235.1. Classification (NCBI taxonomy): domain Eukaryota; kingdom Metazoa; phylum Chordata; class Actinopteri; order Pleuronectiformes; family Paralichthyidae; genus Pseudorhombus; species Pseudorhombus dupliciocellatus. The sequence goes on along the minus strand of JAFBJW010000359.1, from coordinate 3,030,424 downwards.
CAATACATATCTATAGAAAGATAAATGTGTCTGTGTGTGTGTGTAATCATATACACTGACCTCATTTTCTTAACTGTATGTCTAGTGACCCTGATCCACCTCGCACAGCACAGTGTGTGTGTGTGTGGGGGGGGGTATTATACCAGTGATATTAATCTGGCTCTATGGAGACATTGTTGTACATGACTGACCTAGTACCTTACCTCATCATTAAAGTCATTTAAAATGAGCAACAAGGCAACTGTGTTAATTAAATCTTTATTTTTAATGAAACATGAAACGCTGTCACCTTAAACTATAAATATTTTTGTTTATCAGGGGAGCAAAAATATAGAAAACCTACTATATTTCATACCCACAGGATTAGCACAATGTTCCCTTTCAACCTATTTTGTTAACAAACAGTAAAATTAAAATAATTGTTTGTCTCACGTCCTCCTTCATTTCAAACAAGCTGGTGAATCTGAGATGAGGATAATCAGAGACAGGAATAAAACATTCCCAGTAACATTCCCACATTTTACCTAAGGAGGACTAGAAATGATTGCTTGTTGCCGCGCACCAAAACTGATGGGTGTTCCTGGCAAACACATCGGCACAGCGTGGCAACACCGAGAGACGTGAATTAATTCCAAGTGTCCAACAGACAGCTGCAGTCAGGCATTAAAAGGAACCGCTGTCTCGACAAAGTGCTGGCTTCCATAAATGTGGGTGTCGCTGTCATCGGAATCATTTTGGCTTCATGGCTGTTTGGATCGATGGGAGCTGATTCTCAGTTTAGTTCAGTTAGACGTGACAGAAAAGCAAAGATATTTTACGCTCTGTAGCATTCCGTTGAAAGCTAGCATAGCATATTAGCATGAAACTAACCATAGCTGGCTAAGGTGCGTGTCCCGAGCATGAAGCCGTTAATTCATTGTTGTTGTTTTTACGAGTGTAATCAACTTTATTGCTAACGACCTCGGGGGTTGACCCTGTGGCACGCTGCCCGTACACGTGACTCGCGACGAGGCGTATGTGTAGTTCCCACGTTCTCTCTGACTGGCTCGGATTCAGCTCCTCGATGCCAGGCCTGATGACTGCTCGTCAGCGGCGAGCGTTACGTGTTTGGCTGCTCAGCACACACGTGCTGAGGATTCCCCGCTTGTCAAGACGGGCTCAGGTATGCTGGCCCTGCCGCAAGGAATGCAGGGACGAAAAAAAAAAAAAGCAGAAGAAGAAGAAGCAGGAGCACATCTGGAGAGAGAGTGTTTTCGATAGGAGAGAGGAAATGAATGGCTCAGCCATGTTATCTTGATGTGGTCTCCATGACGACCGGTTTGCTGTTGCACATCTGCAGGTGAAACCCAAAAACAAGATTCAAATGAAGTGGATGCTCTAATGATTAAGGAACATGTGATCCCTCTTTGGCAAAATATCCTAAGATACTGAGGAATTCACTTCATCAGGAGTCAGTCTAATGAGGAGAATAAACTCTGTCTGGGTTTTACCTCGGCCACATCCTGGTTAACAGACCACACTGGGCCTGTTCACTTGCTGGTTCGAATCCGTGGTATTTGAGCTCTGAACGTGGAGGAGGATTATTATTGTAAATCACATTGACAGATTTTATTGTTTAAGATCCCAGACGAGTTTTTCCTGTTCGTACTTACAACTGACTCCGTTCTTTGCTTTTCCTCATCAACCCTGCGTGTCAGCCAGGGTCTGATCGCCTGTCGGCACCAACACAAAAGCACACGTCGATGTCCAGTCCCCACTGAGCTCTGTACATTCAGCAGGAGATATTATCTCAGGTTCTAAGTGCCAAGAAACGTCCGCACGACCCTCGGAGCTGCCGATCGCCGTGACAGGCCGAAGCGGCACCGGTCGAAAGAGCCGTCAGGATTTTCACAGCGATGTTTTCCTTTTTTCCGCTCATCGCAGCTGTGAATGAAACACAAGTCACACCTGAAACAACACATCCGACATCACAGACAGTGTGGCGAAACACCGCCGAGGTGTGAACACGCGTTGCTGCTGCATCAGTCAGGGAGACGCTCCAAACCTCTGCTGAGATCCCAGCTCCTCTGTCAGGTGTTGAAGCTGTGGGGGACGGACACGGTTGCAAACTGAGACAATCGTGTAGGTCTTGCCCAAAATTAATGTTTTTTCAGTGGCAAAGACAAAGAAAGAAATGATATTGAACTTGCCGTCTCTCTCACTCTCCCTCTGAGTTGCTCTCAGTATCTGGATTTCTTGCATCACTGGGGCCTCAGGCATTGAGGAAACAATCAATAAGGGTCCCTGCAAGTGTGGTGCAAACCTGTGAGTGTGCGTTTGCCCTGCAGGATGTGAACTTCTCTAAATATCCAGCGAAGCTCGAGGGCAGAATAGGCTACAGACACTGACCCAAATCCTTTCCTCTGCTCTCCTCGAGCAAGGCACCGTCCCGACAAAAACCCGCTCGACGCAGCTCAGCTCGTTTGCGAGCTTGCTTTTTGCACATGTGTTAGTTAGTGCATCGCCACTGTGCCCATTTCTGCTTTTCCAAGTAAATTAAGGTTTTATAGCAGGATGCCAGCTGCTCCCAGCTGCCCAGGAATTCAGTAAAGCATATGTGTCTGCGGTATACGCCCTGCATCGTCTGGGCCCGCCTGCGAACCGACAGCGAGATGCTAACGTTAGCTGCAAGCTAACCAAAAGATGGCTTCCATTGAGTAACGTTGAGTAACGTTCAAGGGGCCGTTTTAAACGTCAGCAGGGGCATCGTTGCTAGAATATATATATCAATATAAAATTTATAAAAAAAAACGGTATTCTGTGCTAAAAACACACCATTTAGCTTGTTGTTTATATACTTCTGAGTAATGGTCAGAGCCTAGGGATAGGCATAGGGATGAAAATAAAACCTGGTTATTCCCTCCGCTTTCTCTTTTATTTACAGGTGGCTTGAGATTTTGGCGAACCACCCCCGACCTTGGGCCTTTACATAAAAATCATCTCCATCTCCTCCATTAAATAAACAAGAATGTTTGCTCATATAAACAGAGAGAAGCTTTTATTTCAGGGCGGTGACTCAGTCCATGTCGAGTGTTCGAGCCTCACTAGCTCAGCGGCTGTCAGTGTCTTTATCGTCAACCTGAAATCTGTGGCTCACGAGATGCAGCAGCAGCAGAGGGCTCGAGATCATTAGGGGGGAAAAAAACGGGTCTACAATTATCACACGACGCAATGAAATCAATTCATCAAATAAAAACTGAAACAGAAATCCAGCCCTATATTGGCTGTGGTGATTGAATAACTTGGTGGTAACATACACACACACACACGTACCACTGGCAGGCGCCAATGAAAGATTCATAGAGCAGTGACGATGAAGGCCTTTAGTCTTCTGCTCCACTTACCACACTCGACAAATTCTGCCCCCAAATCCACACACAGCCCACCCACTCATGCAAACACACACACACACACACACACACACACACAGGGGCCTGTTAAAGAGGGAAGAGGCACAGCTGTGGGGTGCTTACTCACCCTTGACCTTCCCAGATGTGGACACGCACAAACAGACATCCACACAATCCTGGGGCGTCTAGTGTGTCAGGAGGCTGATGCCTCACACTCTTTTCTCGTGTGTGCACTTATATTTGTGTAGAAGAACATCTTTACATGGACCTGCATATCGCCTACAGGTCAGAAGAAATAGAGTAGAGACCAGCTCTGTTTACGGTAACGATCATTTTTCCTGCTGTAGTTCTCAGACTGTTACAGACAGAACTTTTTAGTCCTGGAACATGTTCACTTACCAGAAGGTCAGTGGTTCCATCCCGGCACCTTCAGTCTGCAGTTCTCCCTGATGGGCCCACAGAGAAGAAGCACCAAGGACAGGGGCCACTAAATGAGATCCAGCGGTCGATCACTGCCATTCATGACCAGCAAACTCATTATTAAATTACAGTCAAATTAATAATTAACACGTTCTCTTTTCCCCTCTGTGCCAGGTGAACATCTGAGGATGTGTCCTCAGGGCCCGACCTGCTGCACCAGCATCATGGAGGAGAATCTGGCCGGCCTGACGACCCGGGAGACCGAGGGGCTGATCAGAGACGCCGGCAGGTCGCTGCAGGCGGCGTTCAACGCCCTCCACAGGAGCTTCGACAGTGAGTGGAGTTTGTGGCTGTGGATATTTGTGTGTGGGGAAACACTCATTACAGGCTGAGCTCAATAGCAAAGCTTGAACTCAGGGGAGTGTGACATTTGTATGTTGTGTATCTGTGTGTGTGTGTGTGTGTGTGTCCTGTGCATCAAGGAGACCCCTGACTGGGTGTTATAATGAGAGCAGAGTCAGCCAGACACAATGAAATGTGATAAGCCGATCCCCTGATCTCTAAGGGGGACACACACACTTTGCACATTCACACACACACACACACACAAACAGAGGGGTGTCCCCCTGGGGCAGTGGCTGGTTCAGCTAATGAGCAGTTGACCCACTGAGGAGCTGAGGCTGCAGATCACTGCACATCAGAGAGAGAGCGAGAGAGAGAGAGAGAGAGAGATGGAGCGGGGAAGAAAAGAGGACCAAACCCAGAAGTGCCACTGATAACAACAGGGAGGGAGACGGGCACGTAGAGCCAGGGAGCAATGTGTGATTGGAATAAACCGAGAATCCAGATGAAAAAGGGAGGAAAGGGTGCAGCAGGAGGAGCAGCAGGAGGAGGACAGTATTATTAGTCTGAAGGCAGCAGGCCACCTCAGTAGCAGTAATGTGGCCGTCCATCTGCTCGTGGTTAGAACAGGCTGGCGCTGGTCCACGGCCTTTGAAGAAAAAGGGAAAAGCCCAGACTCCAGCGCCGACTCCCTCATTCTCTGAGTTCGACCTCAGCATCACTTTGACTCCATCTGGCAGCCGAGCCCAGGGAAATATGCTCACGTGGAGCTGGGTTGTAAATAAAGTACATTAGAGTCACAGCTAAAATAAATACTTTATCGAGCAGTCGGTAATATTTAATATTAAAATTTAAATCTCGGCCATTCACGACAACCACCTCACAGGGATCCGTTTGAATCATAGATGCATCTATTTGAGCTGCTCCCCCATGTTAGTGCCCAAAATAAAAATGACAGGCCTTCGTCGTATCACCCTGCTGTTTGTTCAAGTCTTTATTTGTCCAGTGGTGAGACTGAGGAACTATAACAGTTCACTGATCCATGTAATGACCCCCAGGAACAACTCAAATGTTAATTGTGAGTGTGATTGCCCTCTCACAACTCTTCTTCTTCCGTCTTTCTCCTCCAGCCTATTTCACCGAGCTGCACGCTCAGTCCGAGCGCTCCCTGCAGGAGGCGCTGTCTCCGCTCGGCCCTCTCTACTCCCAGAACACCCGCCTCTATGGAGATCTCTACTCCGACCTGCGAATGTACTACCGGGGCTCTGCTCTCAATCTCGACGAGACGCTGTCGGAGTTCTGGTCCCGGCTCCTGGAGCGCACGTTCAAAGCGTCCACCCCCGCCGAGGTGCTCACACACACACACACACACACACACACAGACAGAGAATGGTCATGAATGAACATGTGATCCTAAGCAGCTCTCCATCCGTTATCAGGTCGGTTCCTAAATGTCTGTTCCTTCGCCTTCATTGTGTCTGCCGCTGTCACCTCTGTCTACCAGGTCAGCCTATCGGAGGACTACCTTGAATGCGTCGCTAAGCAACAGGAAACGCTGCGGCCATTTGGAGACGTCCCCCGGGATATGAAGGCGAAGGTCATCCGAGCTTTTGTCACAGCCCGGTCGTTTGTCCAGGGGCTGATAGTCAGCGGAGAGGTGGTCAGGAAGGTGTCGCAGGTGAGTGTGTGTGTGTGTATATTCAACTGATAGAAGCAAAGAGAGACATATTGAGTGAGTGAAAGCAAAAGTTTGAAAGTTCAAAATGCTGCAGTGTGTGTGTGTGTGTGTGTGTGTAAGTGTGTGACGCCTGCTTGGCTGAGTCCCAGGAAAGCAGATATGTTGGATGCGTCGGCGTCACACCCTGTAACTGTCAGGCAGAAAAATATGTCTCCACCCTGAAAGTGAAAAACAAAGATCATCAAAAGTTGAACGTGTCATCAGAACAAAGCGCTCGTTCAGCGCTGAACGATGCCTAACGACAGCGTGATGACTGAGATTCCCCATCTGCTCCGTTGCTTTCCCATTAACAACCCTGGAATTAACGGTGTCTGCATTCATCTCTGTCACGTCACTGCCATGATGCAGATTCCACGATTCGATCTGCTGAACAATAACAACCTGACGCAGACAGGGATGGATTCTTTTCAAAGCTGCATGTAAGGGAAATGCATCCTAGAAATCTGAAACTCTATAATAACAATTGAAGTTTGGAACTTTCCGACATGCCATCAATCCCCACCCCCAGTCAGATCTGTGAGGGGCGGAGTCAGGACGACTGTGACACTGGACACCTTCCCTGACTCCCGACGATCAGAAGGTGTAACAGAATCCATGTCCTGATGAAAGACAGACAAGAAGAGCTATTAGCATCGCTGTCTTCCTCAGGCTGTGTCTCCTCTCATGTCCCAACACCGCCCTCGACGCTTCTGTCTTGCCGGTTTTCTGACTGTCCTCCTCACCTCTGCCAGGTCCCCCTGAGCGACGAGTGCACCAAGGCCCTGATGAAGCTGGTTTACTGCCCCCACTGCCGCGGCGTGGGCTCCGTCAAACCCTGCTCCAACTACTGCTCCAACGTCATGAAGGGCTGCCTGGCCAACCAGGCCGACCTGGACCCCGAGTGGCAGAGCCTCATAGGTACGATCCAGAATCAGAGCAGATCTGTGGCCGATAAGAAGACCGCGATTGAAGGATTTAATGCTTATAATTTAGAGATGAACTCAAATAAAATATCCCACAGAACAAAGCCAGTGTAAAGAATGAGCCAGTTCATCGTGGCAAAGCGGAACAGGCGGTCCTATGTGGATATTTTATATTCCTCGTAAACATGTTCCTCAGGCGGAAACGAGTAATTTACAAGATGTTTATTCGCAGAGTTTAAGATCCTGAAATGTTCCGAGGGAGAATTGTAATCACACGTGACCACACACTCTGAATTTTAAAGCACATTAATGTTAATATCTTTCTATAAAATCTCAGAGGCAAGATGTTTGAAAGTGGGAGAAACTGTTGAAATGACAAATTCATATGACTTGGAGGCGATCCTTCCGGTAGTTTTTGAGATGACAATACTGTCAAAATTTTGCTTCCTAGAGAAATGTTTTTTGGATCTGAATGAATGTTCTCCTCCTCTCCTCAGACACCATGATCCAGGTCGTGGCCAGTTTCAGCACGGAGCCCAGCCTGGACGTGGTTCTCTCCTCCATCCCTGCCCGGATCTACGAGGCCATCCACTACCAGCAGGAGAACATGGAGACGTTTACAGCCAGAGTAAGACATGTCAAGTCAAGTTATCCTCTGACTCTCACTCTGACTATAGACGAGCACGTTTTCCAGGGAGCATTTGACTCCAGGATGACGCCAGCTCTCTCCAGCCTGCAGTCAGAACCCCTCCTCCCTCGCGGTCAAAATGCAGAATCATATGAAATGTTAAAAAGTGCCTATGTAGACCTACAGCTCAATAATGTCCTCCAGTTGTAGCGGCCTTAACCTGTCAGCTGTAATTCCCATCGTCTCCATCCTTCAAATGTCACGAGGCAGCATTAGCATGCTGCTCAGCTCCCATGATTGATTAAACATCCATACTGTAGCCTTCGTGTAAGGCGATGCTTATTATTGGACAAGTTGGTCCATAAACAACCTCAGCCAACTTCGCTCTCAGCTTTTTAAACGCGAGTGACCACAAAGTTTGAAACATTAGTCTATGGCGACATCTAGTGGCTCATACAAGCACTCACATGCAGAGCAGTGAATCAGACCAGAGGTGTGTGAGGCCTACAGCCTCTAGTGCATTTGTGTTGAACTGTGTGTGTGTGTGTGTGTGTAGGTTTACCAGTCATGTGGATCTCCAGGGGAACCAGGCACAGGAAGTCCCGCCCCCTACGAGCCGAGGAGGAAGAGCGGCTCGCTGACGGCCTCCGAGTACAAACCCTCGCCGACGGCTGGGCTCAGGCTGGAGATGCAGGTGTGTCCAGGCACATGACAAACTGATTAACCCCTGATGTTGTTCGCGTGACTTCATCTTGACCCCGGGACGTCTGCTGTACCTCAGGTGTCGGACCTCTCCAGTAAACTGAGGGAGATGCAACAGTACTGGATCCAGCTCCCGCTGGCACTCTGCAGCAAACTGGCAGCAGGAGGCGCCGCTCAGGACAAATGCTGGAACGGCATCACCAAAGCCAGGTGAGGACGGACGGAACGAGACACTCAGCCTCAGGGACCAACCAGCTTTGAGTTGGTAGAGAGTGAGGACGCACCTACAACATTTCTGATGCCTCTATGTTCGACATAACGATGAAGAAATAAGCAAAGAAACAGCCACCAGACCAGGGATCGACAAAAAGAAAGCATGTGGTGTTTTACTTTAAAGATTTGATTCTGAGTGGAGAGGGTGAAGGAGACACTCGCGACGGAGCTGCTGGGGTGCTGCCACAGACGAGAAGCTGTTTCCTCTCAGACGCGCTAGAAATTTATTCTGCAGTTAAATTTATTCCACATTCACGGCCACACAAACACCCCCCCTGTTGTTTGTTTCAGCCTCCATTAATCCATGTGTAAATGGATTATAGAACAATTTGATGCCATGTTGACACGCAAACCTGTTATTCATCCCCCCCTCTGTGCGCACACACACCTCACACCCTTGAAAGCGGTTGGATTATAGCCAAGTGATGAGATTTATCCTGAGCAGAGCACACCAGAAATATACGACAGTCATATACAGCATGAAATATAGTCTGTGTGTGTGTGTGTGGGTGTGTGGGTGTGTGCGCGCTCTGATGAACAGTTTGAAAAGCTACAGTGACATCTAGTGGTTTTCAGGAGTGCTCAGTAAACGTCACAGTCCCGTAGTAAAGTTTCCTCGCCTCTCTCTCTCTCTCTCCTCCACACAGATACCTTCCGGAGGCGATGGGCGATGGCCTGGCCAACCAAATCAACAACCCTGAAGTGGAGCTGGACATCACGAAGCCAGACATGACCATCCGGCAGCAGATCATGCAGCTGAAAATCATGAGCAACAGGCTGAAGAACGCCATGGACGGGAACGACGTGGACTTCCAGGATGCAAGTGCGTCTTTCCTCAAATGTCCACACCTTTGCCCCCCTGACAATTCACTCTTTTACTAATTGCCTGATGTGTGTGTGTGATAAACCAGATTAAAGGTTTTTAAAAAGTCATTTTGAAATGTCTTCTCCGTCCTCCCTCTGTGATCATCGCCTCCAGGTGAAGACATCAGCGGCTCTGGAAGCGGGATGTGCGTGAGTGGACACTGTCCTCGGAGCAGGCCGGGACTGTACGCCTACTCGCCAGAGAGCAACCGAGGCCGAGGAGCGGCCACGTCTCAAACCGGCCTCCTGCTCCTGCTCCCACTGGCCGTCCCGCTCCTCCACCGATGATGAGAGGAGGGGGATTGGAAAGTTACCTTGCCAAAAAAAAATTGAAACAGACATTTTGGACAAGATTTTCTTTGACCCGCGAGGACCAGGAAACTGACAGTGACTTGTTTTGTTTGGCTCAGTTTTAAAATGTTTGATTTGGTTTCTTGAGCCGGTTTCAGTGGATTCCTGGGCTGAGGATTGTGATTGTGAAGAAGACGAAGAAGACGAAGAACACGAAGATGATGAAGATGATGAGGATACGGATGATGAATTGTTCTCTCGGGTTCTTCTAGCCGCAGTGTTCAGTCAGCAGTTCAATGAGGAAATGTCTCGTGGCCCAACGTGTGGTGCGTCCCACAACACTTAAGATTTGTTCCGGAGCGAACGGAGCGGTGTCAGCTGTAAATGTTTGTGTTCATTAGCTCAGAGACTGGCGTCATACTCGGCCTTGAATGTACAGTACGATACTCACAGTATATCGGCTAAGAATCCCACATAACCTGTGATGTAGTTGTCCTGATGTTTCACTGTGTGTTTGTTGGTATGATCCGTTGGAAATGTTGCAAATGAATGACAGCCCCCCCCCCCCCCCCACCCACCCTGTGTGAAGATGTTGTGGTTGGATTTATTTTGGATTTTACCTCATTGTGACTGTAAAGCCAAACATTTCAAAAGAGAGAAAGGACGTGACAACTTTTTACTTTTACCAACACGTCTACGAACAAACACAGTCATGGAGTTTACTCAAGGACTTTGGTGACACCAGGTTTTTTTTTATTTAATGACACGACAGCAAATAACAAGAATTTCAGTTCTGTACATACGGTTCAGGATAATGTAACCCTGGTGATTTATTACTCGCCCGGCATGCCTGCTTCTCAGTCTGCACTTCTCTACTGGTACATACCAAACCTATTATTCACAGTAATGGCCGTCTCACACACACACACACACACACACACTGGGGTTGTGTATCAAGCTGACTTCTGTTCATGAGTGTATTGAATCGCACATTTCGTTCATTAAACTCTGTTTGATTGTCACAGTGGATTCTGTCGTGGACGGTGATTCAGCTCATATTCACGAAGACGCAGTTCTGCGATTTTTGTCGTGTCAAGCTGTTCTCTCACTGCCAGCGGATTCAGTCAAAACTGGTTCCAGTTCTGGCTCCACTGCAGGGGCGAGCAGGACCAATCGCCATGTGCCACGCCCACTCGACTCTTCAGCGTCAAACGGAGGCTGATGTTCTCCTGAGATGTTCAGCTTGTCAGAACCCGTCATGCGCCACTATAAATAAACGTATAGCTCTTTGTGCCAGACGCTGACGAGCCTCGTCTGAGCCCGCGGGAGGGTAACCAGGCCACGTGTTGTGTGTGTGTGTGTGGGGGGCTGACAGTTCTGCAGCAGTCAGGGGGTTTGGAGTTAATGAATGATTTATTTTCCTGATGCTGATGAGACAACAGAGTGAAACTGAGCAGGAGGCACAGACGCAAACTCAGAGGCAAAAAGAGTTCATGACAAGTTTTTTTTTTTTATTTTCCAGTGACAGAAAGCCTTGAGTCTTTCATTTCTGAACAAATGACAATGACCCGGTTTAACTGGACCATTTTCTCTGCCACGTCTTTCCTGAAAGGCGTCCCGCTCTGTAACTGTTGACGATGTGGAAATGAGGAACTGAATTGAACCGTTGCAGACACGAGGAGGATTTATTGACGTTTAGCGTCTGTCCTCCATCAGGCTCTCCATTTCAAATCCCTGGAGGTGAGCAGCTGCCGTCGAACAAAAGGCTCCACAACTCCTGCAGAAAACATCCAAGCCAAGACAGTTTAAAAATAATAGTTCTGCCGGTGTGACAGCCAACGAGACCGTCATCGATTTTTAAGCCTGCACCTGTGGTTTAAACTTGCAGATAACGTGTTATCTTGGAATCCTTAACTGGCGAAGCATCTGCCCCTGACACACAGCTCCTCCGCACACCGGTCGGCGCGCACCTGCGGCCGGATGAACGGTGATTGCTGTGAGGATGGAAGGTTTGAACAGCTGAGATGTCAGTTTATTGTCTGGGCTGTAAAATGCAGTGTCACCGCTGAGCAGTTTTCAGACAGAGGAGGAGGAGGAGGAGGACTGAAGACTATGACACAGGAAACACTCAGACTCCATTTGCATGTCCCGGCCCTCAGCAGGCTCTCAGGTAATACATGCATTTAAAACTTCTTTTGACTGACGGAGAGTCTGAGGCTTCGCAGCTTTTTGTATTTCCTGTATCAGGAGATTTTTATAAGCTGCCTCTAATAAGAGCCTGTATCTGATATCTGATACCTGGGGGGGAATCCCACCTCTGATGGCTCGGTGACCTCTTGACCTGTTGCAGACCCTCCTGACGCTCCATCAGGTGAGGTAGACCTAGGTCGGCCTCGTATCCCACGATCAGCAGAATAAAGAACGGATGTGCTGATAAAACATGGCTGTCCATCATCTTTTTAAAGACAAGCGGCTCTGTCCTCCACCCTGTGAGCCCCCTGCTCCACCAGGGGCAGGCCACTGGGTGTCGCTGTCCCCTCGCCAGCACCACGCCGGGGCTGGGGGGCGGTGGCGGGGAGGAGGAGGAGGAGGAGGAGACCGGACCATTGGGCATTACGCGCGGGTCAGGTGGGAAAGAACGGGTGATTGGTTTACGAGCCGCCTCAGCTCGCTCCTGATTGGACAGAAGGTGCGAGGGAGCGGGGGACGAGGAAAGAGAGAGAGAGAGAGAGAGGGGAGATCTGGAAGAGCTTCTTCCACTTCAGTCCCCGCAGAGTCTGCAGGTGCCCTACACTCACGCACCCTCACGCACGGACGCGCAGAGGAAGGACTGAGATGTGACAGCGGGTGTCGGGGGAATACGGCGTGGATTTGTCTCTGTCTGCGGGATGATGGCAGCGCACAGGCGGCGAGTCGCGTTGGCCGCGCCGGCCACCTGGGCTGCGGCGCGGCTGCTGCTGCTGATCACGTCGGTGTGCGCCGTGGAAGGTAGGGCGATCTGGAGGGGGGGGGGGGGCTGGCATGGTGGTCANGGGGGGGGGGGGGGGGGGGGGGGGGGGGGGGGGGGTGTTGGATTTGGATGCGTTTACGCACGAGCTAAGGAGGAGCTGCCCTCGTGCGTGGAGGTAATGCCCCTGTCAGGGGCTGCTGGGTAAACTGGGCTGTGTCTCACCCTCCACTGGGATTGATCAAAGTTTGTTGAGTTGTCTGAGGGTCGATCACCTGCCACAGCTGAGCCGGGAGCTGGAGCTCTGAATGGGGGTGAAGTGTCTGTGCTGCTCTCATTCCACTGAAAACACCTGGTCCAACACGGAGCTTTGCATTCACACCAGAGACAGGGACATGCCGTGTTCTGTGTCTGGAGCAGCGTCTCAATCACAATAGCAGCTCATTGATGAAGTCGACCACCTCCCCTGCCTCTCCTCCGGAAGCATCATCACCTCCCTGCGTACCTGCTCCTTCCTCCCTTCCCAAACATCAGCCTCCACACGGCCTCCTCCCACTTCTCCCAAAGCATCACCTCACTACGCTTCGGCTGCTCCTCCCCGAACAGCCTCCTCCTCCCCCCTCACTGCTGCTCCTGTTGCTTCTCCTGCAGCCAGTGCACCTCTCCAAACATCAAATTATACTTCTGCTGCTCTTCCTTGAGCTTCACCTCCTCCTCCTCCTGCTCCATCTTCCCAAGCACCACTTTCTGCATCCCCTCTTTTGTTTCCTGTGAAGCGTCTCTCCCAAGCATCGGCCTCCTCCTCCTCTGCTGCAACTCTCGCCGTGGCCTCCTCAGTGCCTCGCTTACTTGCTCTGCTGCTGCAACCCTCGGTGCTGCTGCTCCTTCTCCCGTTCCTCCCGTTATCTCCCCTGCAGCCAGGGCATCTCCTCCAGCATTGAATCATTCTCCTCCGTGTCGTCCTCCTGCTCCATCTTCTCCTTCCCCACAAACTACCACCTGCTGCTTCTATCTATTCCTCTTCTTCCTCCCCTGCTCCGTCTCCTCCTCCTCCTCCTCCTCCCCACTTTCATGCAGCATACACAGGACTTAACTCATCTCTGTGGCCTGACGCTCCTCTTTAATCCTCTACTTTCCAGTCCTCTGTCACTTCTCCTCCTGGTCATGATGCTCCTGCTGCTCCTTGTGGAGGTGCCAGATTAGTCTACTGCTGTGTTGTAATGGTGCGTGTAATGCTGGGCTCCATAGTGACACCCCCCCCCCACCCCCACCTATATTGGACATGTGTGAGAGAGAGGCTAGGATAAAGAGAGCAGAGACAAATAGGTGCAGTGTGGGTGGTGGGCTGGTTAGTGGTCACACTAGCCCTTCCTCGGTGAGTAGCTGCCTAATGAACTGATGCAGAATCTTCCCGGAGGCTGTCGGTGTAAAGTCAACTCACCGCCGCGCTCCATGTGCACTTGTCCTCCGTAAACTTTCAGACCCTTTCACCCACTGATTCCGCAAGAGTCTGTAAACTCTCGATCTCGGCGTTTGAGGAGCTGGGAAGCTCAGATCTGTCATTGCGGTGATTCAAGAACAATCAAAGCTGCCGCTGCTGCTAAGTGACTGTTTAAGAAACGTATTCAACTTATAATGTCAAATGCAATCCAGGATAATGCATAAAGATGAGTTGTATGAGAAGCAAGTAGCTCTAATCAACATTTCAATTAGATGCTAATTAAACAGGCTTGTGCAAATTTTGATGTTTAGTTTGAATATTGTTTTTTTAAATTTGCCATTTGATGATATTTTCAGCTGTAGATTAGTCTGGTGTGTCTCTTCTCTTTGAGTTTGACTGCATCCAAATTTAATTTGTTCTAATTTCTCTTGTTACCTTGATTTGAAGGGATTTGATGAATTTGGGATATTGATCATTCAATCTCTAGTTGAGTTGAGAGTGGAGCTTAATCCGTTTTTCTAATAAGCAGAGACAACACGTAATTAGATGGAAGCTTGTTTTAATGTGAAAAAGAGGAAGGTAGTAGTAGTAGTAGTAAAATGTATTTAGCCTTTAAAGTGAAGATATACATATATCGCTCTATAGGAAGACATCATTTGAGGAGCAATGTGCAGGAATGAACACAATTTATACTATTTGCTGACATTCAATACAGCAAACAACGAACAGAAGGTTTTTGTGTTTAAAACATTTTTTAGTTCCATGTCTAGCAAACTCACTTGCTTAAGCCATGAGTCCAGTTTAAGCAAGCTGATTGGTCAATCTTGGTGTTTATCTGTTGCCGTCTGTTTTTCACCACGTCGGGAGGTTTATTGTTTCCCGTCTAATGCTTCCGATTGTTGTTGAAACATCTTTGTTTTGATCATTGTTTGAACTGATAAGCAGCTTTGTTTAAATTGTCCAGTCAGGCAGCCTCTGGATGAATGGTGTTGGGGGGGGGGGGCAGCCCAAAGTATTTTTATATAGTTGGCAATGAAAAATAAAAGTTTACTGTTCTATACATTATTCAGGCTATAGCTTCCTAACCTGAGGAGACTGTTCAACGACCTGAACTTTCCCTGAGGGTTCCTTTAACTTCTCCTCCGGCATTGGACCCTGTTATTCTGAAAGTCGATTTGAACCCTGACCCAGTGAATATGGTTGGGTCTAAGTGCATTTCCCACACAACAACCCTGTGGGAGGGGAGTGTGAGAGTCCTGCCCGGTCAGCAGCAGCTTCTGTCACTGAAACTGCTGATTTGTGTCAGTGTGATGTGTCAAAAGGTCGAGGAGTTCATGTTAATGACCTTCTGGTTTTAGAAATCCTGGATCTGTGCTCTGCTGCTCTTATGTGCTGTGCACACGTGGTTACACGTGGT
The DNA here is from genome assembly GCA_016785235.1 of Pseudorhombus dupliciocellatus. NCBI lineage: Eukaryota > Metazoa > Chordata > Actinopteri > Pleuronectiformes > Paralichthyidae > Pseudorhombus > Pseudorhombus dupliciocellatus. The sequence continues at coordinate 3,015,070 of JAFBJW010000359.1, read as the reverse complement.
TATTTCTGATCCAACAAGTAAACTATTTTTGCTTGCCTTCCCCCTGGAGCCTGAACATGTGCACGCTGTGGCCCATCTGTCGAGATGTGGCGTTGTTAAAGGTTAAACAGTGTAGATCCTGTTTAAGATGCTGGTATTAACTCGACAAGCAGCAGTTTGTGACTTTGTTCAGTGTGTGTGTGTGTCGGATGATGAGCAAAAGATCTCCTCAGGGAAACCGCTCACTCACTTATTGCAGAGGGATGCTCAGATAACACACACACACACACACACACACAGTACCATGCTGTACCGTGCATCATGCTCTGCCAGCTCATGTTTTAAACATGTTCATCTGGTGACAGTTTATCAATGTGACTGGCAGATAGTTGACCTGGGGAAAACTTCCCTCGGCCCTGACACTTTCAGCCCGGGGTTTCCCAGCTTAGTTTTCCCGCAGGGGCCCCTCTTTACCTCTATATATTTCCACACAGCATTCAAATGAGTTCAGAATAAATGTAACTTGCTTTTCCCGAAAGGTACCAGGGCTGTGGGGATATGTTTACTTTATTTGTCATTTGTCAACCACAGCGAATCGGGTGTCACAGGCTGTCATAGTTCACTATCACAGCTTTCAGTGGTCTGCGAGGTCATTTCTGTGTTCACTGAGGTGGGATTAATAGAGCTGCACCATTCAAGTGGCCGTCGGTGATTCTCGTTGCTGTTGCTATAGAATATCATAATCCATTTCATCACGTAGCCACTTGTTCTTTAAAAGAAATTCCATACTTATCATAAACAGGCGTTGATGTTCAATTTCCCTTTGCTGCTGGGAGATGTTCTCATCGGTGCTGTCAATAATATCTTGAGCAGCCACAAGTTCCTTTAGGAGCCTCATGTTCTCAGAAGCCAGCTGTTGGTCTTCAGGAGTTAGTTCTTCTCTGTCCACCTGCTGCTGGGAGACCCCAGCCTCAGCCCCTCTCTGGTCTTCCTGCTCCATTTGATCATTCATGCTTGAGCTTGTTCTCTCTTCAAGTCCACCTCCAGTGCCGCACCTCCAAGACCCCTCGAGTATCCTCCAGAAAATCCCACTTCTGTTCCTCATGACTGAGCTTCTTTAATTCAAGCAACTGTTTTGTTTCGGTCAGGCACTAGGCGGTGTATCTCAGGGGACCTTACGGTTTGCAGAAGCAGCTGAGAAAAATAATGCTTTATTTCTCCTTTCATTCCTGTTCCGCCAAGATTAAAGACGTCATGGCATCAAAGCATCACAGCATTAAAGCATTGTAAGCATTAGCTTCAAAGGCAGAATGGCAGTAGTAATAATAGTTGTCAAATAATTGCAGCGGAGTTACAGTGTTAAACAATTGGAACAATTGGGTTCTGCAGCTAACAGGCACCCTTCCTCTGAATACGCTGTGTGAATTATTCAGAGCTGGAAGTTGGTACAGGTGTATATAAAGAATCTGTATTGAGAGGAGAAAGAGGAGAAAGAACAATGGTTGATCGTAAGGACACTGGCGGTGTCAGGACTCTGCAAGAGGAGCTCCGGTATCTCAAGAGAAAAAAAAAGGAACTCCGGCATCTCAAGAGAGAAAGTCGGGAACTCCAGGAAAAGGTTCAGCAACTATATGGAGAAGTTCAGCAAAGATGTGCAGAAATACAGCTACTCCAGGTAGCAAACCAAGTCATCCAGGAGGAAAACCAGCCCGTGAGACTGGTTCCAACACAGCTGGGATTATGAGGACAGTGTGGAAAATGAAGACCAACCTGGCTTCCTCAGCAAACTGTCCTTTCTGGACATATCAACCTGTATATCAACGGTGGATGTGAGGGGTGCCTGTTTTTTCTTGTTTTTTATAAAAGTGCTTTTGAATGACTCTACATGATGATAAAGTCGCCACAACAGTCAGCTTTTCTGTCTGGGCTATTTTTTAAAACCTACTGACTGCAGCTTTAAGCTTGACATGAAGACGTTGCTGAATGTAGAAAGTTCAGTGACTGGTTCCTGCTGCAGCCAGCCTGCTCACTGGCGACGCTGTTTATCTCAGTAGCTCCAGTCCGTCAGCATCTAAACCACCATTACAGACATTTAGCTCCAATCAGTCTTTGTCTTCCTCGGCTGCCGTTGCCGTTTCGAAAAAGCATACATTTATTTTAGCTGCAGACAGAAGTAGACGGCTCGCACATCAGGAAAGCACTTCACAGCTCAAAGCTCCTCGGGTCATTTGCATAACAAACCAGTCTAAATAGATGATGTTTCCTGGTATGAAAGTATAATTGATACTGTTGGAGAACACATCACTCGTAGGCATAAAAGGAATTAAAATGTATTTTGTTTTCCTCTAAATTTTTCCTTTTCCTTTCACGCGGGTCCATTATATAGTCACTTGAACAAATTTGCAGCGCAAAGATGCCCGTCAGTACCCCGCTAACTTGTGCTAACAGACGGCGGTGGCGTGCTCCTTCAGCTGCTCCGTCTTCTGTATTGACTCTCTTTTTAACATAAGACTGAGGCGATAGCACCAATTACCCTTTGTTTCAGGCAAAGGCAAAATGATTTCTCTACCCTCTTGAGGGTCACTTCACCAATGAGTTATCCTGACCTCAGGCGTCTCAGTGCCTCCTCTACCTACTCACCAACTGGAAGAAACACAGCGGCTCTGAAACAGGTGCTTTTAAATGCATCGCATGCGATTTCCATGATATAATGGGTAAGGGGTGTGGCATTAGCCAAATAAGATCCTGATAAGAATAATATTACTATGATGTAATACATGAGCACAGTAATTGAAAATTTCTGGATCATATTTGTTGATTTCTGTGAGAACAATTTATGAATATAGAAAAACTAAGAGGAAATATGATATATGTAGGGTTCCATAGTTACCTGGCGAATTGAAGGGGATTGTTGTCCTGCAACTAATTTGCATCCGTGGTCCCTGCATGTGTCATTGATAAGATTACTTGGTTTCCATTTCTTTCTTTCTTTCTTTATTTTTTTCCCAGAAATAGACTATAATTAGTTCTGTCCTTGTAATTTGCCTTTTATTCTCTTCCACCGCAGTGCATGCTGCTGCTCTGAGCCGCAGACCTTTATATCTTAGCATATGATTGAACATAATGGCCCATTATTTATTTGCTGGTTGAGAGTGGGCTGTTTGCCAGCCTCTTCAGTGTTCCTGCTGTGGACATATGGTCTCACAGATAGCCACGCTGGATATTAAGGACTGTGTCACTGTTGTACCATAAGTAAAAGGAGGGAGAGAGGATGTAATGACTGAGGCACATCACTGGGTTTGTCTCCCCTTGAAACGGTTGTGCAGGAAGTATGTCTTACAGGGAATTTTAGTCAGTTTTGATTTCAAAATAAAGTAAACGTCATCTTTAAATACACCAAGAAGAAGATTCAAACTTAAAACATCCCAATCATCACTCTTTCCCTTTTCATTACTCCCCCCCCCCCCCCCCCCCCCCCCCCCCCCCCCCCCCCCCCACACACACACACACACACATACACACAACAAACAGCACGTGATCATGTGGCGATAGCACATGGCAACTTAGCCTAAGATCAAAGGCAACATTGTCGCTCGCCAGTGAACTGAACAAAGAATTCCAGCGTCAGATTCTGCTACTGGAACAGGACATTGCTCAGAATATGCTGTGTGAATTATTCAGAGCTGTAAGTTGGTATAGGTGTATAGGAAGCATTTTTACTGACAAAGAAGAACGGTTGATCCTGTGGTTTTTGGCAAACCAGTTAAATGAGGACAGTGTGGAAAATGAAGACCAACCTGGCTTCCTCAGCAAACTGTCTGGCCTACTTCAATCTTTAATAAGTCCTTTCCAAATATATCAACTGTATATCAAAGGTGGACGTGAGGGGTGCCTGGTTTTCCTTTGTTTGCCTTTGAATTCTACAAGGAAATATAAAGTTGCTTTGCATTTGAATATTGTGTTATGAGCCAGTGTGCATCTCATTGCTATCTTCACCAAAGGAGGCGTATGTTGTATGATGGATGGCAAATTGCGCTGAATACCATCAATCGAGTGTCAATATCTGGCTCCACACATACGTTACACACTTCTTGCAGTGCGAGCATGTGTCTCTTAGTCTCAAACAGAGTTAGCACAAGGCGTCTCCCTAAGCTAGCGGATGTCTTCCAGGCTGGTTGGGGAAGAACACGTGTCACCAGATTGACGCGCCGGTAGATTAAGGCTGTCAGGGGAGATGCAGCAGGGCCATGGTGGCATGTGGTCAGCTCTTCTCCCTGTGTTCTTCACTGTCTATGTCTGCATGTCTCCTGGGAGACAAGCGGGGACACATGCTGACACGGAATAAACAGATCTGTGACTAATGGTCTACCTTGAGAGAATAGAAATGAGATGATTAGACAAACTGAAGCAGCTTAACAAGCAAGGGAGCCCTGCACTGGATTGCACTGTACGTGCTCATTTGATGCGACGCCTCAAACGATGACAAGACAGCCTTTGGTGATGGACTGTAAGCTCAACAACACTGTACACAAAAGAACGAAATCAGGACATTACCCCTAAAAGTGACATTTTTCAATATATAATGTGAATAAATGAAATCTCTTTCCCATGGTTTATGATGGACAATTGATTGTATAAGATGAGAGAATTATAGCACAGCAGTTTTTAAACATGTGCTATATATTATATTATATGTCGGTTTTATGCGAAAATGCAAAAGAAATATAAAATTGTATTTACTTAAGAAGTATTCGATGAAAATTGTAGGGGCGGGTGGGGGTGAGGCTTTGATGTTGGGGCTTGGAGATTACATTTCTGTTTTTGGATTTTTAATACTTCAGCGCAAAGCTCACAGTTGTTCCGTCGTCTTATTCCGTCCCCCGCCCGTCTTTCATTTCTGACTGGCAGCTCGGAGACGCACAAAGTTAAAAACACTGGAAATCTCTTGATGCTCTTAAGTCCTTGGTGGATTTCGCCGTGTGCTTTTGTGAGCCTGTGAGTTCGGTGACAGCTGAACTACTTGTCTCATGTACAGTGGAGTCTACACTTTGTACGAAAGGTCGAGACCCAAGAAAGTTCAGGAGTGCATCTCTGAATCAAAGTCACAAGTTCACAATTCATGACTGATTCCCCTGCTTGTTCATTAATTATATATAATCTCATGTGTCGTTATCACACCCCTGATGAAATTGTGCTGGAATCTTGCATTCTGCCGTGTTTTCATTTTCATATACATTGTAAGTAAAGCACTATTAAAATTATGAGCAGAAGTATTATTACATACATAAATAAGCAGCTTGTCTTTTTAAAACTGCCTCTTCTGAACCCGTTCACCTGGGTGTTTCCACCGGTGCTGATACACCGAACCTTTCTAATCCAAGACGCCTTTTAAATCGTGCCTACAGGAGCTAAATGGTCCCTCTTCTCTCGCCCTGTACGTTAAGCCCCACCCCATCAAGGCAACATGCATCCTCTGCAACAAACAATACAACGTCGCTCTCTTTAAAAAAAAAAAAAAAAAAAACAGCATGTCAGTTAGGGGGCATGTTCCTCTTGTGCTAATCACAATGGCACAAAGGATTCTGCCTCAGTGACAGACTGGAGGCTTCACACGGCGCTCATGTCTCTGACGAGCGAGCACGTGCACGTTTGTGTGTTCGTGTGCACGCTTCTTTTTGTGGTAGTGGCGGTGTCATGATAACTTTTCATCCAGAGGGAGAGAGAGTTCTTAAAATAAGATCCCAATGTGTTCCCTTTCATTTTTGTGCACTTGCCGTTTTCCAAAAGACAATAACTTATTTATTTTACTGTGACTAACACACCCTGTTGTCTAAAAAAACTGCATGTGCTGCAGTGGTATTTATAGTGACAAGCCTCTGCTGTGACAAGCAATCATGTTCTGAAGTACCGCAATATATCTTCTGCGTTTTAAAGCCACAGACCTGCGCTGCTTCTTTTAAAACAACGCGTTGACAGGTCTGTCTTGATTTACTGTTCCCATGAATTATCCAGCGTATGATATGTCCTGCTGACACCGTCATCAAACAACACTGTGGTAAACCAAATCCAACGTAGAAGTATTTACCAACAGTTCTCATCCCAAACTTGAAGAAGCTATAAACTCTGGAAATGTGCAGGAGTCAAATTGAACAGAGCGGCTTTTTATTTTTCATTTTCTGCGAGGCAGATGGTTTCTTCTTTTTTTTCTTTCGCCACAGTGACGAGCGAGACCTTTTCCATCAAACAAAATTGTGACAACGCATTTTCTAGGTCAAGGCTGTTAACGATGAGCCGGGAGCGACGGAAGAGGGAGAGTCGCACAGGGAGAGACAGAGTGTGTGGTGCTGATCAGGGATGAACGAATCTGGAAAGTAATCTAATTTTTCCTCAATATTGCAATTTAATATGATTATGATGATTTTTTCAAGGTCCTCTTCTCATGGATTTTTCAACAAACACAAGCAATAAATCAGTCTGCATTATAATAAAGTAAATGTTCCTTCTGATAGCCCAGGCTTATGTTAAGAGAGAGGCAGCTGAAGCATAAATTAATATGAAAGATGGTTCATTTCTATACTTTAGAGCTGTAAACTTCTCACCATGCTCATGATGCATTTAGAGGCGGCGTGTAAAAACACGTTTCCACATGGTAAAAGTGGATTAAGTGCTTGTAATTCCTGTAAAATGCGCGGGGGGGGGCAGAGGGCAGAGATGGCGGACCCCGTGTCCACTATGTGCATGTATGCGTGTGTACGTGAGCGCGCGCTGTACTGCCGAGGGTGAGGAGGCGGAGCTGAGATTAGAATCCTGCGATTAGGAAAATGCGTGTTATCATATAGCGACATTATCGCAGATGCAATTAATCGTTCAGCCTGAGTACTGATGTACACAGCAAGGCATGTTTTAAGGTTATAGCGAGGTTAGGTGAAGTGTAAACTGAAGGGGAGGTTTGGTTAAGTTTAGATGAAGGTAAGAGTGTCCAGGAAATCAATGTGTGTCAGTGTGTGTTCAATAAGAAACACACTGACACACATCAGTGCTCGTGTGAGACAGCTCGGTTTATGTTTGCACCACAGCCGTCACGAGCCCTAACGTTTGCACTCCCAGCATCCATTCACAACAACAATGACGTGTCGGCAACAAGGGGAAGCAACCTGACGCCTCGACGCGGCGTCGGTTACGCTCGTGCAGCCGCCTGATCCTGAAGGTCTGCTGCTGTGAGACCTCACACCTGGGCACACGTGGCCAGTAAACCTCCGCCGCTGGACTGAAATCTGAAATCCATCCTGTCAGAATATCTGTCTGCCTCCTGGTGTTGCGTCACCTTCTGTCCTGACTTCACCAGAATAGATGGAGGTGGTTGTCGGCCACTTTGACATCTACGTGTGAGGTATGAACGTGCTCATAGGACGGGGTGTAGAGAATGTTTTTTTGAATATCCAGTGGGACGTGGCGTGACTTCTTCTGCCTTCAACAGCTTCCACACCCCTCATCACCATCATCATCATCATATTCACGCCCAGTCTGACAATATCGATTGAATCGTACAGCACATACAAATAAAAAGAGCCACTGACAGTGATGAAGATCACATGACCACAGCGCGCTTTATCATTCACCTTCACGTTTCAGACGACACATTAGAAATTTACACAGCGACTCGCCGATGGCAGCGCGGAGCACTGGTGCATGTCGCTGTGAAATGACGGCAGAGTGTGCATGTGTGTGTGTGTGTGTGAAACGTCATGATTGACAGCTGAGACTGATTTGCGATTGTCTGTGTTGACTCTCGTCTTGATTCTGTGCTGTGAACCAGAGCTCGACACGTTCCTGGACTTGGCTTCGTCATGTTTTTTTTCCTGTCAGTGTCTAACGATCGTCGGGGTGCGTTGTTAAAGTCGCAGCAGTAATCCTGTATAGAAATACTTTTCGTTTCTGCACTTTGTAACCAAGAGCAAACCAGGCTTGATCGTGTGTTTGCACAACACGATGTAAACTATACAAACCAGAGCCCTCACATAAATTAGAGCTGCGTGTCTGTGTTCCTCTGGGTCTGAGGTGACCTCCTGATCCCACGTTAATTCAACGCCGATACACCGGCGTGTATATCTTCAGATTGCAGTTCGCTCCACTCTGGTTAAGTGGTTAAAAAACAAACTCTCCCCTTAATTAACAGCTGGCCCGTGTCGAGGGAATGGTAATTGTGTCTGCAACACGTGCGTCTCCGCGTGTAAATCCACTGTCGTCGCATAGTTATCTGCGTCTTTTGCTGATACAATGTGTTTTTTAAACTGCTGAGCGGACTCTTTTAAGACAACAGGGCCGAGCCATTAGCCGCCGCTGCAGATTGATGTTGGATGTGCAAGTTATTGGGGGAGAATCTGCAGCCTGTGGACACACTGTGCAGATCAGAGCAGGTCTGACACAGCAGAGTGTGGAACTACTGAAGGCAGGGAACCCGAAATGCACCCCATTATACCTCCCTTGCTTGTTACTGTAACTATCTGGCAAGTTTGGCGAGAAACGACATCACCTCTTGCCCGATTCCTCAAAGGCGAACCTGTTGTTCAGCTAAATGCGACAATAATAATTATTTCACCAATGAAATGCGAGAAAAGCGCTTCACGCTTCTCCACATCTGAGTCCTCGGGTGTTTTACTTACTACAAAATTCAAAAAATATTCAGTTTACAAGGATTCGAATGAAGAAATATTCAAATTAGATACATATAGTATTATAGCCTAGTTTTCTAGAAACCCGCTCCACCACTGACTTCAAATACTTTGTTTCTTCTTAATATCCCAAGATTCCTAGTGTGTAAGGCTAAACTAGTTTCCCGTGGACAAGTTTAATGCCCCAGGTTTCTCGTCTCACGTGGAGTCTCTGTGGTGTTTTTCAGAGCAGTTTGCGCTGCCTGATAATTGTCTCCATAATTGATTCAGGGGGGCATGTGAGGTTGGATTAAAAGAAAAGCTGCTCTGCGTGACTCCTGCCGGGTGTGTGTTTTTCACAGAGTACACATCTGTGGCAGCCAACGCGCGTTCGATTTGTGCAGGTGCACGTCTGCGTCTGGGTGCGTGCCGCTCTCCGCTGAGCAGTCCTTTTTCGTGATGCGGCGGCAAAGTGTCATTCCGCTCCAGCGGCTGATTGGTCAACGGCGCTCTCTGCGGGCGGGATGACGTCTTTCACTCCAGGAGGCCTTTTAGTGAATGTTTGTCGTGTGTGTGTGTGACAGAGAGAGTGTCAGAGTTATTTCTGTGTGCATCTTTAACCATGAGTGTGATGCTCCTGCTGCTGTCTTTCTCTAAGAGGCACGTACAATATAGAACACACACACACACACACACACACGTATATAAGTGTGAGCATTGGAGTGGAACTCTCATCAGGTTAGGCCACACCGGATAATTAGGATAAGAACAACCATGGTTTTGACCACTTTCATACATCACACTTATAAAAACAGGAGAGGTGGAGGAGGAGGTGTTGAAACGATGAAATTTCTTCTCAATCAGTTTGATGAAAATACTTTTATTTCTCTCTCGGGGCCCACAACAGTGTCTGAACAGGCTGTTTGACTGCGGTGAAATATCGCAGATTTACCTGCAGCTTCCTCTGCCATAAAACTGCTTCTTTTTCTTTTTCATTCCGGCGCGTTGCTCTGGTGGGGGTTGGGGGGGGAGCAGCGCCGTGGGGGCGGCGGCCCCACATCACAACGATCACAGCCTCCAGTATGTCAAAAGTAATTAGGCTGATCGGAGAGTAGACCCTATTATGCACGGAGAGGTGTGTGTGCGCCCTGTGCTGTTAATTAGACTGATGAGTCGACTCTAATGAGCCCAGCGCAGAACCTCGGCCCCACCACCACTTTTATTCTCATTAGACTTCTTATACCTTTATATTCAGCAATGTTTATTTGCTGCTTGTCTTGTCGGGATCCAGAGGAGATGATCCAGACACGTGCACAAATCGATGAAAAACAGGGCTCAAAAATATTTTTAATCAATTTCTTCTTTCAATTCAGTGCTGCCAGCTTTTAAGATGTATTTTGTAATTTGAATTTTGGTTTAAAAAAAAAAAAACAGTTTGATTATGTTTAATAGAGGTTTTGATCAATAATAATAATAATAGCTTAAATATTTATAGGGCCTTTTAAAGGACCCAAGGACACTTAAAATATCTGGATGTTTTAGGAGACAGAGACAATTACAGATTGAATCCAATTGGGTCATGTGTGTTTTTAAAGTACTTTTCCATTTGTGAATCTATTGGCGGAGCATTCCCGAGGGCGGGGGCCGAAACACTAATGAGAAATTCCACTATTTTCTGACTCAAACATTCATTGATTGAAAATACTTGTTCGCATTCATATTAATATTCACTCAGTACAAATTTAGAAGTTGGTCCTATTAAAAGAAAAAAAGACATTTGGCCTCCCGGCTTAATATTTACACCCACATTCCCTGCGTTGATCATCATGCCCAAGCTGTGCTGGAGATTTAATAACATGAAATGATGAAGCACTGCGCTCTCCCAAGAGTTCCTGCGTCTGATGGTGCAATCAATTTCCAATGAACCAAAATTACCAGCCAAGTTTGTATATTGTGAGCCTGTGGCACCGTGTGCTGACGGAGAAAGATGGTGGCAGGATGGAGGAAGACCCACGCCCGGGATTTATCACCATGCTTTTCCTTTTTCGACCCCAAACTTCAAAAACCTATGAAAAAAAAAATAGAAAAAGGTAAAAATGAACCTGCGCCGCCTTCTGCTGCGTGTTTCGCCGTTTGAAAATCTATTTTGTCTAGATGCCACTAAACGTGCAGAAGCTACAAACAAGGCAGACACAATCGTCGCCGTTGAAATAACCTTTGCTCCGAGATTTTGGTCGTTGGCTTCATTTTCGCTCGACGAGCGTTTCATTTTTTTTTTTTCCCCAAACGACCTTCACTCCCAGGGGAGAGCTGGGAAACTGGGTTTGGCTGTAATTAGGCTAGCTCGCCGACAAAAAAAGAAACACTCCAGGTGGAGGAGGATTAAAGACGGGGAGGTAGAGCGAAGGAGGGGAGGAGGAGGAAGAGGAGGCCAGATAATGAGAGGCAAGGTGATAGAATGAAAGAGTGCAAGAGCATGTCAAGAATTGGGGAGGGGGGCGGGGGGGGGGGAGCCTGCGGCTGCTTCGGTGGTGTGATGTTTTATTACAGGGGCTCTATGTTAAGGTCTGTGTTGTCAGCATGTCAAGTGACGTTCGTCCCCGGAAGCTCGACGTGTGTCGCCGTTAATTCAGCAGAACCTGCTGGAGCAAAGTGGTGTCATTAGAAGTTCTGCACAGGAAGCACAGGAGGCATCGAGTCCCTGACGGAGCCACGGGACTGAAGACAAAACGTCGAGGCCCTAAGGAATAAATAGTAAAGGGTGTATTTATTTAACACATTTAACACATTGCTCATCTTGATGACGTCTCAAAGCCCTCATTTTTTAATGTACAGTTAAATCTGCTCCTACTTGAGGTTAAAATCTCCGTTTAGCTCCCTAAATATGCATGGATTTTTTTTCCTGGCAAAGCATCTCGGTGTAAAAGAAGGAGAACCGGCTCTGCATTAAGATGGAATTAATGGGTTCTCCTTGGATCCAAACCGCTTCCTCCTTCCAGTTTTGAGGAACTCCATTCATTGTTTGTGAAACCTTGCTTGGTCACAAAGGATCGCAGCTCCTGGCGGCGCTAATTATATTCCTCAGGTTTTACTTGGTTCAAAAACCATCTCGACTTGACTGTTGAGAGCAACACGGTGGCTGTTACCGTGAGGTGTGTTTCTTTGGTCTCAGTGGAATTAGCATGTGTGCTCATTGTTTGCCCCGCCCCCTCTGCTCTGTGACAGTAATTAAACACAAGTGTTTCTCATTCTTTGGCTTCCCAACCCCCAGATCTTTAATCGCGTGTTGTCTTCCTGCGGCTCGCGGCGTTGCCATGTATGGGCGCGTTTCTCGCAGTCAAATTTATCTCCCTCTGTTACAAATGTCTCATTTTTTCCAATTTGCCGGCCCGTCGCGCTTTGAACACGCCAGACAGAGAGATGCTGGAAATAGTTGTTAGGGCCGCTGACATAAAAATATATCACCATTAACACAGCGGGATCTATAATATGAAGAGACACATTTCACAATGGAAGTCGTCATGTGGGATTTCGCTGTCAGGCCGCTTTGTTGTGGAGTTGTCACGCAGCGCTGCCTCTCATCTTCCCGTTAGCTTTGTTCCCATGGGCAGGTATGATTATCCTCGCGACGCCGGCCGCTGTGACAGCGCGTCGTCCAGCTGTGATCGAATCAACGTATGGCGGATTAGAGCGGCGGACGGCGCTGTAGGTTCAAGCCCGGCCGTGAAGTCGGCGCCCGCACAACAGAGCCGTCAGTTAGACGCGATTTGCTGCTGACTGATTTCACCTGTGTGCAATTACTCTTTAATTTATGCTCTCTGACGACGCCAGTCATTAAATTAGCTGCGGCGTGATCGGCTTATTCCAGTCGCTTTAATAAATCTCGACATTCTGAGGTGTGAGGGGTCGTATATCAAAAGGCTTTTCGCTGTATGTTTTTTGTGTTATTGATCGATAGAAATTATAATTAACAGCCGCGTCGTAAAAAAGTAAATTTAACTGAACTTGTGTCTGACTCATGTTGTTGTGATGTTTTATATTCTTTTCTGTGTTTGGGCGTAAGAACGTAATCAACATGATTTAAATAAAACAGTTCTCTGTTAGCACTTGTGTTAGCTTTAGCATCATAAACATTTCCGCGATGCACGCGTTGGACCAGGAATTTCCCCCCGATATTTTTTTCACTGTTGCAGAGATGAGGTCAGACGTTCGTAGCCGACAGCGCTCGTCACGCCAAAGGGAATCAGCGGTTAAACGATGACACTTATTCTACCTGGATTAGCTTTGTTGTCAGTGTGTCTTCATCTTTTTTTTTTTTTTTTTGTTCATTAGCATAAAAACAGGCCTGGATGTTATTTTGTCATGTGTGAATGTGGGAAGACGACGGAATCGAGGCGCTTTGCAGGAGAAAGGTGTGAAGGGGGATTATCTGAATTCAAATGACACGCACCAGCGTGCAGCTCCCTGACTCTTAATTAAACTCACCTGTCCTCTCCCTGGGCTCACCTCTCTGCCTGTCTCTCTCTCTTTGTCTGACAGAGACAGTGATGGATACAAGGACGGCGACAGCTGAGCTCGGCTGGATATCGTTCCCGGCCAACGGAGTAAGAACAATGTCCAAATGTACTTTATCTGTGTGTGTGTGTGGCCTGGGTAAGCAGCTAGAGTACAGTTAAACAACAGAGCTGTCACAATCTTCATCACAGATGCAAGGCGGCACCAATTAACCACCACTGATGTAGAATAGAACGGATTCCGATCGATCAGAGTTGTGGTGTGCACAGCGACTCACGCTAGACCCACGAAATAGATCAGAACAAATCGATGACGCAATAATTGGGTAAAACCGAAGAGAGGAACTCCTCAGAGTTCCTAAATGCTGGCTTAGCAGAGCAGCGTTTACAGTGGTCGGCTCTCTGTGTCTGTGTGTGTGTGTGTGAGATGAGTGGCTCTAATTGTGATGAATGGCCGTGCCTGTGCAGCACAGAGCGAGGTAGAGGAGAGGAGACGAGGAAATGAGGGAGGCGAGCAGGATGGAGAGACAAAACAGGAGCAGGGGGAGGGAGAAAGTTTCATTTGTGTCAGTTCTCTGTCAACCCATTAATCACGTGCGCCTCCCCTCTCCTCGCTCCCCAGTGGGAGGAGGTGAGCGGCTACGACGAGAACCTCAACACCATCCGGACGTACCAGGTGTGCAACGTGTTCGAGCCCAGCCAGAACAACTGGCTCCTCACCACCTACATCGACAGGCGCGCGGCCCAGCGCATCTACGTGGAGATCCGCTTCACCGTGCGCGACTGCGCCTCCATCCCCAGCGTGCTGGGCTCCTGCAAGGAGACGTTCAACCTCTACTACCTGGAGACGGACAGGGCCGTGTCCGAGGGCATCAAAGGGGTGGAGTACTGGGCCAACGCGCCTTTTCTAAAGGTACCAGACATAACAGCAGCGAGGCGCGGTGAGCCGAGTCCTGGCAAGTGCTCCGGATATACATTAACATTTCAAAGTACATTTTAATGACGGTCTCAGAGTTTCTCTGCACAGAGACGCTGATATTGTTGAGCCAAGGGTTCAGAATGGAGTCAGACAGTTTTTTTTTCTCTGACTTTGGTATGCTAAACAGGAGTGTTAAGTGCCGCGGCGCCCAGACTCTAATCAGTCGCCGCTCTGGAGGAAACTCAGGCCAGAGGCTGGTTTTCCTCTGCGCGTTCGTTATGAAATGTCACTCTCCTCCTGTGTCGCCAGAGTTGGCTTGAAGAAGTTGTCGACTTAATAAACCCATTGAAAATTGTATTTGCTGCAAAGTTGATAACTTGGGTTTGTATCTCTCGGCTCATTAAAAGTTGTCACAAACACAGAGTGCGATCCAGAGGCTGCGCGCAAAACTTATTTTCGGGAGTGCGCAGCTGAGCCACTTCCACCACTGTTTAAATCAGCCTCCCTCCATCTTCTCTGAGAAGAAGCAATTTACAACCTGTTCGATGAAACGCTGGACCGCAGCCTTCTTCTCCGGTGACTGACCAGTTTATGTGGTGGTTTTTCTGTTGGTGTCTGTGGACTGTAGCCCACCCTTCTGGAAAGAGCAGGGCCAGAAAAAGAACACGCAAGCTTGTCTGTCTTCATTGTCCCCCGTCCCTCTGTGTGTGAATGCCAGGTGGACACCATCGCAGCAGATGAGAGTTTCTCCCAGGTGGATTTCGGAGGGAGGCTGATGAAGGTGAACACAGAAGTGCGGAGTTTCGGGCCCCTGTCCAAAGGCCGAGGCTTTCACCTGGCCTTCCAGGACCTGGGTGCCTGCATGTCCCTGCTGGCTGTCAGAGTGTTCTACAAGAAGTGTCCCAGCGTGGTGCAGAACTTTGCCTTCTTCCCAGAGGTACGTCACAAACTGCGCCGCTGCTCCTTTTCTCTTTGTCAGACTGTGGGAGCGCTGCAATCAAACGCGTGCTTATGAACCCTTTCATGTAGACACTGACTGGAGCAGAGTCCACCTCGTTAGTCATCGCCAGAGGAAGCTGCATTCCCAACGCGGAGGAGGTGGACGTGCCAATAAAGCTTTACTGCAACGGAGACGGAGAGTGGATGGTTCCCATCGGCAGCTGCAGCTGCAAGGCGGGTTACGAACCGGACAACGGCAACGTGTGTCGAGGTAAATCAGTGCGGTGACTGGAGTGGCTCTGAGTAGAACACAAACAGAGCTGCACACACACTCATGGATGTTTCACTTCCCCCACCTACTTCATTTCATTTTCCTCTGTGGTTCTTCTTTCGTTTTTTCTCGCTGCTTATGTTTGGTTTATTATTTATCTTTATTCTTGAATTATTCCTCTGGTAAACGTCAAACGTCTATTGTGTGTGAAAGAAGTCTTAAACAAAGATTCCGGACATGCACCTTGATCCAAAACAGTGATCATTGGCTTGTTCTGAGTCCAAGGTCCTTTGATGGATTTTTTGGAACATCTCTCCACTAGGTTTTACATAATCATTCAAAGACAAAAAAAAATAGGATAGCAAAAATAGAGCACATTCCCAACAGTTAGATTAATATTCCCATTGTTTTTCGATGTCCATGCAACATTTCACTGAAAATTGTCACGTCTAAAGATTTTAAGACGGTAGAAGAACTGGATCCACAGAAGTCCTGTGGCGAAGGGGGCGAGGCGGTGCTGCTTCAAACTGTACTCAATGAAATCAAATCGATGAAAAGAGAAAACAGTTGCAGGGAGACCGAATTAATCACGTTTTAATGACCTCGCACACAAACGCGCGACTTTATCTTGAAGCATGAACCCACAGAACCCGAATGACAGAAGATCAATGTCCGGCGAAGAGGCCTCTCGGCCGGCGACGCCTCGGCGAGCGCACAACAGACGCACGAGCGCCGACGTCACAAAGCCGCCACAGCAGCAATGAAAACGAAGCGCGTCACTGCAATCGGAAGACGCGTGTTCAGCTCACGTGTAAACGGTTGGATTATACATGCAGGCTTTTTAATATCTGCTTTGTTATTTGCTGTAAGCAGTCTGACACGGTTGGATCCTGACGCCGAGACACTGCTGAGTCAAATTATGGAGGAAAAATGCAAATGTTTGTTGTATCCAGGGGAGCGAAGCGTGTCATCTGTGGCAGTCCTCGTTAAATAAGCACACGTGTGTCTACATTTAGATGTATTTATGCCCAAGGGCACAGCCCACGATGTTCAGTATGTTAATGTTAGCAGAGGCAGACCGAGCGTGGCACAGAAATAGCTTCCTTCAGTATCTCTACCTCTTCTTCTTCTTCTTCTTCTTTTTTTATATCTGGCCTCCTTTCCCATTTCCTCGCCAAAGTAAAACCCATCATTTCTTATTTTCCCTGGAGAGTCTCAACCATTGTGAGGATGTGAGTGTGTGTGTGATGTATGTACATACGGTGAAGTGATAAGTGAGGGCGCGTCATCCCATGTTAATTAGTTTAGCGTGTTCCAGCCAGATTAGACTTCTGCAAATTAGTCCCGGCCTGTCAGAGAGCGTCAGGGAGACAGAGAAGCATCAGACCAGGAGGGAAGGAAGGAAATCAAAAATGAGGGAGGGGAGGGAGGAAGGAAGAAACAATGCTGGGACAAAGCAGAGAGAACAGAGGCATAAAATAATAACTGACTTCTACCGTGGACACTCTTAATGTAGTGGAAGCTCCGCCTCTTTACTGAGGAAAGAAAAAAACTTGATTCATGGGAAACTGTGATTAAGTCTGACAGCTGAAGTTGATTGTCATTGCAAAAGCAGATAAGGTGTAATTTAAAAAATCATTAAGTCCTGCAAGTCTTCTCCTGTGGTAACACATTAAGCTGTCGTTGCCCTTGAAGACCAACAGGAGGAAGTAGAGCCGGGGAAAGAAAGCAAAAGCTTATCATGTGCTCACGTCGGCAGACGAGCGCAGTGACTGCTCCTAACGCGATTGTGAGGGATGAGCTGTTCGGCCTGAGGTGGTTTCAGCTGATTCCTGAAACCGTTAAAGTCAACTTCAGTCGTCAGACCTGCTGCTGACGAAGCACGGCCTTGGTCTGTTAGCCACACACAGGCCAAGTTTAAAAGTCAAGGGATCTTGAGCCTCTGCGTTTAGGACTCGTCGTCCGATTCTTCCTCAAAAACCGTTGAATCTCATTTTCTTTCCAAGTTGACGTCTTAGTCTTTGTCCTCTACAAAGTGTCTGTCATTTAGAAACGTCATCGACCCGCCCTCTCGCTGGTTTATTTTTGCGGATGATCACGAGCGACTGACTCGATCGTTTACGTTCTGACCCGCTGACGTCATATCATGTTTTTGCATGTTCTCCCAGAGGACGCCGTCTAGTGCGACCAGGGTGTTTACACTGTTTTTAAATCCCCTCTGAAGTCGGAGCGGATTCAAGACGATTTGAATGAGGATTTCACTCAAATCCTCATTCCAATCGTCTTGAGCGCGCCGGGAACACGTCGGCTGCGGTGTGCAGACGGCAAACGCGCTGAGGCGAGGTCTCGCCACAGTTTCCGAGTCCAGATCCACCTGCGACGGGACAGCTTCAAAGCTTTTGTGCTCAAACTAAGATTCAGTGTGCGCGTCCCGTCCGTCTGCTCTGAGCAGCCATCTTTCTGCTCAGCCCGTCTGCCAATCAGCTGATAACCACTTGGCAGGAGAATGGACTCACCAGCAGAACAGACGGTTATCTCTGTCTGTGTGTGTCAGGCCTCAGAGATAGCTTTAGTTTCTGAACCTAATCAGCATATTGTGCAAACTGTTCGGCAAAACTGGCTCATCTCTCCAAGTACCGTCTGCGCGTGTGTGTGTGTGTGTGTGCAAAGTCGACAAATATTCAAAAGAATTACTTCAAATGCTCGACTCTCCAAATGTAAGCACTATCATCAAATACACACAAACACACAAACTCCCCCTGCTGTGAACCCCGACAATGCAAAGAGAGTTTTCAACCCTGCAGGCGTTCGACGCACACCCATTTGTTTTTCTGCTCTTGCGAGGACCTTCATAACCATGGTATTCCCTATCTCCGTGCTCATGGCTAAGTGCTCTAACCTGATTTTAACCTGAGTCTAAATCTCGCTCTGAATCCAAGCGTTAACCCTGAACAAGGCCTTTGAAGTTGTGTGGACTGACCTAAATACCCCCACGCTGATCATTTCATCTGAATTCCGTCCTCACAGCCGCTGACAAACGCGCTTTCATGTACGTTTTTAATAATTGACCGGCGAGCGTATATGTGCCGGCTTCAGACAGCTGTTATCCACATGACTCCGCTGAAGGCACAGAAACCGAGGAATGCTCTGCTTCTCTCTTCGTTCTAAATCTGCGCCTCTGAGCTGGACTTTTTGCTCTTTGTGCGATGCAACACATTAGGTGCGCGTCATCGCTATTATGTTTCATACGGAAAGAATGTCCAGGTCAGGAAATAGCTATAGTTGATTCAGTTTGGCTTTTAAATAAAATGTGACTATTGTCAATATGGTGGTAGAAGTGTGGCTACAATCCCACAAACACACACACACACACACAAACGTCATCCTTTGTGCATTTGCAACGTTAGCACATCCTTTGACAGCCGGACACGAAAAGAGAGAGATAACTATACAGAGAGGGAGCAAGACCTGTTGCCATGGTGACACGCCTCTTGTGTATGAGGATGATGTTGTTGAATAAGTGACCTTGACAAGCCAGATGTCTATCTGCGTATTTAAGACACACACACACACACACACAAAGAGGCACAAGGCATTGACATGCAACTTCAAAAGGTCTGAATATAAAGAACCCAACAGGGACGGACAGAAAAAAGAAAACTGTGTCTGACTAAAGTGAGGACAGAGCTGAAGGTAAACATAGGAGAAAACATAACGGATATTTCTTTCAAGTATTATCTGCGCCTCAGAAGCACCGACTCGGGCACTGGTCCAGTTAATGCTAATTTAGTTCTTTTGATGCGGTTGCATGCAAAGACCCAGCGGAGCTTTTAACGCGAGCATTTCACAGCTGCCTGTGTTCCGGGGGTATTTTCCTCATGTCGGGGAAAAGTGAGGGAGATAGAGCCGCAGCAAAGGGCCTCTGGCTGGAGTCAAACCAGGGGCGCTGAGCTACATGGTCGGCGTCTTAATCCCTGAGGTTTACAGGTTTACGCCGTGGAAGTGACAGGACGCTCCCAAGGCCTCGGGACGCGTCGGTCACGCTCCGTCTGACTCCCCACCGCTTCTGTACTTTAGTGCTTTGTTTGTCTGTAGTGGATTTGATTAGCTTCAAAAATACCATGAGTACATGAGGAAGAAAAGTTTATTTATATGATCTCACAGCAAAGAGTTTGGTAAGCTCGTACGAAAACGGGAAACATCTGAGAGCTGATCCAAAAACCCTCCTGTTTAATGACAGTTACCAGACAAACCTCACACAAGCAAAAAGCTTCCTGTCCCGTCCGCATCGGGTCGGAAGGCTCGGATAGAAAAGGCGACCGGGTCTGGGATGTCTCGTTCTGCAGGTGTCGTTTTGAATGTGAGGATTCCAACCGCCTTGAGTTCATGCACGAGCTGTGCGTTGTCTTTCAGACTGCGGATCATCGCCATCGTCCAGGGGGCAGCGTGAACGTTAGTCCCAACACAAGCAAAGTGTTAAAAATAAATCAGAAGCATGAAACAGTAACGTTTAAAAAGCCAAGCTTTTGTCTTCCACTTAACTTCACACCCCTGTTCCCTGCTCGCCGTCACTTAGAATCATTATTACGGATGAGTTTTCCCTCACAGGAGGCTTTGATGAAATATTTAAACCCGGAGCCTCGCGGTTAACGTCCTCTGACTTTAACTTTGCACGTCCGACCGTGTCTTCCTGTTACCTTTGATTTTGATGTCAATCTGCCGTGACCTTTTTTCACTTTGGCTTCAAACTTGATGAAAGACCTTTTTATAGTTCACCTGTCACATGCTCACACGCCGGCTGCCAGTCTCACAGCCAGTCGTAGTGCAGTCTGTAAATACTGGGGCTGCTGACCGACGGGGAAATGTTTAATGGCTAACCTCGGCTCCCTGATACAGTATTTATACAACTAACAAATAATTTAGAGGTACTTCTGCCTGATACATGACCTCCCTCTGACTGCTGGTCCTTCGGTTTTGGGATTTTCTAATAGAGAAAATAATTCTCCTCTCCCAAATTCCAACTGCTTCTGTCCATTTTCCAACATCATCTCATTTTGGTTCGAATCCCATTCTCTCTGAACATACGTCAGATTCAAAAGAGCCCAGAAAGATTTTGTGCCTGTTTTGTCCAAAGTCCAGTTTTATGGACAGAGGCAGAGGATTCTGGTCTCTGACATCATGTCCTGGCAAAGGTCGGAGATTGCGTTTAAAATTTAATGTCCCCATTAAAGATGCAGCAGTGCCGGTGCTTCACCGTCTGAGGAAAGGGGGAGCGGCTCACCCGTCTGTGGCGTCACCGTCACAGACGGGTGTGTAGGGGAGGGGAACAGCTGGACCACAACGCAGAGTCTTTTAATAATAAATCACGGCGCTTAACAGAAAATACAAAGGTAAACTAAACAGAAATAAGGAACAGGAAGTCAAGATGAGGACACAGAGGGGAGCAGGGTCTGCAAAGTAAAACATGAAACCTCGCGCTCCGAGGGTTCATACATGTCTTCAGATGACGTGCTGGCCTTGGGTGAGACTGAAGGGATGACCTTCACACGCCAACTGTCGGCTGTACGCAACCTCCTCTTTGTCCCCTAACCCTTAGTCTGATTTCCATTCCTACTATAGTCTCGTCGCAGGCGCGCCGCAGAGCAAATAACGAAGCTGCGTGTCGGCAGGCTGCATAACAAGAGCGTTCTTTAAGCTCAGCGTGAGCCGGCCCTGCATGGAGAGATTTAGATTTCACTGGTGTGTTTGGTGTCATGCAGGATAATTCAGTTAAAATTTATGGACACGAGCGACTCTGACCCAGATAAGGAAGCTGGAGAAAGGAAGCCACACTCTGCACCGCGGATAATCAGTGCGACACAGATTCCCGGGGACCCACACAGAATATTTGTTTGTGTATCCTGTCAGAACAAGATCACGAGGCGCTGTCCCAGAAAATCTCCTGTCTGTGCCAATAAGAACTCTGCTGTTGATGTCCCCATCAGAGAAAGTTGACCGAATGTTCTCATAGATAAATAAATGACACCCAAAACATGACGGAGCAATTTACTACTTCATTACGTTTGATTTATGCTCTCCATGCAGTTGTGTATTGTTTTTAACGTGCACCCCCCCCCTTTCTCTTTACAGCCTGTCCTCAGGGCACCTTCAAGTCATTCCAGGGGGGAGGATTATGTCAGCAATGTCCGCTCAACAGCCGCTCCACCATCGAGGCGGCCACCCTCTGCGGCTGTCGGAACGGCTATTACCGCGGCGACATGGACAAACCTGAGGACGTGTGCACCAGTGAGTCCGTCTGTCTGTCCGTGTCCCTGTCCGCCAAAGACACACACACAGACACAAACAAACAAACCCAATACACCCGCCGATAGTCGCAGCGGTCGATTCTGCTCCAGAACACGGGTTCATAAACACATAATGTTTGCTTTCAAGTCACCAGCAGCTGTCCCATTAAAGCTTATCAACGCCTGACATTACACGCAGTGCAGCGGCTCCATATTAAACAGCTAAAAAAAAAAGAAAAAAATCAATACCAGCTTCTACTTTCTCATTCCAGCTCTAATTTAATGCGTCTCATTCAGAGTTAGTGTGCCGCAGTGTTCCCGCCCCTTGTTTGGGGAATCTGGGAGCAGTAAGTAATAACGCTGCCACGCTCCTCCGGCGCTCTGTTCAGGTGAACGTGTGTTTAGTGTGTTGAAGAGGCGACATTGCTATTCAAGTCAGACAAACGCAGGCTTGCTGTTCCACAGGGAGACGCTGGAAGTAGGTTAAGACATGAATCACTTTGGACTGTGTCTCAAACTATGCTGGACTGTGCTGTGTGTGTGTGTGTGTGTGTGTGTGTGTGTGTGCGTGTCTACAGGTGTGTGTGTGTGTGTGTGTGTGCATGGAGATCCTGGTGACCTGGATAGACGATTCTTTTTTTTGGCAGGGTTGAAACACTCTCATTCACAAGATGGGGTTTCCGAATTTCTGTCGCAGCAAATCATATAATTCAATAAATTGTTCACTTTGCTTTTATATATAAATAAATAAATAAATAAATCCCCCTGCCTTCAGAAGTTGGACATGGATAAAGTGCAGACATCATTTTCAAATCTCAAATTCAAACCTTTGTTTTGCCCAAAGGTTTTTTTTTTTTTTTTTGAGTCAGGAGTTGTGCGTTTTCCCTCCACGGCTGCTTCCTCCCACAGAGAGCATGTTTGTCTGGTGCTATATGTCAGCTCTGTCCAGGGAGCCCCCGACAGTGTCAGCTGGCATTAGCGCCACACCTCTGTGACCCCGCCTCATCAGCGAATCCGTGCTATAGATCATAGATCTAATCTGGGCAACATAGGGAATTATACAGTTCAGAATTGGGTCCATTATAATTCTGTTGAGCAGCTCGCTTGGATTTCACAGCACAAACAAACCACCGCTCACTTTATTTCATCCTCAACAGTGAAGATTTGAGAGAGAGAGAGAGGCAGGTCCACCTATAGACCGAATCCATTTCCATTTTTTTGTGTTAAACTAAGAACATGAGAATCAAGGCCAACATGTTTCAGGTTGTTTTTATTCAGTTAAAATATACCAAAGTAGCACTTTAAGAAGGTTTTTTTTTTACATGTAATGAAACAATTTATGAGGTTAACAACAAAGAAAACACATGAAAAGCTTCACCTCAAACAACAGCAGCGCCTTCGACTTGATCCTGACGGAAGAGAACAACAACGTTCTCTGAAAGAGGGTGAGAAATACCAAGGGACCTTTAATTCAAAGGCAAAAGCAAATTGAGGTTAAAGTTGTTGTTTTTTATAGCAATATGACAAAAAAAGACATAATATGATTTTTTTTTTTTATAAAAGGAATGACGGAGCTTCACTGTAGATTTTTTTGCAAATTCAATGCGATAAAACCAGATTAGTGGAATTTGGTTTTTGGTCGATTGAAGGAAACGTCTCACAAACAAGTAATGTGCTATGTAGAACGTGTGCGGCAACAACAGTTGTTCATCCAGCTTGAAATAAATAAACACATAAACGACTAAACGACTAAACAAACAAATTATGGAACTCATCCTCAACTTATCCCACTTTAAGGTCACTTTCATCTCCCAACACAACATGTGCACAGATGCAGTCTGATTGAATCCAGTTATTAAAACACACGCCCCCTCTCTCCGCAGGCGTCCCCTCAGCTCCTCGCAACCTGGTCTCCGTCGTCAACCAGACGTCGGTGCTGCTGGAGTGGCACCCGCCGCGGGAAACGGGGCACCGCGGCGACCTGACGTACAACGTCGTGTGCCGCCGGTGCCACAGCAACGAGCGCCGGGCGTGTCAGCCGTGCGACGACAGCGTGGCGTTCGTCCCGGGCAAGCGGCGGCTGAAGGAAACGAGGGTGGAGATCAGCAAGCTGCGGGCCCACACGGCGTACACCTTCGACGTGCAGGTCGGTCCCTGGGGAGGGGCGGGGCTATTTGAAACCTCGTCTGGATTCCAATGAATTCCGTTCAAATATTTTTAATACAGCTTCACAAACCGTGACTGCAGCATTATCACCGCTCCACTGTTGATTTGTGTGTTGTGGTCACACGCGCAGCTCATTATTTGCTCGGAGACCTTTTCCGCTCTTTGCTTTCAATGCAAATAGCTGCAGTTATTTATGACGACGCTCGGGCTGACTGAGGCTGCCATGATGTTTTCTGACACACTGGCTTTTGTCGGCAGTCAAAGCTCCAGTTTATTGGGATAACCGGCTGCGACCAGAGCAGCTTCACCTTCTGAGTGTAGGTGGATGTCTGTTACAGAGGGTTTCGCTTCTTTTTGAATCCACATAAACATAATGTGTAAAATCTTGAACAGTGGGAGACGCTGATGAGTAACGAGGCCTGAACGTGTCATGACTTCATCTTTCTTTAATCAGTGGTGGGATGAATCAATCGATGAATGACAGCGTCATTAAGATAAAATCACTGTATAGAGATAAAGCATTACTCTTTTTTTCAAGAAGGAAATAAAAACACTGACACTGACTCCAACAAGCCAAAGTCAGCTGAGCTGACCTTAAATTGGAAAAATGTGTTTTTGGTAAACTAAAGAAAGAAGACAACAGAAATAAACGAGTAAATAACTGACCTCAGGTAAACAAGCACACCAGTATGAGTGTGGGTGTCCAGGCCTCTGACTGGGAATCACTGACTACGCTTTATATTCTACAGGCAATCAATGGAGTCTCCAACATGAGCCCTCACCCCGCCCAGCAACTGTCAATCAACATAACAACCAATCAGGCTGGTGAGTGAGGAGGGCAGAGGCTGCGTGATGGAGTGTGTGTGTGTGAGCATACCCTGGGGCCTGGTGGATTAAGCGAGGGAGGGATGACTCGGGGATAAATGAAATTGAGCTACAGTTCTTTAATTCATAAAACATGTCATCTGTCATCCTCTGTCTCCTTTCCTCTCCCGGTACTGTCTTTTCCCACATCCACAGCTTTTATCCCTCTTTCCATCCCTCTCTCTCCTCCCCCTCCCCCCTCTCTATCCGTCCCTGTCCTCCTCTCTCTCTCTCTCTCTCCCCCCCCTCTCTCTGTCTCTCAACATTACGATTCTTCGAGACTATAAAGTGAGCTGAGTTAGTGCTACATCACTTCTTTATAGAGACGGACTCTAGTGATAGTTCCACCGCCGCCCAGATTTAGATTTCAAAGCTGCTTTCCTCATCTCATCATTTACCTCATCTACAGCGGCCCGGGCTTGTTCCTTATCAAAACATAATCCATCCTCACCCTGCCGCTGCTTACTGAGCACATATGCCACCGCACTCAGTGGCACAGCTCTTATCCCTGACATCGTTTAGGACTCCACAAGAAGTCATTTAGTTCCAGGTTGATTTCACTTAGTGGGGTTTAGGGTTTGTAAAACGTCTTGAGCTTGGTTCATTAAACCCAGGGCTGTGAAGCACCTATTGTGGCAGCCTTTTAAAAATAAAAACTGTTTTAGCCGACAGCTCAGCTCATCCTGTTTTATTATGACTACACTCGAAGGGTGGATTATGGGATCCCAGCATTTTGATCCTGCTGGGAAAGATGATGGTCTGAACAGAGGTTAATGTCTTTGTTGAACCAATTCGTTTTGTAATTTATGGAGAGGTCCAAGTCCTCTCATCATCATCGATATTGTCAATAACTTCTTTGAATAAAGTGCATAGACAAACTTTTGCTCCTAGCTGCAAATTCTTGAGTTTTGTTTTCTGTCATTCAGAGGCGAAACGTAGAAGCAACCCCGTGAGCTCTTACTCTTTTCCCCTAATTTGATGAAGTCCAAACTTTCAAAATAAATGTTTTCAGACAGTAAACAAACAGAACCATGGTCGGGCAGCACTTTGCTCCGTTATTTGAGTTTCAACTAAACTGAAACGTCTGAAGGTTCGGCCCAAACAAGCTCTGAAAGTTTCCTGTTAGGTTGCTCACTGTTAATGGAGTTTAGATCATGTTGATTCCTCTCACACTTGTGTAGTGTCAGCCTCAGATGAAAACCATCACAATAAACATCCTGGAAGCAAAAAACAATAGAAAACATCATTGCTAACAGCTTCTGGCTCCTAAGGCTGTGTGAAAAAACACAGCAGATGTAACTTCTGCTTCTTCATCAGTGACAAGTGCTGCAGTCTGATTTCATGAGGGTAAGGAAGTGGTTTTCTCCTCTGGGTGTAAATAATCCTCGACAACGCGTCATTTCATCACTCTGTGTCTATATTTATACATATCCATGATCTTTAAGCTTGATGGCAAATCTTTCAACTGTCTAACTGATTGTGTACTTGTGTGTCTTTTAACAGCACCTTCAGTGGTCCCCATAATGCACCAAGTCAGCTCAACAAGCCGCAGTTTCTCGTTGTCGTGGCCACCGCCCGAACAGCCCAACGGAATTATCCTCGACTACGAGATCCGATACTATGAGAAGGTAGAGTGGGAGATTGATGGGCCTGTGTGTGCGTGTGTGTGTGTGTGTGTTTTGGTGGTGTTATGGTCACAGCCACTAATCCATTACAGTCGATAAAACAGTTGAATCAGAATCAACTGCAGCGGAGTCATTTATTATCCAGACTCGTCCTGAGGAGCAGATTTTACAAGAAAACACAGCAGTTCATTGGTTTTACACAGATGCAGGATAAATTAAGCAGCCAGAGCAACACAGGGGTTTAATTCAGTGATGCATGAAGCACAAAACCATCGGCTGATTAGATTAAGATTCTGTTGTTTTACTTCGAGGAGAAGTTGAACAGATTTGTTAGATGTCTCTATGAAATAGGAAGCGGCACACGCTAGGTTAGCTTAGCATTCAGACTGGAGGTAGGGTGCGCGGAGGTAGCAAGCTGAGATTTCTAAAGGTGTCCTGCTGAAGAAATACTGCCCCATAGCAGCGAAGGCTGGCGTTGTCAGCTTTATATGACGTGATGTTTTAATTAGTACATTTAGAGAGGGATTACCTCCGGGGCAGAGTCAGCTAAGCTAACCATTACCTGGGGTTTGATAATTCATCCAATCTCATCAAACATCAATCAACAATTAACAGCATGAATGTAACCTGTATCATCCAAAATGTACAGAAAGTGCTGCAGTTCAACGAGGAGAAAGAACCCTTTAATATAAGCACAAGAAGAAAAAAAAAAAACTCTGAACAACTTAATAATGCTAAATAATGGATTTTAATGTTTTTATTGAAATCAATATTTGATGACATGAGTGTGCAAGAATTCCTTTGACAACACTGAAAATTATAATCAGTACCATATTTTTTACATTTTCATGGATCATCGCAACGTTCAGTTTGCCTCACTTCTGAGGTAAAAAGCTTCATAAACGCACCTGCTAGCGGTAGCCATGTTGCTATTGGTATCATATTAATATCAGGGGGGAAACACTGGGGAATGCAGTCGTGAGTTTATCGTCACCACGTGGAAACCACCGGTTGATTAAAGAACTCATCATCATCATTAGTTCAGCAGCTGGGAAGTGTTCAGTGCGGCTCCAGACGTGACATGATGATTAATAAATGACGGCTGAGGGCAGAACCATGTCAACACATTGCTTTGTGTTTTAGATTAATAACTCCTGTAATTGATTTATTTCCTCTCTCATCTGTGCCAGACGTCCATTAAGAAGTTGGGTTCATGTATCATCTTTTTTTTTTTTTAACGATATTATTTCCTCATAAGTCAGGATTAGTCTTGGAGCTATTATGCATATTTCATGGAGCCTGCAGTCTCACTGACAAGGTTGTACAATGACAGGAAGACTTTCTTTTCCTTTAATTCCAGCTCAGATAAACTCCTGATAATAGTCATTCAGCGAAAATAAGCTTTGGTTAATTAACATCTGGCTTCAGTGAGCTCTTGTCAAACTTCAGTTTGAAAAGACGGTGCAGCTTTGGGCATAAGAATGTGCAATTAAATTATCTTCAAAACAATAAGAAAAGAAACAGTGAGGACATCTCTGGGGGTCTTCTGCGGGCTTCACTTCAATGGCTTAGAAGAAACATTAACTCATAAAAAATTTAAAACACAATTATGGACAGTCATTTTCTTTTAACCCTCACAAACCTACAAAGAAAGTTTTATATTTGTGCCTTTTTGGATTTTATTCTCTCAGCCTGAAGTTTTATGGCTGTTGCCATCCTAGTTGAATCATTAAATATTTTATAATTTTTTTTAACAAGCGGCAGAAGGTGAAACTACATATTTAATAGCTGTTTTATAGGAATGTAATACATCAGCCGTCCCAGTCGTTTTCCTTGCGATGCTGTGACATGTTCTCCCAGCTCTTGTGCAGTTTTTCATTATGGTTTCTGTATGTGGTGATGGCTGCATATATCCTCCACAGGTCTGTGGCGGGGAATGTTAAAGGCACTAATATTAATGCAGTTTCAGCACCTCAGTCTCTGTTTGGACCTCAGTATCTGCTGAAACCAGCACAAACCACTGGTTCTGCCGACAACAGCTGTTATGTCAAGCTCTGCCTGCAGCGGATGGAGGCAGAGCTCTGGATGAACATCTCAAAGCACTAAGTTAGAGATCTATTTATGAGAAGTGCTGAACAAATTGGGATCACTGTGGTGGGACTTAGACTTTAGAAGTTGGTTGTCCAGAAGATCTCTGGACAACCAGGAAACATTCCTGTAGAGTTCCCGCACCTTAACGTCTCTTTTCAATACAAATAAGCAGTTGTTGCCTCAGATGTCTGACATCCTTATTTTCTGTCTTGAGACAAGTCGCCTTATGGAAGAAACTCCTTTGGATCCAGGATGTCGGATCTGCCTCAGCTTAGCAACAACACCCACATTTCAATCAAGGGAGACTTTGAATGAAGCAGACCCCAGCAGGAAGTAGCAGGCTGTGGAAGTAGTCTTCTGAATTAGGTTCTTTAGATATGAAGGACACTGGTGGTGGCGATGAGGTGATTAGAGCATGAAGATGTTGACATGCGATAAAAGGTTCGAAAGGATATGACCCTGTATTCTGAGTTGAGGTGGAGCAGATGGTTCCCTCATTTATCGCGGTACTCTAACTGAACATTTTTGCATTTTGACCACTGATTGGCGATTGGCTTGAAGCGTGTGTGTGTCAGGTTTTGATTGGCTCCCTTTTGAGACTGTCACGGTCGGCCCTGGATTAAAAAAGACACATCCCTGCTTCGGCACTGCAGGGAGACCGGTGCTTAACCCTGGAGCTAAACCAGGGAGGGGAAAATCATCAGCATCAATCTGGAGGCTGCCACGACGAGCGCCCCCATCACTTCCATCCACTGCACTTCACCATAATTCATGGTGATTTCTAACTGCTGAGGCTCCTATTCAGATGTGAAGGAAGATGGGAGACAGGGTCTGCAGCTGCAACAATAACTATCAACCCTCAGTGTTTTGCAAAGGAGATTAAACCACAAATGTGAAGAGGAAAAGGACATCTTGAGAGCACTATCTCCGTATCTGAAATTCTTAACGACTTAAAGACTAAGGCAGCGATTTACAGAGGAGGCTGTTGAAATCCCTGCTCCTGAACTCCCGTGCTCCGTGCGGCTGTCTGACTGAAGCAATCACGCCTCCAGCTGTTCTGTTGTGGACAAGGCCTTAAACCTGTAAGAACCAAGAGACTGAGGCGCGGAACGCCGTCAGAGTCCAGCGATCAAAGACCCTCAAACCTGGGGCTCCAGTAACGGCTTCTGATTCAGGGGCGAGGCGTTGGAGGCCTGATTGCTTTCCCATCAAAGACACTCGGCTCTAAGGAGGAAGGAAGAGAAACTCAAAGAAAGGACCATTTGTGGCTGCATATCTTGTCTCCCTTTGTTGCTCGGTCAATGGCAAGCAGGGCTTGTTTGAGAAGAATTAAAAGCGTATCTATATCACCTAAAGCTAAGCACAAGAATATCCTCATCGTTTTCTGAAGCCGAGCCAACAGCTGCGAATACAGATAGACTTTCACCACAGCCAGATAAAGGAGCAAGAGCCAAGCACCTACAAGGGATTGTGTAAGATGCACGGGAAAGTACAACATGCCTCCTCACCCGCTGCCCACATCTGAATCCCTGCCATCTCTCTTTTTTCCTCTTTTACAGAAAATAGATCGTGGCGTTCTTTGGGGAAACTACATCATTTCTCTGTGCTAATTTTCTTTCCTTTTAAATACTTTCTGACAGCGTGGCGGCTCTTCCTTAGCTCGCTGACAGTCTCCAAACAGAAACTGCAAACTTAAAATGCTCGAGACTCTCGTCAAACCCTTTCTTATCCAGTCTCTTTGATGAAAACTCTCAGGCACAGTGAGTCAGGTCCATGACTCCAGAGGGCTCGCTCGCAGATTTCAATTTTCCTGCACGCTGGAGGATATGGCTGTGATTTTCACTGAGCAGCACAGGCGGAGGAGAGACGACTTGTGTTTGTGTGTGGTTTTTTAAAAAAGATTCTTGTGTCGATCCTCATGTAAAATCCTGTGTGACTGTATAAATACAGCAACAGCACAACAACCTTTCATCACGACACAAGTAATTGTCCCGAGCTGTATGTAGTGCTTTTGATAATTGCTTTGAACTATTAAAGCAAATTAACCAATAATTTATGGACGCAATCATCGTTCATAAGCTTGGCCTCCTACAGGTATATGTCTGAATGAGATTAAAGTCTCATATTCCAATCAGGCTTTTCTCCAGCACGCACTCTTATGCTGGGATCCAGTGTTTAATGTGCGCTGCAGTGGAAGCTGGGTCATAACCATGCTAGTGAACAATATTCCTTCATAACACAGAGATATCCCAGAGCTCGCTGAGTGTGACTCATCTCAACAGTCATCGTCACGCCGACAGGGAAACGTTCGCGGGTCCCGCTGTGCCGAGCTCACTGTGATGCAAACTAACTGTTGATTGTCCTCGTCACGAAAACAATTTTGCCAGTGGAAAGAACGAGCTGTTTACCTCTTTTTCTGAAGCGAAACTTGTTGTTGTCATGAAAATACCGAGGCTCCTCTTGAAGGTAAAAGCCGCAGTCGTGAAACGTCTTAGGAGAGAGCTGTAGTGAAGAGTTGGCCTCAGGGAGGTGAGGACATGGTTGCTCTCACAATTGTGTACTTATACTGGTCAGTATGTTTTTATGCTGCTTTAATCCAAATTAGTCCTAACTCAATACCCTATTCACTTTTTACATGTTAGTTTAAAACGGCACTTAAACAATGCTTTTCTTTATTTTGGCTGCAGTGTCTGTTTAAATCTGGTGAACCTTCTCTCCACAATAATTCAGTGCTGTTAAAACGCAGGGTTACCCGGCTGTATGGCTCCTCCCACTATAAAAAGCAAAAGGTGTCAGGTGTTCATAGTGGCGTAAAGCAACAGAAGAAGAAGAATCTCACAACAAAACAAAGTGAGGGAGCTCCAACGTCTTCCAAAGTTTTGGAAAACAGAGAAGTTCCAGGAAACGCAGACAAAGGAAGAAGAAGTTAGAGACTCTGCCTCTCGGAGAGCAATTAGGACGAGTCGAGGACATGGTGGAGCCATGCACTCGCTGGGAGATGAACTGGAGCTGCAGTCTGACAGTCACAGATAAAAGCCTGCACTTAGTTAAAAAAAAGAAAAAAAGAAATCAGGGCAACTTTATTGTAAGTCGGCCATGTTTGCTGCAGCCTTTTGCTTTCAGATTATTTAACTTAGAAGCCAGTTAAGATTCAGCCTCAAAGAGTTAAAGTTGGTTCTTCCTGAAGTCTCCTGTTATCATTCTTCTTCGTGACGTTCATCTCAAGGAGAGAGAGAGAGATACTGTGTTTGACTCAATCAGCCGAAGGCGTAAAGTCACTAATTTTAGCTCATAGCTCCCAGTGAAGACGTTTCTCTGGTACTTTGTCATTTCTCCTCCTCCTTTTCTCCATTTTTCTCCTCCACCACCCCATCCACTCCCTCGCCCCCCTCCACCCTCTTAGCCACTCTATAGATAATGAGGTTTTAATGTAGTAAATTTGATATGGTGCAGGGAGGCAGGATTTTCCCCCCACTACTTATCTCTGGCTACCAGACCTTCCCAGGTGGGCTGTCCCCTAACCTCTTCACTGTGGCAAGCATAGAGCACACAGCGCCCCATCTCACACACACACACACACACACCTCCAAGCCCCAACCCTGACACAACCCTCCCCATTTCTGTGGTCACTTCCAAAAATAACTCTCTATATCTTATTCCCCCGCAGCAGCTCCACAGTTGTCTCGTTCTTATTATCGCAGCTGGATTAGTCCAGTCTAGTTGTTGTACAATTTTCGGTTTAAAGATAGGGTTTGGTCTCGTCTGGGTTTTATCCCGAACTCTGCTTGGCGATTCGGCCCTGGCGTGGATTTCGTTACCCAGCCCTATGCATAGACCTTGATGGTAAAAGTAAAAATAACCTCATTGATTTCTTCTGTGTTCGACCCATGGTATGTGCTCATAATCTAATGGAACAGCCTCCAGGGACTATTTAGGCTTCAGTGTGTTGCCCAAAGACACTTTGCCTTTGGCAGGGATCAAACCACCAACCCTCTGGTTCCTTATCTCTGTTGTCTTCTTTAGCTCACACTCCTGTACATACAGTGACATCTCATCAAATGACCACAGTAACAAAAGAGATTTGAGGTGTTAGTTAATAAAAATAATGACGTTAAAACAAATAAAACTCAATCATCTTCAAGACAGTTTTCATTTCATACCCCTCCTTCTCTCTAACCTCCAGCAGCCATCACTTTCTGCCCACTTTGTCCCTGATGAACTCTCCTCATCTCTCTTCCTCTCCTCTGGGCTCTGCTGTCGACCCCTCCGCCTCCTTCATCCCCGCAGCCTGATTCGCTCCCCACTCCTTTCATGCCATCATCGCATCATATCTGTCGCTCTCTCTGGACCGCTTCGATCCTGCCGCAGTAAAACCTTTTTATCTGAGAGAAATGGGTGACAGGAAGCACAGAAGGAGGGCAGATGGAGATGGAGGTAAAACGACGTAGCCGAGGCTTTATGAGATAGACCTGATACGTCCGATGGCTAATCCACCCCAGGAGGAGGGGGCGGGCGGTGGGGGGAGAGGGGAACAAATGCTCAGGTAGACCTATCACTCTGGGCAACAGCTAATTAACCTCAGAGTGCTGGAGGGATGACGTGTGTGCAGGAAAAGAGGAATGAGTGAAAGGAGGATAGGACGGAGATGGAAAACAGCGTGAAGGAGGCGGAAGAAGAAAGGGTGTAAGAGGCTTAGGCAAGAGAAATATGAAACGGGGGGTGGAGGGCAAAATGAAAGGTGTCTGGAAGGTGGATGATGGATGGAGTGATGGAAATGGAAGGAGGCTGTGAGACTGTCAGGTGACCTACATTTTACAGATCCATTTTGAGTCTTTGGCTCTTCAAACATCACATCTTGACAATCTATAATCTACCACAGGGGCTGAATGTAAACTTTGTATGAACATTTAAACTGGGACAAAGATTAGTTGTTGAAGGTGTTGTAGCCCGTCTTGGGTGAAGCCTGACCCTCTGTACGCTCCTGCAGTCCCACTCATCGCTCCTGAACAGCTCGGTGATCCAGAGCACGATGCCCAACATGGTTCTGGAGGGGCTGAGGCCCGGAACCGGCTACGTGGTGCAGGTGAGGGCCCGCACCGTGGCTGGCTACGGGGCCTACAGCCGAGAGATGCTCTTCCAAACCCTCACCGACGGTAAGTGTTGGGTTAGTGTGTGTGGGTGAGCAGCATTTCTTTGGTGTGGAGGAAAGAGAGTGCAGACGTGGGCGTGGTTGAGCGAGAGTGAAAATGTCTGCGTAATGATATTTAATGTGTGTGTTATAGAGAGAAGCTGCCAGGTGTGTATTCCCTGTCCACCAGATATTCTCAGTTGTGTGCATGTGAGAGTGTCTCAAAACAGGAAAAATAATTAGTCCAATCTAATTTCTCTATGTGTGTGTGTGTGTGTGTAGATGAGTATAAGTCTGAGCTGGGGCAGCAGCTCTCCTTGATCGCTGGCTCTTTAGTGGCTGGAGTGTGTATCGTCTCATTGGTCGCTATCGCCATCATCTGTTCCAGGTAACACACACACACCTGAATTGTTTCAATGCATTCAGGATACATGAGCCGACATCATGGAACAGCACAATCACCCGATATTAATACATTCTCAAAACTTTTCACCCAGTTGAATGAAGTAAAAAAAAAAAAAAAAAAAAAAAAAAACTGACAGAATTTCCAGTTTCTTGCATCATGTGTCCCCATTCTCTGTCTGTGCACATTGTTCTCTGCAGGAGGCGGCAGCTGAAGGAGAGTTTGTACGGCGACAAGCTGCCACAGTACAACACAGGAGGTACGGCACACACGCACTCATTTATTAAATAACATCTACAGTGCATCAAACTTTGACTTGAACTTTCGCCATATCTCCTCAGAGGCGACGCTGAGACCCGACATGTTCAGCGGCCCCACCCCCACCGTGACCTTTCCCACCCTGTCTGAGGGCCACAGTTCACCAGGGGTCAAGATCTACATCGACCCCTTCACCTACGAGGACCCTAACGAGGCCGTGCGGGAGTTCGCCAAGGAAATCGACCCATCCTGCGTGAAGATCGAAGAAGTGGTGGGATCAGGTAGAGACTTTCTCAGACTAAATATAGACCCTCTGGCTTACCCTCTGACTCCTCTCTCATGTTGTTCCAATCATCTCTTTAAAGAAAAAACTCAACAGTCGACTGATTCTATTTGTACAAGAGCTTAGAAGAGTTGAAGAGTGAGAAAAAAGTCACGAACCGAGCTCGCAGCGTATTTAAGCTGCTTCCCAGGGGCGAGTTAGAAGAGTAAACCTTGGTTTCCTTAATGAGACCAACTGTCACATGAAACATGAGACACTCAGTAAATTAATCAATTTCTTGGATTGCCAAACTTCTTTTGTATCTTTTGTATCAGTGAGAAAGATCTCGAACCATGCAGTTATTATTTTTGCTTTATTTTTTTTTCTCTCTTTGAAGTCAGGAGCCATGTTTTATTCATGTGGAAGAAAAAAACTTTTGCAGGAATAAATTAAAACTGCTTCATGCATTCTCTTTGGCTATCTGCGCTCGCACTGTGAAAATGCTGTGTGATGTTCGGCAAATGTTGGAAGTGAAGTCCCAGAGCTTCCCCTGGAATATTTTCGGTGGAGTTGCAGTTTTGCATTTCATTTGCTGGATGGAAAAAGAGGCAGAGGAGGGAGTGGAAACATGAAATGGAAAAATTAGGGGAAATGTAGAGATCCAAACATGATGTGACTCGTTTTACCAGCTGCTGTGGATTCTACTCACGACCGTCCGCTGAGATGGTTTTTGTTTTATAACAACACCAGTACGGACTTCTGCTCTTTCACTGGAGGAGGCTGCTCTCTGTTGTACGTCTGTCTGTCTTTAGTCTGAGAGAGAAACACAGTTGATCTGTGTGTCAGGCTTTAGTTAGTCTGTTGGCAAGTTGCTATTTCAATTAAATCGTATGTATATACAGAAACACAGTGAGAAGACCTGGCAATAGTTTGATTTCACCACGGCTGTAAAAGAAAAGCACAGATATTCATTTTAGACATTCCATTCCATCCATTCCATAATGTGTTTATATTTATTTGGATAGGACATGGGGACAGACAGAGAGTAAAGGACCAGGGGACCTGGGTAGGAAATGGAACCAGAAGGACATCACATACGTTCTTTCTGTTCTCCACCTCAGCCCCATCTTAGACAGAGGAATGTTTTTACTTCACCTGTCATAACCCTGATTTCTCTTGCTGTATTCCCTGTGAACCGGAGCCAATCAAACCCCAAATGGCCACGCAGCTCCAGGTGAAAAGGGTCACGATCCAGATTGAGACCCTCGCCGCTGCAGCTGTGTGCTTTGGGCTTTGGTCTGTTGAGCCACTGTGAGAGGATTTCTGTAATCCCTCCGTTTCTCGCCTTGCTTCTCTCAGGGGAAGGTTTCTCACCCCAGCCAGAGGTGACGGTGGAGGTATGAAAACGACGGGGGGTGGGGACAGAGGGGAAAATACGACACGGCGTGAAATGAGATGTGGCCAGACTGTGAGCCCTTGCAAGCCTGAGCTCTCTCCCCCTCTGCCGTGACAGGAAGTGAGCAGGCGTTCCTTTCTCCTCCACATCACGACAGTTTCCGTCCGTCTTTCTTTCTTTGATTATTTCCCGTTATCTTCATCCCGCTCTGTGATTCAGCGTCTCTGGAGTTTCACAGCTTGTTTTGCTGGGAGAGAAAATGCTAAAACAAAGAAGCAGGGTTTCGTGGGGAGGGCATAGAACAACAGATTGAGGAGGGGAGATAAAAAGAAGACAGCACCCTGAGGAGATAATAAAAATATCTCACCTTACTCTCTCTCTCTCTTCCTCTGTGAAAACGCCCTGCTTCCTTTCTTCCTTCGTTGTTACTATCACTGTAAGAAATGAGCAATTATATCTCACCTGACAGCTCCGCCAATTCCCGCGGATTAAAGTATGTTTAGAAATAAGACAATATTTATTATATTAAGTATTTCTTCCAGTCCTCCAAACTCACCTTGACCGCCTCTCGTCTCCCACCTGCGCCCTCTCTTTTATTTTTCCCTCTGTCGTTCTCTCCGTCTCCTGGTTTACGGCACTGACAGTGGGTTGGTTTTAATGAGCAGTGAGATGCGGAGCAGAGATCACACAGAGAGACAGGACGACGCAGCCTGTCATCCAATTCCCATCACTCATCCATTATTCACACAGCGACTTTTATTTTGAAGTGATATTCAATTTTCATGTCTCCGAGCAGCACACGGCTGCGTTTATTGTGACAAAAGACATCAAGTGTCTTCAGAAAGGACATTTTCTGTACATTGAGCAAGTTCATTGAGGTTTAAATGGCTCATATTGTAATGTTGGAAAACAGCCGATGTAGCGATGCATAAAAGGAAACGCACCACACAGGCTCAATCTCCATAACCATCAATCCACCCGTTATCTGTACGGCTAATACTGGGAGGGTTATACTGTAGGCAGACTGGAAACCAGTGGCCTGAGGACCTGTGTTGAGCTTAGTGATGGTGGGTGAACTTCTGAACTTTGTTTTTAGGTACAGTCTCTGGCACCTGGCTGCTTTAAAACAGACACGACTGATAGCTGTGTCGTGCCAATCCAAGAAGCGCAGTCATAATAATGACACTGGTGTCCTTTATTTCATTTGCCACACAGCTCTCCTCCTAACCCTGAATTTAGCTCCTGGGGGATTTCATTTTTGTTGTTCTCTCAGATTCCCATAAAATGCGCCTCTGAGCGAAAGCTCAGGTAGACACTCAACGCTGCAGCTTCTCATCTCGTCTTAAAACTAAATCTCCATGAGGACAAGATCTTCAGCTGTGGATCAGAATCTCCTCGTCTTTACTGACCAAGTCACAACCCTCTGTGGTGTCGCCCTAAACACCCTTTTTTTCTGAGGACTAGGAGGTGGAGGCTGACAGTCTTCTTCTCTGTGACCTGCCCCCATTGGAGTGCAGTAGCTTTCAGTCTTGTTTATTTCTAATTCTGTTTCCTGTCTTCATTTTTCTTGGATCACCTTTGTCTGGTTTTCTTCTATCTTCTTGTCTTTCTCTCGGTTGCGTGTGTATTTTTTGTACTTTGACCTTCTCGTCTGCTTTTGGTGGAATTTTGGATTCTTGCCTCTGCCTGCTGGATCTCTTTGCTTGTTTTGGAGTTGCCTTTCCCGCTTCACCTTCCCCGAGGCCGAGTCTTCATTTTGAAATAAATCACTGAAACTGCGTTTTGCTTTTTCCTCGAGACGTGTGTCATCTTCTCAGAGATGTTTATTACGAACTGATTTCACCACTGACCATTTTCATGTTTGATTTTATATTGCGAATGACTGTTTTCTGAAAAGCGCCTGCTGATTTTCTTCTTAGGTGAGTTTGGCGAGGTGTACAAAGGACGCCTGAAGCCCGTTGGGAAAAAGGAAATTTCCGTGGCCATCAAGACACTGAAGGTGGGCTACTCCGAGAGGCAGAGGAGGGACTTCCTGTCCGAGGCGTCAATCATGGGCCAGTTTGACCAACCGAACATCATCAGACTGGAGGGCGTGGTCACAAAGAGCAGGCCCACGATGATCATCACAGAGATGATGGAGAACGGTGCGCTGGACTCGTTTCTCAGGGTAAATAACAAACCTTTATTATAAGTCAGCTCCTGTGTTCGTGCAGTTGCCATGGAGATGCAGATGTTAAGATATTTTACATGATTCCCAACACCTCTGGGACTTGTGAAAAAAATGTTGAAATGTTCATTTGTTGATCTAAAAATAGTATTTGACAAAACAGTCTCAACTTAAATCCCCTCGCATACGTGGCTTTAAATAATTCCACCATACCGTTAAATATTCATGAGTTATTAAGCAACAATCAGATGTAAGAAACAAACCCTTCAAATATTCAGCTTCAAACCAGCAAGACGACGACGTGGACGACAGCGTCTCAGAAGCGCAGGAAGCAAATTTGTCAGCGTGATCAGGAAGGAGCCATCGGTCATAGTGAGGAGCCGACGGAGGAAGTGTGTCTTCATTAGTTAAGGTCCACGCTCCCCCTTTCAATCACAGCACAAGGTCCTCGATGGCAGAAATGCCTCCTTAGAAAGTCTGCGATCCAAAAATAAAACAAAAACACTGACAGGGTTTGAAGAATAACAGCCACACGCTGCTGCTTAACCGCCAGTGGTGTATCTATTGATCATGTGACCACTCAAACACTTCAGAAGGAACTGGTCACTGGAAGACGGGTGGAGATATTCTCTTTTGTTTTAAGATATAAGATAACTGGACTTTGGCGGCAAAGCAACTACAGAGAAGAACTACAGAAACTAAGCTACAGAAGAAAATAAAACAAAGTAGGTGGCGGCAGTGCAACTACAGACAGGATGCCAATCGCCAATCAAACAAAAAACAACAACATGAACAGGACTTTGCACTG
This sequence comes from Pseudorhombus dupliciocellatus, assembly GCA_016785235.1. Taxonomy (NCBI): domain Eukaryota; kingdom Metazoa; phylum Chordata; class Actinopteri; order Pleuronectiformes; family Paralichthyidae; genus Pseudorhombus; species Pseudorhombus dupliciocellatus. The sequence goes on along the minus strand of JAFBJW010000359.1, from coordinate 2,976,345 downwards.
ACTGAGTGATGCTTCTGTGCAGAGGGTAGCGCTGGTTCCATTCCATCACTGATTAAAGCAACGTTATGTCGCTTTTATTGAGCGACAGCGCCCTCTGTGGTCACACCTGGGGATTCATTCTGCCCGATGTGGAGACAAGACAATGTCTGTCAATGTACTGAGTTGAGCTCTGACTTTGTGGATAAACTCTCTGGACTGGACAAAAAAAAAAAACAAGCTGTCACCAAACTCTGTTCAGAATTGTCCATAATTTAAAGTTTTCTGCTGATTATTAGGCAAACTCCCCAACACAGAACTGCACGTTGACTCGAAATTCATGACTACAGATAAACTCAATGCAAATAAACGAGAAGAAGTTTCTTTAAAACAACAGACAGAAACAACCTCCTTCTCCTCTCGCTCCTATTTTTCCTTCCTGCTCCCCTTCCTCCTCATCCTGTCTGTCTGTCCGCACCTTTGATCCTGCTCTCCTTTCCAGGCGCCTCTAAAAACAGAAAGAGACGCTCTTTGATGTTCTGTTCTCACAGCGTGACCCCTTTTGACTCCCAAATCATGCGCTGACTCATACAGGCGTGTACACACACACACACACACACACACACACACACACACAATGATCGATCTCGCTGGTGTTGCTGTCCTAGCGTGACCATCTTGCAGGCACCAGACCCTGAGGATCAATGCGCCTTCGTGTTTGTGTGAACCTTCAAGGTTTTGCCTGCAGAGGATTAGGCCAGAGGACCATCAAAGACACGGTGTGATGCACAAAGTGAATTAATACACACACACACACACACACACACACACACACATTTGACAGCAACCATGTCAGGGGATTTTAGTGATGTTTATAAGAAACAGTCTGGCCCCAAGGTGAATGAGGGGAAAAAAACGCAAAAGGCGAATATTCTTGGCTCGACAGCAGACCTGTGGCTCTCGTCAACTTTGCTCGTACACACCAAGGAAATACTTGTAAAAATGAGATTTAGGCTTTGGCGTAATAAAACGAATGGTTTTCATCAGTCTGTACACTCGCATATTAAACTGGTTCACGTGCAGCAGGGCAGTATTGCAGAGATGTTTATCTTCAGGACATGAAAACCCATCGGACAGCAACATCAGCAACATCGAGGCCCAGACATTGAATGTTAAAGGAGCATGAAAAAAAAGGAAAATGAAAAAAATTCCCCCTTTTGTCTTTTCCCATATTCAAACAACTTGAGGTATAAGTGTAAATAACGAGTCCTTCCAAATATGATGAGTTTTTATTAACAAAATTAAATGAATACATCCAGCTTGAAAAACAAATATATTTAAATCAAAGCGGACCACATATCTGCATTCATTAGCTCTTTTTTTAACTGCACTCATTAACTAAAAATAAAAGACCTCAGAGACTGTGGTTAAATGTTAAAATGTCTAAAGCAAATATTGTTTTGAACCTTTGACCCGTCATCACTGTGAAGATGGAGAAAAACAGATGTGACATCAAGGCACCTTTTCCATGATATGCTTTTATTTTGAAAGTACATAGACACAGTAATTGGCCATAGTGGTGAAACAAGAGACGTGGTGGGTAGGGATTGGTTTGGAGGTATGAGTTATCACCACGTCCCTGACAGGACAGTACACTCTGTTTTCTGGTTGACGGGAACTCATGCAACTATTTTTCTATATTTCTCTCTTGATCGTCGACTTTTGTCTTCAGCAGCTCAAAAACAAACACAGTGTAAAAGGCCATAACACTAACTCAGAGTCAGCGTCCTGAAAAAATAGAGAATTGAATCGTAAAAGTTGGAAGTCAAACCATTAAAAATGGCATTTCCACAGATAGGAGTGGTCAGAGTGGGTTTTATTATCCGTTAGTGGTGTTTTCAGTCTCTGTCATGAAGTGTGGAACAAACACTCACTCGTCCATCAGCTGAGTGGGAAAAGGTACTTCCTGTTTGTTCTATAGATCCAGTTCAGACATTTTCTGTGGGCGTCTTTTCAGACACCACGCACAGCGTGGAAAGGTTTGATCACAGGAGATAAAAATCATCCTTGTGGTTTGTGGGTTTTTGCAGCAGAATGACGGCCAGTTCTCAGTGATCCAGCTGGTCGGTATGCTGCGGGGCATCGCGTCTGGAATGAGGTACACACACACACACACACACGTATTAGATCCAGGTATCTGGCCGTGATAACACACAAACATGTTCATATTCACAAACATTTAATCCTCTTTTATTGATGGCGGCTGGCAGTGCACTCTCACACACACGCAGACTAAATCCCATTTTCTTTTTATTGTAGCGCAGGTAGCTGGCAGCAGATAACACACACATTCACACAGTAAACCCTGGTGATGTTAACAGGTACCTGGCGGAGATGAGCTACGTTCACCGGGACCTGGCAGCTCGGAACATCTTGGTGAACAGTAACCTGGTGTGTAAGGTGTCCGACTTTGGTCTGTCACGCTATCTGGAGGAGGACACCTCTGACCCCACGTACACCAGCTCACTGGTGAGGACACACACACACACACGGGGCAGGCGAGCGGAAAGTTATCTCCCCTCCAGAGGATACAGATGCTGTAATCTAACCTCGCCGCCCAAAAGGTGGCGAGCAGCCTGCCTGTTTCCATGGTGATTTATATGACCAGGAGGCTGAAGACTAAACTGAAACATATTTCCAGGCCAGGCCAGATTTTTTTTGATTCATTAACACTTTTAAATGACAGAAACCATCTCTGAGAAAAAAGCTTTTTTTTGTACGTTGACCTGAGCGGTAAACAGCCACTAGAGGGCGATTGAGATGATTCGGCTTCACTTTCAGGGAGCTATTATGTCGGCCATCTTGATTTAAATCCTAGCTAGCAGGTAGAATGTTGTCCTGAAGCGTGTCCCAGAGCGGGAAGAAGGTGAATATAAATGTCTCGTCTCAGTTCTTGCTCTTCAGCCTAAGCTGTGCTGTCTCACAGATATGCTAATGCTAGCATGCTAACATGTGTACAGAAGACAATACTTATTATATTGTCACGTGCCTCCCTGTGGACATGAGTGTTCTCAGACATACAGGGCACACATACATGGACTGGACATCCCCTGTCCCCTGTGTACCCCGACTGACGCCAGACCCAGCACCTCTTGACCATAGAAACATACAACCAGGTTTACAACAGCGCTACTGCTAGTGCTAATGCTTAGTTGGTTCTAATCCCGTTCCTCCTAAGAACCAGATTGGTTTTCCATCAGCACAGAGCCAAGTTGCAGTCGTATCATTGCGTCACCATCAGTAGCCGTCCCTGAACTCTTTTAACTTTTTGCTTTTCATGACCAATTTGGTCCACTCTGGATCATGGACGGATGGATGATAACCCCCCCCCCCCCCCCCCCCCCCGAGCCACATTAACTCAGTAACTCCAGTCATCCTTCGCTCAGTCATTACTTCTAGTGATGTGTTGCCAGGACTGTAAGTGCTCGTCGTGTAAAAGGTCAGAGGTCATGAAGGGACCGCTGGACTTCATTCCACCTGCTCGTTGGATGGTTGAACAGCTTTAAAGAGAGCTCCTGCTGAGACCTGTTTCTGATGTCAGGTTAAACTGACAATCTATGAATTCATAATATTCATATCGTTGCTTATTGGACTTTAATGTGGCTGCATGCTCTTTGCACCCGCGGGAGCTCAACCCGTGTTTAATTAAATGTGAGTGAGGAACTTTATTTCATACCTGTTTTGCCTATATTTGCATTTTACTGTGTGGTTGCTTGTTTTTTTTTTATGTTCAGAATATCTCCCGCCCTAAAGCTGTGTAACAGCCATGAAATGATTTGGTGATGACACTTTTAATAATTCTTGCATCACATTCCTGAACGAAGCAGTGTTTCTCTTTGACTCCAAAATGAGCAGCGGTGAGGACACGGCTTTTAGTTCGGCCGCGTCTTTGTCTTCTTTAAAAAAAGACAGGAAATATAACAGAGCTGTAAGTCGAGCCGGTGTTTTATCCATCTCACTGAGCTCTCCCCATCTGCTGCTTCCTCTCTGTACAAATAAAGATCTATCACACCCGGCGTTATCTGTTCAACTTCAAACTGCAGTGCAGCAGGTAACGCATGGATTATGTGTAGGAAATCAAGCGCGGGCTCATTCCTCATCGCTGTGTCGGCTGTAGGTCGTGAAGACAAGTGTTAATATTCAGTCCTAACCCGGGTGTTTGGGATGGAGTGTGGTAGATATGTGAGCTGCCTGTGGAAAACTATAAAAACACAAAATATATCTGGGTTTTTCTTTCCTCTCCTCTCTCTCTCTCTCTCTCTCTCTCTCTCTCTCTCTGTCACTTCCTTCCTTCAGGGAGGTAAAATCCCGGTGCGGTGGACGGCTCCGGAGGCGATCGCCTACAGGAAGTTCACGTCTGCCTCAGATGTGTGGAGTTATGGGATCGTCACCTGGGAGGTGATGTCATATGGAGAGAGACCTTACTGGGACATGAGCAACCAAGATGTAAGCCACCGTGAGCGTGCATGTTAGTGTGCGTGTGTGCGTGAACAAGGTGAAGAAAGTGAGGGAGGCTGTCATTGCTGTTTTAGTTTGTAGTGCTGTCCTATAGGATTTTGTAGATTTACTTTTTTTAACATTAGTCAGTCGTGTGTGTGTTGGGGGGGAGTAGGTGTGATTTGTTTGTTTCCTTCGCCGTCTCTCACAGCAGGGCGTCGGCATGTTGAGGAAAACACACGGAAAATGAGGACATCAATTTCACGTGTCACAGGAGCGTTTGTTCCCGGGAACATCAGACCAGAAGGCATCAGAATTTAGTCGTGCAGCCGATCTCTTTCTTCGGGGAATATTTTATTTCCCTGACAGCTTTATTCCAATTACCCGCACAGTGTGATCAATTTGCTGTTGCGTCTGTAGGTTTTTATTTGATGCCGGCACAGGGCTGGGTGTGGTTAGGCTCCATCGACTCTGAGTCTCTGCTCCTACAACTTTTCATTTTTATACAGAGAAAAAACAACATTATTGATGAAAGAGAAGAAATTCTGACTGTATAACCGTTGACAGAGGAGCACATTAAACATATCACTGTCATGGACTTTCATTTTGCGGTAGTTTGCCTGCAGCCCCAAAATAATTGAACCCACCCCAGCTCAGCCTGAAAGTATGAGTCTATGAACAACAGTTGGAGTGAGTCTTTTATGAACACACCCTTAACAATCTGCTAGTTATTTTAACTTCATCTTTAAGGACGTAAACTACATCAAACTACAACCTCTGGAATCCCGAGGTTTTCCCCATTTGTGTGAGAGGATGTTTGCTCCAGGTTTACACAGATTCTTCATGTTTTCAGCTTTGTGTGACTTTGTGTGCCGGGAATCGAACCACTCCATTAGATCTTCATTACCACAGAGTGAGACAGAGAAAATAATCAAAGTCACTTATCAGGTGATTTGAACAAACTTTTTGTGTTTCAAAATCTTTTTGTATTTTTTAATTTGAGATCATGTTAGTGATTTATCCTTGTCTTTTTTTTTTTTTAACGCTATAAATAATCACCAATGCTTACTTCTCTGCTGCTGCTGTGTTAACACGACGTTAAAACCGCTCTCATCCGTCCTCTGGGCTGCGTTAAACCTATAGGGGATCACGTACATGAAAGAGGAGGTTCGAGAAGGTTGCATCTCTGTCGTTTTTATTTTTAGGTTTTGTGTTTCGAAGAACTAATGCGATACACAGATTATACTAAAATCCCACTTCAAAGCAGCAAGCCTCTAAATCCCAACTCTTGCTTTCTAAAAGTAAACGTCTAATGTCTGTGACACGGGGAGAGGAGCTCTCCACTTTCACTTTCCACTTAAAAATACATTTTCCTTTTTGTTGCCGCAGATAAACTTGAGAAGAGAAGCGGAGAATTTGCCAGTGAGTGACTTCAGCTGAAGCTCCGAGAGGAGTTATTTAGATGTTGTCTGCTCCCTTTCAGCAACGTTTAACCTGCCTCAGACCTCATTAGCTTATACGTGGCGTTTCCTCTGTCTGGTTACTCACCACACGGGCAACGAGTTAATCAGTGAGATCCTCGAGACACAGTTGTTCTCCTCTAAGAACCGACTCCCCTTCTTATATTCAGATCCTCTCAACCACCTCTTCCTCCTTATTTCACACTTTCCTCATCTCTCGCCCCCCCCACTCCCACTCCGCTCAGCTCCACCCGGCTTGTCCTCCAGCGGAGCAGAAGCAGCCTATGCAGCAGTAATGATGGAGAGTCGCTATAATGACAGACAGTTTTATAATGGCACAATGTATAATGATGGAGAGAGAGAGAGTGTGTGTGCTATAGCTAACGAGGCTCTTTTGGGGCATTAACTATGCATGAACCTCACACCCTGAACTCACACATGCTACACACACACACACACATACACGTAGACCTGTAGGCGCACACACACACTCACATGCGATTTTCAAAGAACACGGCGCAGTGAAATTGTCAGCGGAGTCGCCACAGGTGCTGTGTTCGACATGAATTAATCATGAAAGAGACCTGTGATGTTTCACTACACTCGCTGCGATTGTGATTGACAGCGCTGCTCAGAGAGAATTTATTTGGCACAAATCCTGAGAAGTGTGTCGGGGTCAAGTAGAGTTCAGTGCTGCGAGCCGCCCGCGTGTACAGTAGTACGAGCCACAGCGATTTCCCAATTCCCTCCCGCCCCGCCCCAGCTCACCGTTAAATAGGCTTACACGTGCACTGTCTCGGTCGCACAAGTTTTAAATTGCACCAGTGGCGAGCGCGGAGGTTTTTCCGCCGCTCTTAAAGGTGCGACCGGCAGCGTAACCGAGAAGTCAAAATACTGAGTGAGTTTGGATTCTTGGATCTCAAAGCACCAGCAGAGCTCAGAGGAGTTTCACGATCAAAGAGAGGACAGGTAGAGAAAGTCCAGGAGAGCGGGGGTTGGTGCAGGGGGCGGCGAGTGCAGGCAGGCAAAAGTCCAGTAACAAGGGATGATGGGAAAACAAGGTCATAAACCCGAAGCAGGCAGGGCATGGAGACAAAAGGCTGGAATGCTTTGGCAGAAAAAAAAAAGTCTGGCAGTGTTGCAGCTCCATGCAGGTACACCAGGGAGGATAATGAGGAGCAGGTGTGCAGGGAGAAGTGGTGGTCAGGTGATGAACTCTTACACATATGGACTGTTTATAAAAACGAAAGGCAGCAATTGGTGCCAATGGTGAGGTGCCTGACTTCACCCCTCGCTTGATTCATCGGTAAACATTTCCATGAGGACGGCCTCATCTCAATCTCGTCCTTGTCAATGTCGCAGGATTTTAATTTTGTACGCTGCGGCCTCATGTAGACTTTAAGAGAGATTGTTTAAAAAAGCAGTCGCCTTCACCCATTGCAGCCATCCCTAGCAGAGCGGCAGACATGTAAAAAAGTGTTTTAATATTCCAGGCAGTGAGGGCAGAATAATTGGAGACAATAATCCTTGAACCTTATATATTTCCTCTCTTTGATTATTTGGCTGCTCCATGACGAGGAAGCTACTTATTCTTTCACTGGAAGGAGTCTTGAACTCTGTGATGTTCAGGATAATTACACCCAAAGGTATGCTGCCATTTTAAGCACCACCTCTCTGAAATATCAGAGTTCCTGTTCAAAAGTTTTCGCAGGGAAAAAAAAAAAAAAATGAAGAGATCAGTGGCTGCACTGGCAAAATGAAAGGAGAAGCTGCACCTCAACATCAGAGTCCGCTGCTGAGCAGTGAATGTCTGCATCCGGCGAGGGGAGGCGCCGCCAGGGCCGAGGAATAAACACCTGTCTTATCACTGTCGTCTCAGCATGTGGCTGCAGAAACAGAGTGAAATCTAAACATAGATAGATCAATGATTTATTTTTGTCGTCTCTCTGTCTCCCACCGTGTCCCAGGTGATAAACGCCATCGAGCAGGACTTCAGGCTGCCGGCGCCGATGGACTGCCCGCTCGTGCTGCACCAGCTGATGCTGGACTGTTGGCAGAAAGACAGGAACGCTCGGCCAAAGTTCCCCGACATCGTCAGCATGTTGGACAAGATGATCCGCAACCCTGCCTCCCTGAAAGCCGGCACCAACAACGCGGCCCCGGGGTGAGCAGACACAGCGTCTGTTGACGCACACAAACAGCCGGTGACGCGCCGGCGTTTGACCTCTTTCTCTCGCGACTCTCTCCAGTCCCTCCCATCATCCCCTGCTGGACCGCCGCGCCCCGGACCTGAGCAGCGTGAGCTCGGTGGAGGACTGGCTGGCAGCTCTGAAGATGACCCAGTATCGCGACTCCTTCCTGGGCTCTGGCTTCACGTCTCTGCCGCTTGTCACACAGATCACAGCCGAGTGAGTCGACTCATTACGCTGTCATTCTCGTTTTTCGTTGTCCGCCCGCGTCTCCCGCTCACCTGCCAAGTCGGTGTCTTGTTTGTTGGACGAGTGGCAGGGCAGCCGGTTGGTGCGTGCGTCAGGCTTACTCACTCACTCGCGTTCTTTCTTTGCTCTTTATGCCTTCACGCCAGCGACAGCCATGACAGGAGGCGTCTGTCTGCCAGTCCGTCTGATTCTGGAGGACGCTCAGCGGAAATTACTTTTTAAAATTTGTTAAAGCCTCAATTCCTTCGGTGACTGCACACAAAGACGTCACAGTGGGTGAAGGCCAAATTCACTGGGAGAGCCACCAGATAGAAATTCTAGTTACAATGATGGTGTAAAGTGTTATTAAAGATCCCTATGTCTCTGTCGAATGAACCACTGATGTCTGAGCTGTGCACAAAACGAACCCCCGTCATCTGTGTGGTATCAGCAGTTCTAATGTCTCTGTAATCAAGGACCATATTTCCCAGAGTCTCCAGCTCCCAGGTACATTTTCTCTGAACCCCAGACGTCTGTGTTTCTGCCTGTTTTGTCTTCTCTTTCAAATAATCATGTTCGAAGGGAGCGTTTCATGTTGTTGAAGTCCCAACGCCATCTGTCACTGTGGCAAATTCTGCAGTTAAAGCCTCGTTTGCTCAGTAATTAATGCAGCGCAGGTCTCCGGTTCGTCAGCAGCTCTTTCAGGGATGGTTTGATCGCTATTTTTCTTGGCTGAACAAACCTCCAACGGAGAAAGGTTCTGCAGCACCGCGTGGCTTGATTCTCTGGGTACAAAATGAGCCGTTAGCCCCGACCCCGCAAACTCCTGGGTCAATAAATAGTCCACCAGAGGTTCCTGTCATTGGCTCTGAGTAAAGGCGCCCGCGACAGACCTGGAGTTGGTCCCACTGCTCCCCACGAGCTGGACCGGGTCAAACACAGAGGATGAATTCCTCCTCAGGGATTAATAAAGTCGACTTTAACATAGTACCCATGCGAGGCTGGCTGATAAGAGCGCGGTGTGAGGTGGGGGAAATTTATGTCACACATTTCTCACACGGGGGGGGATGATGAAAATTTCAATAAATAGTCCACCAGAGGTTCCTGTCATTGGCTCTGAGTAAAGGCGCCCGCGACAGACCTGGAGTTGGTCCCACTGCTCCCCACGAGCTGGACCGGGTCAAACACAGAGGATGAATTCCTCCTCAGGGATTAATAAAGTCGACTTTAACATAGTACCCATGCGAGGCTGGCTGATAAGAGCACGGTGTGAGGTGGGGGAAATTTATGTCACACATTTCTCACACGGGGGGGGGGATGATGAAAATTTCTGCTTTGGGTTTTTTAAATAATTATCTTTGCGATTCATGGTGGGAAATGTCCAGATCACACTGACCATATATGACTTCATTAGGAGTTTAATGGACGCTCTACATCGTCCGCTGTGGTTGGAAGCCAATTTCCCCAGATGCCAGATCAGATCAGTAAAATAAAATGAATGATGTGAAGCATATAGTTCTTCCTCCAGAGGAATTCACCTTTAGATTAGCAGTTTAAAAGCAGAGGGAGATTCATGTTCTGTTTGCCCTCCCCCATATATTCACTGCTCGTTCATTCAAGGCTAATTTGAAGCGCTGGCACCTTTAATGCTAGCGCCACCCTGAGGACAAAGACATGTTGCTGTTGGGTTGTCCGTCCATATACAGTATGTGCTGTGAACAGACGGTCTCACGGATGATCCGACAAAGGCAAACAGCTGATGATGGTGATGGCTATGTCTGTTTTTGTGTCTCCTCAGAGATCTCCAGCGAATCGGAGTGTCCCTCGCCGGACACCAGAAGAAAATCCTGACCAGCGTTCAGTTGATGAGCCCTCAGGTGGACGACCAGTCTCCCACCGAGTCAGTGTGACCACGCAGCAGCGACACACTCAGAGGCGGGAACACCCAGCCTCCACACTGATTCCCCCTCACGCTGCTCACGGCTGCTCCTGGAGATCTCACATGTTTTTTATCAGCGGACAAATGGTGGCCCCATGTCTTTGAACCAATGGACCGACCTCCTTCAGTCCACGAGCATCCTGATGTAAAAAGAACCGGAATAAGCAGCATTTGGATTTTTTTAAGGGACTTCAGTCATCGAATCTCACCCCCCCCCCCCCAGTCATCGAATCCCCCCCCCCCCCCCCCCCCACCCCCCCGTGATGAAATCTGCAAGACTGTGTACAGTGGAAAATGAGACACTTTTTATTTTTTACCGACTGATTCCAGGATCACATGACCTGTTTTTTAATTTAAGGATAAATCACACCAAGACTGTGAGCAGGTGTTTACATGTTGCCGAACAAACTGGACCCAGAGCCTGACTAACGGCCCCTGAAGCTGCGTCTCTCTTTAGATTGTCGGGGAGATTCAGCAACTGAATGGAAAGTTTCCGAATCTGTCTTCACATTGAAGAGTCTGTACATCTTGTAATTTGGGATATTTATTTCCTATACGCTCGTTAGTGTTCACGTCTGCCAACAGCTTTGGACAGTTAATTGTCACCGGAGTGTTTGCGAGTTCTCTGTGATTATCTTCCTCCGCCTGACTCATCACCAGAGCCGACTTTGAAGTGCTGTGGACCACAGACAAAAAAAAATTGGGAAACAGGTTTCATAGCGCTATTCCTTTTTTTTTTGTTCTTTCCACGCCGCCATGAAAGGATAAACTCATCCATGCTGAGTGCCAGAGATGCCCGTCCTTAAAATACCCAGAGACTCGGATGACGGATGATGTCTTAAAATCAGCACTAATGCCCCTTAGAGTTACGCCAGTTATGGATCAGAAAACAGCATCAGAATCAGAGGGAAATATTGCACCATGGCGGCGGGTATGGAGTCATTACCAGCTGCTGAAACTCACCATGAATAAACGGTGATTGACCACGGCGCCTCGTGTTCCGTTCACACGTGGAATCAAACTCATTTCTGTCACAAGTGAGCGGCTGCTGTCCAGATGTTAATCATCACTCTGCAGCAGACGGGGTCCTCCGTGTTTCCCTTTTATTCATCAGCCGCCGGACGTGTCACCGGCATCAGAGTCTGTTTTGACAGTCGCGTTTCCCGACTGACGGCACCGATTAATTCTGTTGTGTCAGTTCGCAGATGAAACGACAACGACGCGACCTATATGCGTTTCTCATCGGCGTGACAACCTTTTCAACCGCGATTGATTCCTCAGACACTTCCCGGAAAAGATGTTACGGCGCAAATACAAAATGCTGGAGTGGAGGTCAGGAAGGAAATCTGCGGGTTATTCATCACGCGTTAATGCTTAAAACGTCCGGCTCATGAGGCCTCGCAGAATATGATCTAACGAAGGCCCCGGCCTCACCATGGCGCTCGGAGTGGAGAAGCTATGGGAGATCTCTTTTTATCTCAGCGCTGAGCAGATTACCAGCTGTGAAACAACAGCCTCCCGCCCCAAACCTCTGGTCATGCGTGTGCACCCACATCCTGAGGATTACCCGTCCGCTGCGCTGATTGGGATGTCATGATTTTGTTTGTCATCCGCCGCGAGCCGCGCTCACAATGAGACAAGTGGCGGCGTCGGGATCACGACGCGTCCGACCGAAGCGTGTGTTTGTGTGTGTGTGTCTCGCCTCGCTGATCTCCACAGCTGGGACGCCCCCAACCACTTTTATTTATGAAAGTCCTGACATTGAGAGGGATGCCGTTATTTTAAACCTCCATGCATTTCAGTTTCTCGGCTTTTTCTCCCCGAAACGGCCGCAAATGCATTTGTTGCCCGGCAACGTTCGCTTATTGAGCATTTTATCAAAAAGTATTGCGATCAACTGGGAGCGGGCCGGTGGCTCAGAGGCGTAATTCGTTGTAAATAGACGCCTCTGGAAGAAGAGTTTCAGCTCCAGCTTGGGGGTTTAATAAAGAGTGAGATGAGTCGTGTGCCTAAAAGCTCAATATTAAACACCACATAAAAAAAAAAAAAAAAAAAAAGTGTCACACACAGAAAATGAGAACGATCAACACAAACGTGTTTGTGTAACACGTGCAGCTGAGTGTCGATTCCTGTGTTCTGGTATTTAACGAGCTTCAGTGGGAGTTTTCAGACATTTCACGTCATCGGTGTTTGCGAAAAGACAAACGGTGTACAGCACATCTTGTATTTTACACTACGAACGAGCACAAATATTTACCACAGAGACAATTTCTCAGGAACACAACAGTTTGTCCACGCTGCTGCTGCACTGGTAGAATCCTGCACTATACAGGGAGACAAAGTGCTTTAATGGTTCATGGAGAGAAGTGTTTTTGAAGTCCAACCTCTGAAAATGAGAAAAATATGAGTAAAACCTTTTTAAAGTTTTTAATTTGTGTACTTGAACATGAAGACTCAGATGCAGGTTTCGGTAATGAATGGTCGTCAGGGTCAATGAAACGTCTCATTATATCACTGCTGAACATTTTAGTTGCAAGATGAATGCGGTTTGTTATCCTCTTCTATTGAAAGTTTTCCCATCAAGCTTTTCAAATACTTCCAATTCTTTCATTCTGCTATGACGGTCCCTCCTTGAATTCCTAGCATTCTTAATTATTATTATTCTTCATTGTATTGTGTCCAAACCAGGCAAAACTAATGTGACTGTGAAATCAATAGACTCTAGTTTCCCACAGAGCAGAACACGAAGGAAATGGAGGGGCTGCTGAGTTTGATTAACTGCAGTATTCTGGGTGTTGTCCAGGTAAAAGTACCCTGTAGGACTCCATGTTCAGTGTTTCTCACTACGACACAGTGAGCGTATGATTGACGATGTGTTGCAGGCATTTCTGATAAAGGTATTTTTTTATTTGCAGTGTTAACATCAACATTAACAAGACCGCAATGATACCTAGTATGATTTTGGAGCCAGAGTCTGTTTGTGATGGAGGAGTAGAGTCATAGTATCGAGGTCATGATGGTTCCACCTCATGCTTTTCACGTCATTTAAAACCTACATGAAATACTACGAAAAATGAATGTTTACACTACTGTTAACATTTAATTTATTCCCATCCATGTCCTATCTGCTAACATGGATGAGGCAGAAAAGCTATTTATTAAGATTATGTCCGTGAAAGGTTCCCCCTTAAAGAGTCGTTCCTTGCAAATTAGGAGTTAATGCTTGAAAAGCTGCCGCCATCTGCGACCACGTCCCACCTTTGTAAAAAACACGTATGCTGGTCTCCTGGGGTTAAACCGCCCAGATTAAAACCTGACATTTACTGCAGGTGTGTCAGATAAAGGAAGAACATCCAGACTCTTGCTGTAACGGTGCTGGACGTGCATGAACATGATGTAGTATAACATTTGGCCAATTAATGGAACAAATGGACGACTTTAATCCAAAACAGGCCCAGAAATGCGAGGTGCATCAGCGGCAGCTCCTCCGAGTGCTTTTGGATGGATTTATCGTTTAATTGCAGTTATATTCTGAAGGCTGGTTCAACCCTGGCTGCCTTTCTTGTCTCCTGTTGCTCTGCTGTAATAGATACCGTAGGGGAGGCTGGAGATGAGAGGAGGCGAGTTGTGAGGAGAGGAGGAAAGTGAAAGGGAATAGGTAATGGAGGGGGCAAGAGGAGATGGGAAGGAAAGAGAATAACAGAGAAAAGGGAGATGGGGGGTGGGGGACGCGAGCGGCAAAGCCCGACTCTGGTGTTTGAATAAAAATGAGGCTGGGTGTGGAGAGATTACTCTTTTTGTCTCTTTCTCCTTCTCCCTGCTCTACCCAGCTGCCCTCTTTCTTCTTCTAATGCCCACGACCTCTCTGAACGACTCGCTCTGCTTCCAGGCTGCGTTTCCACCATCGCCTTTGACAGCTTTAAAGGGAGAGAAGTCGAGCAATCTCTCTATTTTAGATGCACTGTTTAAAAAAAAAAAACTTTCAACTTCTGCATCTCAAGTATATCGGGAAAGTTTCAGTTTCACACAAAAACAAAAACTTGCAGTGTTTTTTGTGGGTTTTTTGAGACGATATGTTTCCTCCTCTAGCTCAGATGTTCTTATTTTACATTCACACTGCTCTTTAAACTTGGCTGAACTCCTTCTTCCTGTCTTCCCGTCCCTTGAAACTGATTTTTTCTGAATGGTTCGTGATGTCATTGATTGAAACGTTGAAGCATACTGATGATGATTCTCCAGACTTGTTCATCAGCTAACATGTTATGAATGAAATGTCTCCATGACTGTTGGATGTCATGTTCATCAGGGTGTGACACATAGATTGTAAATAAAGATGGACAACGAGCTGCTGATGGACAAAAATTAAGCCAAAATATCTCGGACACGGCGCCGCCATCTTGTGCTGGTGACGTAGTTTTGGGGGCCACTGTGCAGGTGGAGGCGTGGCCTCAGTCACAATGTTTTTATATCATCAAATAACTCGTTTAAACCAAACTTATTAGCAACGTGATTCTTTAGCATGATATGAACTACCTAAATACATTATCTCTGAGAAATATATTTGATTTGTACTGTTAGAGCCTTTTAGATTTATCTGCTCCCACTGAGGGAGTGGGGTTTACAACCAGTACCGCAGCCAGCCACTAGGGGGAGGTCCCTTTGTTTTGCCTTCACATCGTCCGTCTTTATATTCAGTCCATGTGCGGTGTTTGAATCTTTCCTGTGACGTCACGATCATGATAATCCTGAAGTATTATCTCTACTCAACCAAACATTACTGCAGTATTATGTTGGTTTTGAAGAAAATCCCAAAACTGTGAACACAATTCGAGGTTTGTCTTGGTTGTATTCAAACGTGTCGCCTTTGTGTTCTGTCATTCACAGAGACTCATCCGAAAAACCCAAACCGAGTGCTGCAGACCCTCTGTGGACATGAAGAAAAACGTGTTTCTGTTTTATTTCCAATGTTAATTTATTTGCTTTTCTATGAAAATGCTTTTGTATGTAACGTTCGTGTCTCTTGAAAAAAGAAGAGCAGCTCATGAATCAGCTGTCGTCTGCCTTTGTTTAAATGTGTTTAAAGTGCTCGTCCACCCAGGCCGAGCGTCGCACTGTAATTCATCTTGATACTGTAATATAATGTAAGTATGCGCACGCCTGCGTGTGTGTGTGTGTGTGTGTGTGCTGTTCAGTGTACAGTAACATGTTTGTACATTGTGCGTGTGTGAGTTTGTAGCCGTGAACTTTATCAATATTTACAATGCACTGTTTGTCAATAAAGGAGACAAATCAATGAGACGGATCATGTTGTCAACATGTCATTTCGGGCTAATAATTATTGTTACAGCGTTAATAATACATAGAGGTTGTCTTCTTCCTGTGATGTTGCATCTGATATTCTGATAAAGCAGCTCAGAAGAAGATCAGCGCTGAGAAAAGTAATTAAAAAGGTGTTATTCGTAATGAATTCAGTCGTGCCGGCACATGAAAGTAATCTCAGCGGAGCGAGCATCTTTTAGCATGAGTCTGATTGTGACGCCTCACTGATGAACGGTGAAGCGTGTGACCTGTGACAATGACACTGTGGGACTTTTCCACCTCACGACATTAGAGGGATTTATACAACTAAAGAAATTACGAAAGATGTACATAAACACCAGACGGGCAAATTAAATCTCATTAAATCTGGATTCACTAATTGGAGAGTCTGTGATTCAGCCTCATATCTTTTATTACAATGGCGGGAAAGGCCTGGCAATTTGGGATTCAGTATTTTGCCCAAGGGGGGGATTGGGATCCAACTGTCAACCCTCTGGTTAGTGGACGACCCGCTGTAACCCCTGAGCCACAGCGAGCCGTGACAGGCGGCGGACCTCTTCAAGCTAAATTAACTCAAGTAATAAATCAATAGGAGACACTGTTGACTTTACACTGATTGAACAAACTGTTGACTTGTACTTTTGAAAACTTTTGTTTGGGGATCACAGGAACTGTTGTACATTTTGAATTGGACTTTGATATTGTTTCATTTTTAGGACCTCATGTGTTTCGTGCTTGTCTGACCTCCTGTCCTCAGCCCTGTCAGTGTTCCTGAGTTCCATTCTTTAGCTTCTCACAGAAAAAGTCGTCTTCTATCTGTCGTCAGTCAGTGCATGTTTGTGGGGGCGTGGCCTTGTGGTGGGTGGACCTGCACTTGTGCTCTTTTCCAGGATTGCCAACCCCAGCTTTAAAGGATAACTTGTCTGGATAAATGAGTAGTCGTTGAGATAATCCTCTATAAAACTTTTAAACTCCTGAACCCCTTTGGTCTAGTTTTAGTTTCCACTTGTAAACGATCTTCAGCTTCTCTCTCTGAGACGCCGTCTCCAGGCAGAAGAGAAACATAATATAATATATAAGAGTCATATCTTACGGGTGCTTCAGGGGTTAATGGTTTTCGGAGGCACCAGAGCGTGTCGCTGGGGGAGCACAACACCGGGCGTGGTGGCATGACTTCATCACGAGCCCAAAGAGAGAGTGACAGAAGGAGGTTGAGGAAGAAGGAGCAGACAGAGGGAGGAGGGCAATGTGTGTTTATTTGTGTGTGAGACACAGTGAGTCATCATCACACAACCTCACCAGCACAAATCTGTCTTCCCTCTCGTCCTCTGGGTGAATAATTGACAGTCCTCTCTGACACCGGTCCATTGGTCCGTAGGTCTTCGTTCCTGAATTCTTAATTTCTCTTTCTTCTCTTTCGTTCTGTGCCAGAAAACAATGAACAGTGCATTTTTTTTAGGATTGAACGTCAGAAATGCATTATTGAGCAGCAGCTTTCTCCATCTGCTGAAATAAATATGACACAGCACTGGAGAGATTTGCACACATTTGAACTGAGCTCTCTGAGCGCCGAGCGCTCACCGCTCACACGTTTGCCAGCGACGACAAAACCGGGCCAAGAGCGTTGTTCAAAGCAACTGGTAAATTTTTTTTTTTTTGTTCTTGTTGTTGTTGTTGTGAAGTATCACTTCACACATGGGGAGGGGAACTTGAGTTGCCTTCGCCTCGCCCTCGCCGAGTGAAAGGAGCGAAGCATCTGCGTTGACAGCCCCATCTTTGTTTCCATGTTTGTCTTGCAGTTTACGATTGTACTCCCAGCTCACACTCCTGACGTCTCCGGAAGTAAAGGAAGTCATTTTTTTGTTGGATATTCACTTTATAAATCGTAGTCGTTTCCAGTTCCAAACACTGAGGAACGTGATATTCCCTCACCTCTGTATTTACTGCGTTCGATTTCCAACCTGCCGCTCCATCCTCAGACTCCTGACGGTTGAGGTTCTTTGCCGAAGCTCCGATGACTTTAACTTTCCCGACCAGGGGCACATTTACTAAGAATCAATGTGGAGGAATATTTTAGTCTTGTTAGATCTTGTTTGTGTGGCTGGAATAGAAAACAGAACCATCCTTTTCAAATGTGTGAGCTCTGGATGTGTAGTTTTTTTTTTTTTTACTTCATCTTGCCTGGTTTAATGAGGGAGGCGGCTGCTGAGCTGAATACACACATTCATTAAGAATATCTGATCTGACATCAGATCCGCACACAAGTTACACAGGCCGTGAAAAATAATGATACCCCTGCGTGTTCCGATCGATCATGTTGAAGTCGAGTGAGCTGACGAGGGCAGGGCTGCACACACACACACACACACACACACACGTTTAGAAAAAAGGCAGATGCCAGGAATTCCACCTCTGTGGGGGGTCAATCCTGGACTAACCTCACATCACATGTTTCAGAGCATCACATTCCAGTGGGAGCCTCTGGAGACATGTGGAGGAAGATCCAGGAACAACAACAACAATGCTGTAAATCTGTGGTCGCCGGACCTCAGCGGGAGCTAACGCCGTGTTTGGAAAAATAAAAACCTGCAGTTTATGACGTTCAGCTGTGAACTTCAACTGTGACATCGCAGCTTAAACCACTCCTGACCTCATCGTGTCCCGGTGAGACGGTAAAGAGCTCAGTCCAGTGATTTACAGCAGGGTCACGACTGGAGTGAAGGTATCAGTGGAAGGAGAGGTATTTTTAGCTGTTGTTTAACATCTTAATTTTTCACCTTTCACCAGATTTAGAGCCAGTCAAGGTTCAAACAAAAGCCCAGAAATGAGGCGTAAAATGTTAAACAAGAACCTCAGTGCTGCTTCTTCTGGGCTGCTGAATTCGTCTTTAAACATTTAAGGACACACAATTGTATTTTTAGCTACTACAAACCAAAGATAAGATATGCGCTGAAGTCCAGGGACATTTTTCCTATTCAGAGAGAATCTATGAGGGACAATTCTGATATGACACAGTTGTGACAAAGATGTCAAAGATCCCCAAAAAAATTCCAGATATTTTCTTGTTGGTATGGGAATAGAACCCTCCACAGGGTGGGATAGAAATGATTTGGGTTCGATCCTGCGGAGACACACAGGTTACCTGTCGGTGAAGAGACATGCTGTGCAGTTTGAGGGGCGTCAACGTGCCACGAGATCCACATGGAATGAATTCATATTTTTTTGGGTTTTAGCTTGAAGCGTCGTGAATTGAAAAGATGTAGGTCAAACTTCACTTTGATGCTCAACTCTTTTAACGTCACGTGAATTTATTATCCCCTTAAAACATCCCTGAAGTGGATGAGGAGGGAAGATAAACATGCTATTTCAGTTCAGGTGCAGCTTCAGTTTCACTTTAAAATTTAATCTTGCTGAATATTTAAACCTCGGCGGTGCTTTATTTGTGATATTAGAGATTAAAAAATACTGAACATCAGCCTTGTTTTCTTGCCGAGCAAAAATTGGAATTATTGTCAAGAGTCAAAGCGTTGCCTCATCTCAGCCCTGTCTGCATGTTCACACTCCTCTCTTCTCAGTCCAGTTTCTTCTCTTCCTCCCACCTTACAACCCCCCCCCCCCCCCCCCCCCCCCCCTCTCCCTCCCACCCTACCACCCCCCCCCCCCTCCCCCACCACCCCTCCATCCCTCTGTTTCCTGCATCCATTGTTCTTCTCGGCCCAGACGCCTCTGAAGTCTAAATTTAGACGTGATTCTTCTGGAGGGATCAGCGGTTGTGTTGTTCTGAGAACGCCCTCGGTGTTGGGAGGAAGTAGTTTGTCATATCATATTTTACACGGACCAAAAAGACACGTGTTGACACTGCTGGAAGTCCACCGAACAGGAAACCTCACACCGATCGACAGGTTGGTGTGTGGAAATGTTTCAGGACTTTGACACAGATGCTTGTTTTGTTTGTCTTGTGACATCAGACATGAAATCTGATTCCAGTGAAACATTGGTGTGGATTATTATCATTTCGGCTTCTTTTATGATATTTGTTCTTTGCTAGGCCAACAAGCAGGATTGTTTTGGGTAAAGCGTGTCACAGATGGTCCACTGGCGTAAACGCTCTATGTGAAGGTTTAGGGCCACAGAGGAGGGGACGCATGGCCAGTGTGTGTGATTTGGTGGTTGCCCTATGAGTGTTTTGGGGGCCACAGACAAAATCCTAGGGCCGGCCCTGATTAATTTGATTATAAAATATGCAGAAATGCACAAAGTGAATAGAGAACTTGAAGGTGGATGAGATCATTGTTCCGAGGAGTTGACTGTCAGGGTTAGGGAGCCCCTAACATGAGCTCACACTGACTCATCCAGGCTGCATCATCTCCACAGCAAGATAACAGAAGCACACACACACACACACACACACCCTGCAGTCAGTCTGCCTCTGTGTTCAACCACCACTCCTGATTTGATGATTTGACCACGACGAGGAGCTGGGGAACAAGAGGGAAAGACTCAATTAGGTATCGCCATAGCAACCGAGGATGGTGAAGAAGTCTGGTTCTCTGTTTCAATCTGTTTCTAAATCATCTTTGAAAAGGTGGGACAGCTCAGTGACAGTGTGTGTGTGTGTATGTGTGTGTGAGACACAGAGAAAGACTGAGTTTTAGAATGAGTCTCTATAATTACTGTGGCCTCAGAATCTCCCTCTCTGTCTCTGTGCCCACACACACCCTTCACTTTGTCTTTTGTCAGCGTATAGATTTTCTCTCCGCACCGGCCTTGTCTTCCTCTCCGCACAACGCCACCTTTCAGAATAGCAATCAGTCTGCCTCATTTGGCCTCAGCCTCCATGTGCACCACAGAATACTTCTCTTCTGCTCCCTGAAGACGTCTGGGTTTCCTTCGCAGGCTTAATTCGATATTTAAGTCCCTGGATTCTTTTGTCGAGTCTTGGCTGGCAGAAAAGTCAAGATTAAAAGCAAAGGACGAAGAAAAACAATCGCTGGCACATGCGGAAAACTTGAAATACGATAGATTGAAATCCAGTTTACATGGTTTGTTGAATTTCTCCTCTTCTTCGTCTCTCTCTTTCTCCACAACACACATGTCCAGGAATCTTGTTATGAATTCAGGTTGCCAGCAATGTTTTTGCTGACACGTCAGGAGTGAGTCTGTCTCTGGTTAACTGAAGAAAAAAATAAACCAAAACCAGAAATCTAAGATTTAGAAGAAAGTGTAAAAGAGCAGCTTCAGCTTTAATCAGGGAGCGTGCACATGTTCATTCTACTGTGTGTTCCAGTTGCAGGACTCTTGCATCACGTTGGTGTTGATTCAGCGGCTGAGCTCACGCTGACTCACACAAGGTCTTTAATTATAATCAGCTCCAAAGTTAAGTTTCAACTGGAAATTCAGTTTAATTCGCCACAAACGATTCATTGTCATTGCGTTTCATCGTTTTTGCCTTTGAACTGGGTCGTTTGTATTTAACTCGTATATTTGCCCATTTCTGCTTTAACGTCCACGGCTAACGGCGTACGACGAAGGAAACACACTGATGACCAGTTAGCCAGCCACCAGTGGCAGAAATAAATATAATAAAAGCACCTGTCAAACCAGGAGGCCATCACAAACACGCTGCTTCACAATGGAATCGAACCCTAGCGGCTGAAGTTTCGTGTAAGACGTCAGACTCTCTGAGTTGAGATGACGGTGAGGTCATCCAACAATTTTTTGTTTTTGAAAGTTTTCCTTTTGGAGCTGTAGAAATGATCAGATCCTGTCTCCTCCTCCCTTCTCTTCTCTGTGCCATGTCTTCGTCTTGACACTGTACAGGGGCCAGCGCTCTGCAGCCTCTGTACAGTCCCAGGCCTTGTTAATATTTCAAATGCTTAGAAGCCAGAGCAGACGCCTGGTTTTGTCCCAGTAGGAGACTCCTTTCCTCATTTAACCTCCGGGACCCAATTTCCATACTAACCAGCTCAGCCGAGGGCTGGAGTAGAGACACGCTGATTGTTCCAGTGTGGCTCCATGACTGTGACCGTGACTAGACGGGGTCAGCCAGTACGGGCTTAAAAAAAAACAAATCTGATTCAAAAAGAAAGGATTTTTTTCTTGGTTGATGACGCAAGTAGCTTTAATCTTGTTGTGAAATCCCATCTTTTAAACAGTTGATACGTCATTTGTTATTGTCCTCTTTTGTTGTGTGTTTGACGGTCAAACTGCTGAATCTCAGATGGGGCAGTTGCAGTAAATACAGTTTTTTGTGTGGGTCTGTGGAGAAAAGAGAGTTTATTTAGGCCTATTGCAGCCAGCCACTAGGGGGCGATCAGGGTGATTTGGCATCACTCATCATCATTCGGGAGTTGCGTGGTTCCAGATGTGACCAGTCTTACACTCACACACATGCGTTACATTAGCGCTCGCACTAGCGCTAATGAGGACAATCACAATCCCGGCGACAAGCAACGCATGCTAACAGCTAAAGTGCTAGCGGTGAGTACGATGCTACAAAGAAGTAAATGGGAAATAAGATGCACAGCTAAAGGAAGCTGGATGTGTTTCTCATGACAACCCTGAATGAAATCCTGCAGACGTACAGAGCTGGTTACCGTTCGGCCTGGTCCAGCCGCAGCTTCCCGGGGAAGTTCTCCGTAAACGAGGTGGAAGACGGACAGCCTGCGATGGCCGCTGCGCTCCACACTGGGCGGCAGTGGGGTCGAATCTGACAGGATACTTTCTGAATTGTTTCCATCAACAGTTCTTCACGGGCAGATGGCAGAAGAAGAGAAAAAAGACAGATGGAAAACCTCTTGCTAGCTGTTTCTCCTCCTCAGCAAAGAAAAGCTGAAAATATTTGCCCAAAGAGGCAAGCAGCCTCTTTATGAGAAGTACTTTTTGCTTCCTGTTTGAAAAGGTCTAGAATTTATTGGTTCGGAGGAAATGTGATTTACTTTTAGGGAGAAACCGAGACAGACAGGCTGGTGCGCAGATAACTGATCATCTCCGACGTTATTTGATTTTATGTTTTGGTTGAGCTAAAATTAAACAAGGTTGTCACAAATGATTTTGAAAGGATTGAATGATTTATATGAATATCCAAATGAATCTAGAGTCTTCAGCTCTGGGTCGGTTCGATGGTAAACTCTCGACATGCAGCGTCTGCTGAGCGGAAGATAAAGGACCAAATCCAGCCGAGCGCTCTGAGAACGAGATCACACATTATTCAGCGTTATTCTTAATTCTGCTCTTTCACATTCTAATGAGGTCTCCAGGGAGCGAGTGGCTTCAGGGGTAGAATCGGGGTCAAAGGTCAAAGAGGAGAGGCAGCTCATCACGATGATAATCTCACTCTGTTATTTATGATTTCTGCAGCTCGGACACGTGTCTCTCTGTTTTGATAGGAGGTGTTTTATGAAAGATATTTTATAAGCTAACGGCCTGTGGAGAGTTTGAGAGGTGGCTCAAGTCTTTAACTCATTTGGTTTAAGACTGAATATGAAAATGGACCAAATGACAGAAGTGAAGCCCAATTCTTTAGATCGCCCCCAGCACGTATATGCAAGAGCATGGGCCAAGATAATAGATTTGGAAAAAGGTTGCTGGAACTTTGCTGTATCACATCAACAGAACTCACACACGAAGCGAATGAAAAACCTTTTCAATTTGATTCCGTTACTCAGATTAATTCTCACTTTGAACGCTGCAGAAATAATCAGCTGTTGCCAGAAATAGGGCAGAAGTATATACGTGTGGATTTGTGGAGGATTTATGGCGGTCATTTAGCGCGAGGTTTACAGTCGCTGGAGCTGTGGAGGAAACGCACGGCTGATGAAAAATAGTCTGTCAATCTGTCGGCCCCGGGTAGAACCTCAAACCCCCGAAATCTGATGGTGAGAATGAAACAAGATGTGAAGTGTGAAATATTCCAGTGGTGAAAACGCTCTGCTCCGTCTATCCTCATTATCCAACTCACTGTCGCTCTCCTTCTCTTTTGTCTCACTCTCGTTCTTTCTCTCTTCATCTCTCTCTCTGCCTCGTTCTGTCCGTCTCTCTCTCTCTCTCTGTCTCCGTCTCCCTCGGAGCTGCTGGGAGTCACTCAGCATGGAGCCGGTCCCAGGTTTCACAAAGACAGAGAGAGAGAGATGGAAGAGAGGGTGAGGAGAGTTTGAAAGGATATTCCCTCGCTTCTCAGTTTCCTGCAGTGACTTATTTTCTGAAGATTTGGAGCAAAGTAAGATGAAGCCTTGATTCAAATGAGAGGAGGGGCCATCAAAGTCATTCCAGCTCAAACTCAAACAGCAACAGCATTCTTTGTGCTTGTCATGGAAAGACCTCGGCGCGCGGTTCCGTCTGAAAACATTTAGCAGGTGGCGAATGGCTGGATTCCTAATTTATTTGATTTGACTTCAGTGGAAATGAAAGAGGAGACATTGAATTATGTTTCATGGAAAAGACTCATGGCAATGACTGTGAAGTTTTCAGGGCAGACGTAGAAAAGAGAGCGTGGAGAGAAAGGACGCTCGCTGAGAGAGTACATTCACAAAACATCCTATTTGCCGTCCTTGACAAGTTCATTCTTCTGTAGAATCCCGGGCACCCGTGGTAAGGAAATCTGTTCAGAATTGTGAACGTCCCTAGTGAAGGTAACTGTGGCGCAGCTCGCTAATCACTGCGCAACTCCTGAAAACCAGCGACAGAAAACCAGACTGGTTCTTAGGAAGAAGTTGATTAGAACCAGCTAAGCACTAGCACCGAACAAGCCCTAAGAGAGCACATTGACCACGAGGGCCTCTGTGAGTGAGTGTAAAGGAAGGAGGACTCGTCCCAGCTGGACTCCCTCGGGTCTGAGTGACCGCTCCATCGCTCCACTCCTTCTATTCGGGGGAACTCTCCGCTGACAGAGCCCTGAGCTGCTGCCACGCTGAAGATTTAAACCCTCGGAGTTGCTGCTGCAGCAACGTTCCCTCTCCATGTGGAGATGAGGCCTCAGATTCACTCATTAATCTTCCCCCTAATGAATCTGTTTGGACGGCTCGGCCCAAACTGAGATAAATATCGGCGATCAGAGCTGAGGTCACGCCGCAGCGAGCAGGGCTGCGTCACTGACACCGGGACGCTCGGCCGCCTTCATCCAGGTGCAGCTCTTTTTGCTCCTTTCTGCTGATGCACCTGATCGTCTCTGGCCTCTCGGGGCGAATCCCTCCCGTTAGACGCCGCGCTGCACCCAGAGTTCATTCAAAAGCTCCTGAATGATGAAAGACTGTATTTGTGGAGGTGACTCAAACCGATCCCCTCGAAGCTGTGATGAGGCCTCAGAAGGAAAATTTGGTTGGAAATAAATGTTTTCCTTGTTTGTTTTTTTTCATCAGCCCAACACAGAGCAGCAGAAAGTGTCTGGATCCTTTTTATTTTAGAGACACAAATATTGTGAAGCGCACACCCACACGCAAACACACAAATTAATGCAGGTCCCCATCATTAGCAGAACCACAAGCTCATTCAAGTTTGCACACACACACTGAATACCACAGACAGAATAATAAAAAATACCTCTGCACTCACGCTGGGTTGAGAGCAAAAATAATGACATCTACTGGGAGTCAGCCCTCTGTAACACAAAGACACACACAGGGCTGCACACACACACACACACACACGTCGATACAGCTCCACAGCTCCCCTGCTCACGCGACGCACGCCCGACCGGAACATTTAGGTTTCACCTGTGGAGCCTGATGTGCTTCCAGAGCTGTTCCTCGGCTCGGGAAATAAATCGAACCTCCATAAAAACACATTTGCAGAATGCTGCCGGAGAAACATCTGATTATACAGCGTTCCAATCGGTGTCCGGTCTATTTTTTAATTTTACGAGCCCAGCGTTCACTGCAGTGCTGGTGCCTCTCCCCTCCCGGTGCCTCCAAAACGCCGAACGAAATTAAGTATTCCCAACTGCAACGTAAAGATAAGGATTCACCGTCCGCCGGGGGATAATCTCCTGATTCTGTGTTGTGGAGCAGCCGGGCAGCGCGGGGCGGGAAGCTCGTGGTAATCGTTTAAAAGTCCCATTTCCTGGCGATGAGACAGACTCAGGGCTGTGGGATTTTCCAAATTACTACACCTGAGAGAAGCCGGGGTCACCGACAAGAGCGCGCGCGAGTAAAGCTCTTCCCCGATTGAGTGGCTGGGAGATGCCGAGGCAGGAGTTCAGAGCTGGGATGGATCGGATGTTTACCAGCTTCACCTGCATGTGTCTGTCGGCCGGTTTGTTTTTCAGAGGGATTACGCAAAAGCTGTGAAACAGATAATAGCGGGGATGAGGTGGAGGCCTGGGAGCAACCTGGGGAATGTTGGTGTAGCGTGTTTGCAGCTTCGTAACAAAGAGGAACAGTTGAGAAAAATAATTTAGGTCACCAGGCCCTTTGTTTTTAATCTCTGTAAGAACTAGACAACCTTCGGTGGAGGGATCAGGCTCCTGAACACCTCATCAGCCCCAGGTTAGATAGATCTTTGCATTTACCTTTTTAAGACTTCTGGTCTTTTCTCGTTGTTTGATCATATAAATAAACCAGTGTCAGAGTTCAGTCTTGACCTTGGGAGCAGTAAAGAAATAAAGACTTTAGTTCAATGGCTGTTGTGCAGCTTCTCTGTTAACTTACATGTCATGGAACTGTTTGTTTATTTGCAATATACACATACACGTGCACTCGATGCTCCAAAGTTCTTTTTTATTTAGCGTAAAAAACGTGAATTTCCAGTAGATGTCAGGGTCATGATTCTCAGCCCCTCGTCTGGGGCCAGATCAGGAAACACTTAATCCTGCTTTTTTCCCATAATGCAAGCAGAAGCATCTTTTTTTAAGTAGACACGCCCACTAGATCTCCCTCCTGTGCGTGTGCGCTTTCGAAGGTCTCACCTCCAGCGTTCAGTCTGATCACTCTGCTGTCTCCCGCGGGGTGAGGCTGCGTTTTGATCCCCTCTGCGAGACCCTGCATGCTTTAGAATGAGATGAGCAGAGGGTCCTGCAGCGGAACATGCACTGCTAATACTGCAGTACTCACAGAGGAACTAAATACTTCAAGCGATCATGTAGCCATCAAGTACTTTCCCCAGTATGACCACTGAGCACTCATTATAATACGTCACTGATGGCTTATATAATAATGATTTTATGAATATGGAGTGCTTGTACAGTGATGTGATAATAAATCCTGAGGAGCCAACTCATGCAGTAACACATATTGAGTACTTGTATAGTTATGTAGCAATCAAGACAGAGTACTTGTGTAATAATATAGCCGTAACTTTAATTCTGACATGATCGTGGAGGAAGTGTGTGTGTGTGTGTGTGTGTGTGTGGGTGTCA
Source organism: Pseudorhombus dupliciocellatus (assembly GCA_016785235.1). Taxonomy (NCBI): domain Eukaryota; kingdom Metazoa; phylum Chordata; class Actinopteri; order Pleuronectiformes; family Paralichthyidae; genus Pseudorhombus; species Pseudorhombus dupliciocellatus. The sequence goes on along the minus strand of JAFBJW010000359.1, from coordinate 2,949,387 downwards.
GCCACAAACAAAGAGGTTAAATAAGCCAAATAAACCAAGAAAGCCTAATCAAGCAAAAGAAACTTTTCATTCTTCATGTGTATGAGTAATTCTCTATATATCGCTCGCAATCAGCAAATTTAACCGTTTCATTAAGTGTTTTCAGGCCTCGTTAAAGTCCCACTGTGTGTGTGTGTGTGTGTGTGTGCAGGGTACAGACTGTGCTGCTCTGACTCAGCAGACGAGAGTGGGACTGAATGTTAAAATGACTAAATGCTAAATGCCAGCTCAGTAATGAGAAAGTGTCTGAGGCCGTCAGCGGCCGCCCGGACCAAATGCTCCACTTTGATTAAGACGGCTGCGTCTCCTGCGTCCCACCAAACAAACTGCGACTCTTAAAAAGGTCAAGATTCCAAAGAAGTGAGAAATATTTGTTCATTTGCTTGGCCGACACCTCGGACTCGCGCAGTGTTTTCGTGTGTTTTACAGAGTTAATGTGTGAATACTTTTTCCCCGACAGCCTCGTTCTGCCGAGGACGGGAGAGTGTGCTTTCTAAAATAATCTGTGGTCCTGTGCTGAGAAACAATAAGAGCTCTCTTAATTCTTGACCTTGTGAAAATTACTGGTATTAGACGTGTTATCATGTTAAAGTGAAAACCCTCAAAGCAAACAAATGTCTGCAGTTCCAAATGTGAAACAAGTAAATTGTCCTTTAAAGGATTAGGTTTCTGTACTAAGAAATATTTTTAAAACGAATGAATACTTAGAGTATTTTTTAGTCGTGCTGCTCTCCTCGGTGCTTCTCAGAGTTTCTCATTAACATGGAGACCTGCAGCTGGACGCAGGTGAAGGTCTGAGTCCTGGCTGATGAGTGTGTGAGAGGCACGCTGGGTGTGTGTGTGTGTGTGGCTGTCAGTTTATCACACACACACACCCACACACTGGCCTGATGCTGTTTTCCGGCCTCTGTCCTTGTTAATGTGACCTGGTCAAAGTCACAAATCTCCCTCCAGCTCATCACAGAGAGGAGAACTGCAGTCAATCTGCAGCCGTTCGCAGCATCAGTCCCGTCTGAGTTGAGGAAGTTTCATCGTCGTGCATGGTTTGGGTGCGAACTGTGGGAAACATGTTCCACGATCAGTTCTGCAGGTTCCACTTTACCCACTTTGTTTCCTTAATGGGTTTTAGAGCAGATGCCATCCAGTTAATGAAGATTCAGTTTTTAAGTGGACAGCAATGATCATAAGAACCAAAAAACTTTGATGATCTGAGGCCTTATGTTGACATGCAGTCTGTATTATTGCCCTAAGCACAGTGAAGCTCCACTAACTCCCTGGCCTGGTTTGAAAAGTCTCTGGTAAACTGTGTCAACCTCCCCGACTGGAAGAGTTTCCTCTCAATCCAACATTCCCTCTTTAACATAGCACGCTGCTCCTGCTGTTGCATCATGCTGTGATTGATTAGTGGTCGGTTGCATGTAGGACAACTTCGTCTGTCCCTCTGCGTTGCGTCCCCGGAGAGGCCGTTGCAATGAATTGTTTTCATGAATAACTGAAAACTGAGCTCACTCTGCCCTGTTCTCCTCTGCTGTATTGTCTTATTTCATTCGGTTTGAAAGAGCCGCGCAGATCATTTACAGTATTTCTTTAATTCTCTGTTGGGGTTTTTCCACCGAGCTGGTGCTAGTGCTAGTTCCTGGCTAGTGCCTGGTTTGGAACTGGTTCTTTCCGTTTCCACCAAGAAAGAACCCACTGTTTTGGGATTATTTTGTTGCCGATATTCTTTTTCCGTGTCTTTGTGCACGATCGAGCGATTTTCATGTGAGTATCCCAGCAGCGAACTCCCGACCCGGTCGGCACCAGGCCCGTTTTTTTTCTTATCAAAGCTGAGGAAGCGACTCTGATTTTGCGGGCAGCGTGGAGCCTGTGATGAATCTCTCGATTTCTTGGTGTTGTTTGGATGCGCTGGTCGCCCCCTGCCACTGTTCAGCATTCACGTGATCTTTCAGTCAATTAGTCATGAAGTTGAAAAGAAACATTGACGGAGGATGTTGTTTTTTTTTTTTTTTTTCTTCCCTCTCGGAGCGACTGACCCAAATCAGCTTTTCAAAAGACGTGACACAGAGGCAGCGACCGAGAACGCAGGAAGCAGGCGGAGATGAAAGTTTCCTGCTGGTTTGCATAGGACTGGAGTTTACTGTTCATTTCAGACACACACACACACACACACGACTCACTCTGCTCTGTGACGAGAAGAAAAACCTCATTAAGATCAAAGACTTGTTTCTTTTAATTACTCTGCTCTTTTACTGTTGCTACAGCCCCATCCTGCCCTCACACACACACACACACACACACACACACACACTGACACACACAAACATTAACCAAAGCAGAAAACTAATTAGACTGGTTATTTTTAAACCATGGTAACTCTGAGAGTCTCTCTCTCTCTTTTTCTGTGTGTGTGTGTGTGTGTTCTCAGTTTACAGCAGTTCTGAATCGACCATGTTGATTTCCTTTGTCGTCGTATATTGTTTCTAACACGTCAGGTGAGGGGGTCACAGTGCTAGCTCGGCAACAGGGTCGGCTAAGCAGGGAGTTGCCTGGGGCCCCTGAATCATTAGTAACACACTTACACGGATTTGGTTTGCTATAGGGCCCCCAGATTCTTCTTGCCTGGGGCCCCTTGAAACACTTTGTCATGTGATATAAACAGCTGTGTTTTCCATGTATTAGCTGCAGAAATGTTATTGTGGGGGAGGGGCATTGTGGGTCCCTTGTGAGACCAAATCATGGGATCATTCCTGAGATTCAATAGCCTTCCATATCTAAAGATGTAAAAGTTTTGGCCTTCAACTGACAGCTTTCACAGAACAATAAACACACATACTTTGGGAATTCAAATCTTCATATTTGTATTTCAGGGCTTTAACATGTCTGCGTCTCCAGAGCAGGTCAGAGCAGGTTCTGTCAAACTTTTCTTCTCAGACTCGTGCTGATGTGGGAGAGGCTGGGTGGAAAGAGAGGACAGCAGACTGCGATGCTCTGACTGATTCCACCGTGGCTTCGCTTCACTTCTGCACAGCGTTGCTCCTCACCGCGCGTGAGCAGCGACTCGTCTCAGGTGACTCTCACCTGACAGTTGTGTGGGTTTTCAGCCTGGTTTCGTTTGTTTTGTTAAAGCTGCTGCAACTGAGGAAGAAGAAGAAGAAGAAGAAGAAGCATGAATCTGATTATGCCGCATCACAAACTGTCCCCGAACACCAAAACGACAATGTGCAGGTTCTTTGTACTTTGCCAAACAAAGGCCTGGCTCCCTCTGTCGTTCGCCACTGTGATGCCAGCGCTCGTCTGCGTGTGTGTGTGTGTGGCATGTAGATGACACACCTGCCACTTCAAAGCTGGAGCCAGATGTGAGAGCGCTGTGACTGGCTGCACAGGGACCCACAGATGGAGGCGCCCGCTCCGTTCAGCAGCATTATTCCCACTCATTAAACATGCAGCGGCATAATGGCGGCGGCTCATTACGATGCTCTGAACCGCACTCGACCCCCTTGTCTTGTCACCTGTGCTCGCCCTTTGATGCTCCGACCTGCGGCAGCCATTTTGCTCTTCAAATAAACATCTGGTTTGAAGCGTTTCGGGACTCTCGGGTGTTTTTCGAGCTTTTGCTGCGAATGAGTGGGACGGGCTGGCGTGTTGGTTCAACACAGGCAGGCGGAGGGGCGGCTCTGATCTTCTTTGTTGATGCCGCAGGTAAAAGCGTGGGGTAAGAATTAACATCATATTTCACTTTCCTCTGGAGATATTGTGATGTGTTCAAAGTCAATTCAGGATTCAAGTATTAATATCTAATAGGAGGAGCAAAAGGAGAAAGGAAAACAATCATTTAATCACGTTTCTGTCTTTAGTATTTCTATTTATATTGTTTAATATTTATTCAAACTGTACAAGCACCTTTTACTTTTTGGGACAATTATACTAAAAAGATGTTATTTGTATTGTTCAATTTTATCTCCGGTTCACAAACCTCCATCTGGCCCCGACCCCCGGACGAGGCAGCTCATGAATTATTTCCTGATTCGTTGATGTGTTCCACCGTCGGTCTGCTTCTCTGCATTTGGCATCATTTCCTGAGCAGAATAATGCATCATGGGAGGTTTAGTCAGACTCACTGGGACCTTGTTTAGTCGACAGATCATTTCTCCCTCCCTCCTCCGGACCAACTCCTCTCCCTCGCCACAGTCACGTATTCGTTTTTAACACCACAAACCACTTCCCATTTCAGGGTTGATAAAGCTGCAGAGCTGTTCCTCTCAGGAGCACGCGCGCGCGCGTGTGTGTGTGTGTGTGTGTACTGTTTTCTTATCCATTAATGCTTAATATCACTGGCAGAGGGCACGGCTCTGCATTTCTTCATTTCCTCTCCTGCAGCTTCTGAGTGCTGAAACATCTCTGATTAAAGTGGTGACACGATTTAAATCATCCTGACTGATGACATCATGAGAGGCTTGCACACACGTCTGCAAATAGATTTCATGTTGAGGTCTGAATCGCTGTAACACCTAGATGTAAATGTGCCCTGAGGATAGGTGTGTGTGTGTGTGTGTGTGTGTGTGTGTGTGTGTGTGTGTGCGTATACAGGAATCCCATCTCGACTAGAACAACAGAGTTTTCATATTTGTGCCAGGTATTAAAACCATAACGCTGTCAGGTCGAGCGTCTTATCCATCAAGTGAAGGAAATCAGACAGGTAGAAAACGAGGTGGGAATGACACGTCTCTCACACACACACACACGCACACACACACACCCACTCTGTGTTTCAGCCGTTCTTTGGCTGGCAGTACCTGGGGTTGCTCTCTGCATGAGCTTTTCACACCTCCTCTCTCTCTGACTGTGAGCAGCACTGATCTGATGGGCAGAGAGAGAGACAGACAGATTTCAGACAGACTGTGAGAAAGAGAGAGAGAGGGGGGGGGGGGGAGAGAGGGAGAGAGTGATTGTGCAATCATGCAGATAGTTGGTCAGAGCCAACCAAGCAAAGAGCAGCGCTGAGACAAAGAGACAGACTCTGTGGGAGTGGTGCCGAGACCTGAATTTTTATTTCACCCCGACTGGCCGTCTTCGGTCAAACATCAAACTGGGAGCGATCCGGCCGAATATCAGGAAACAACCCGTCCTCTGCGCTAACCTGACAGATGAATCATTTAACTGTGGTCCCTCTTAGTGTTTCCTAAATTGGCAGACACACTTTAAATAACTGATGCTTTTATCTTATGTTTGAGGTTGGATTCATAGACCGTGGATAATACCTGGGGCTGGAGTTCTCTGAACCTTCTGTAGGAGCTGCTAGAGTGCAGATATTACACCCTTTCTCCTCCATGTTAGCCGATGGGACCAAATGTTTTTAAGGTTGTTCCTGTCACACAGATAGTTGTTTGGTTGGTTTTAATGTAACTTGATGATGCAGATGAAGGTGGAGATCATGTCATGTCGGTGGCTACACAGTACAAAGACCCCTGCTCCGATTTTGGCTCCAAGTGGCATTAAAACCATGACACAAGACTTGCATATAAATTAAAAATTGTATGGAACCCAAAACACTTCCATTCATATTGGTTTAGGTAGATTCATTTGTCCACAAATTGGAATGTTGCTGGTTATCCGGTCCTCTTGGGAACACTGAAACCCAAAGTGCAGCTGATGGGACGGACCTCAGCACGTGTGATGTAGTGAGTGCTTTGACTGATTGAATGTTTTTACACAAACAAACTCCATAAAGACCAGTTCCACTCCGTGGTCCTCGTCATTTCTGCATTTAGCTGCTGCAGCCGAGCCTTTTATCTGCCACATTAGAACCACCTGTTGAAAAGCAGAGTTATCACCACTGCTGTGTTTATTCATGCAGGAGGTTGAGAGTTCACCGTTCATCACCGTTCATCTCTGACCGGTCAGTTACTCAGCCTCGCTCCTCTGATTCACATGGAAAAATCTCATTTCCAAAATGCCTCACAGTGATCAGTTTTTAATTCCAGAAAACCTGAACCACAACAAGAAGCGGATGAAGCGAGGGAGGTAAAAGGTTGAATTGTCCTGCTGTCGTTTCAATTAGAGATAAAGGAGAGCAGTATTTTTTGACAAGAAAATGTCAGAGGATATTACGATGATGCGCTGTTTGAAAACATGCGGTAAGAACGAAAAAACGATTCAATATTTGATTGACTTTGAAGAGAGAGAAGAAAACGGCCTGTGATTTTTCAAAGACAGAGGTGAGCGACGGAAAGATTAAAAGATTAACGCGGAGAAAGTGAAAGCAGAGAGATAATTGAAATGGCGAGAAGCCAAAGAGCTTCCAGGAGAAGGTTGGTGGATCAGCGGCTCGGTGAAGGAGAAGACGCGGGGACGACTGCTCGACGACCACAGACGTTCCAGTTCAGCCTCTTTTTACGGTTCAGCTCCAAACAAAGTCTGCGGCGCAGATGTTGAGGCGCATGGACATGAAAGGAAGGAGACGTGTAAAGTCTAGAAACATGAAAGTTTAAAAAATGATTCGTCATCATGAAGCTGAACATGGATGATGAGCTCACACACACACACACACACACACACACACACACAGGCTGAGACGTCCCGAGCATCCTCAGTGTGCCAGGCTCTTCCTCCAGGGTGAGTTAGTGGTGCTTTTAAGTGCAGACATCAAAGAGGCCTGTACGGGTATAAATAGGCTTTAGGGCTGAAAAAAAGTTTTAGTTGTCATGAGTTTTATACCCAGTCGGTTAGACAAGGTCATGCATTGACTCACTGGCTTCTGCCTAACCCCCCCCCCCACACACACACACACACACACACGAGTACATGCACACATGGCTTTAATACTGCACCAGCACCATGAAAAGCCATTTTATCATTTAATACTTTGGTGCAGTGCCCGTTCTAAACCTGTCTGTCTGGAATGGGCCGTGAGCAGTTTTGTGTGTGCTGAGGCTGGTTGCAGCTTTTTCTTTCTGAAATGGAAGAAAGGACCTGCAGTAATTAAACTGTGTTGGAGTTCAGGGAAGGACCGGAGCATCAGTTGTGGGTGTTGCTGCTGCAGAGTCACTGCTGGTCACCTCAACTTCCCACGAAAGAGGGATATTTACCTTTAACTGGCCATCTACTCATGATTTGACATACGCTGCCTTCGCTGTTTATCCTCCTCCTCCCCTTTATCTTGTGCTTCATGTGTTTCATGTACTGCTTTGTTATTGTGCATCGTGTATCATGTATAATGGCAATCTCTTCCTATTTTTCCTCATATCTTATGTTGCATGTTCACTTATCTACAAATTTGACAGATTTTTTTAATGTCGTCCTTGCTGCTGCAGCACGAGGAATCTCCTGAATGTGGGAGCAATTTATCCACAACCAGATAGTTTAATAGTTTGGACACACACACGCTCGCCTGGTGTATAAATACCAAACAGACCTCGTCACATTTTCCAAACATTAGCAACGTTCCTGCCAGTTCATTATTTTTCCGTCAGAGGCCTGGCACTGGCGTCCAGGCTGGTGCCGGGGAGCAGGTGACTGGTGGGGGGGACACGTGTCCGAGCTGGCAGAGGAGGCAGAATGTGGAATTGGGGAATGTAAGGCAGGAGCCAGCGTTTGGAGGAGCACACATGCTACTTCAATCACACTCAGTGATTGAGCCGCTCTCTCACACTGTGCGTCATCATCCCAGCTCTGGGCTTCTGTAATGCATCCTGACACGTTCCCTGCATTCGCTCTGTGGGACTCGAACTGACGCTCGGTGCTCGTCGCCTCGTTTGAGGCTCGGCCGCTCGTCGGCGTCTCTGTGATGTCTTCGAATCAGTGAAGCTGAGGAACATGGGATTTGTGGAGGGAACAACGCTGAGCTGACACCAGTCTGACCTCTTCCGGTCTGCAACGTCAGTGTCCATGATTTCACCGTGAAGAAAAACAGGAGTTTGAAAGCATTTACATGAGAAAATTACCTACGTACCTTCACATCTTCTCTGCTCTGTGCCGGCTGTGGGCGATGAGATGAGAAAGAATCATACCAGAGACAAAAAAAAAACGAACAAAGAAACAATGCGAGAGGTAGTGGACGTGAATGAAAGCATCTGCGATGGAGATAAAGGAGGGGATTTTCTAAAGCTAACAGCTGGCTGCGGTTCTGTAATTTTATTCTATTCATCCGCACGTATCGGTGAGCCGCGGACACACTGATGACAACAGGCCGAATGTAAATGCTCTGGACTGTGACACACAAATCCCACGTAGGATGTGATCAGAAAGAGGAAGAGGAGACAGGTGGAGAAGGCGACTCTTCTTGGTCCCCTGCTGACAGGAGGCGTCGCGCAGAAGGAGATTTCCTGCCAGGATTTCCCCGAGAAAGGTGTTGATGTTGAGGTGGAGGGGATGAAATTCGGGACTAGAAAAACAACACTAATTAACTGCGCTGAGAGAGAGAGAGAGGCGGTGTCAGAGGAGGACGAGTGACTGTGGTGGGGAAACATCTCCAAACAGGTTTCACCGGAGAGTTCATGTCCTGTCTCGTCTTCTCGAGGGTCGCATAATTAAAGTTACTGGTAGTTTTGGGGGTAAACAAACAAACAAACAAACAAACAAACAAACAGCTCCCCGGCAGAGGGAATTATGGTTCAACTTCATAGAAGCTCAGTATTTCTGTGGTGATATCTGGAATGTTTTTGCTTCATTTCTTGAGAGTGGGAGGAAGCTGAGACGCAGTCATCCGTCTTTATTGACAGACTACGGGTGAGAAGATGAGTCATGGAGACGGCACAGTGTTAGAGTGGTTGGAGTTTCACCTCCCCTCTTGTTCTGACCTCCTCTCCTCTCCTCTCCTACCTCAGGCCCGTCATGGCTGTACACAGACAACAGAAGGAGCCCCAGTGGCAGCAGCCTCGTCCTATCTGTGCCCGGGCATCATCACTACATTGTGCCGTCTCTCTCTCTCTGCAGCAGCAGAAGAGGAGATTACTCTGCTCACATCAAACGAGGTTTGTCTAACTTGGGTCTGGCGATGTGCTGGTGGAGCGAGTCCTTGGAGCAGCCTTGCTGTTCTTATCTCTCCCCAACAGACTCTTTTCTGTTTTCTGCTGCAACACAACTGGCTGCCGGTAACACTGACGCATGCATGCACGGCTCTGGCCGGGCAAATGTGCACGCAACAGACACCAGTGCATATTCTCTTATGAGAATACGCACACACACACACACACACACACACAACATTGAGGCAGCTCTTTTTCTTCTTCTTCTTCTGATATTAGTAGAATTTGTTCTGCTGAGTGACTCTCTCTCTCTCTCCAGCGTCTGCTCGGAGCCGAACCTGCTTCACTGAATATTTGAAATGGATTAAACGACTTTCCACGGACTCACACTTGCAAAAAGAAACGCTGCTCTTCAGTTCGATGTTTAATATTTGAACCATGCCAAAGTAGGAGCAGAAACACTGAAGAGGAGTTCTGGGGGAAATCTGAGGTGAGAAGATAGACTGTGGAATCTACCAAGTCATCAATATTATGTGATGCAAATATTAATATATGAAGTGAACATCACAAATATTATCGATCACAATATTTATTTTCATACTCTGAGGTCCCATCACGTCTGTCCAGCTGCCCCTCAACTCCCCAATATTAGATCATTTGATTACAATACATTATATTTATCATAATTACTATTTCTTCTATGGAGAGGAGCCAGTTGAGGTATCTGATGCCACTGGGACGCCTTCCTATGGAGGTGTTCCTGGCACACCCAACTGGGAGGAGACCTCGGGATAGACCCAGGACCAGGTGGAGGGATTACATCGCCTCTCTGGCCTGGGAGCGCCTGGAATCCCCCAGTCAGAGCTGGCCAATGTGCCCGGGGAAAGAGAGGTCTGTTACCCTCACGACTCGACCTCAGATAAGCGGACGACGATGAATGAAACTATTTCCTGTATTTAATCCACACAAAATCCAAAGAATATAACCAACATCTCTCGGTTTTACAAGGGAGTCTGTTGCAGTTGCCAGTGCAGACTCTAAACTTAATGCCCCGAGTCAACTGATGGTCTGACACATAATCCCCTGTGCTACAGAGAGCTGTTATTTCTGTGGATTTAACAAATGGGATCCAGCATATTAGTAAGTGATCTAAAGAGATGCTGGTGTTAGAGGGAACCAGCGAACTGCTGCTTTCCTCTCGTCCCTGGTCTTTAAGTCTCCCTCCATCCAGATTTAACAGACAGATGGTGACGGCATTAGTCGTCTCATCAAATCTCCACCAGAGCGTTGGAGTAAGACGTAAAATAAATAAATAAATAAATAAAATCAAGTTGGTTCAATAGTGTCCACAAAAAAATCAGATTATCTATCTATCTATCTGTCTTACTGGTTAATGTGGGTCCACCCTGGGATGCTGGTGCCCATGTGACCGTGTGCACCTCTGTTCTGTTGTTGATGATGGAAGATGCTCCTGATTGATTTTTGATGAATTTCTCTTTAAACTGGCAAACAACGCGTCCGAGTCCATCTGCTGCCATCATGTGTGATATCATCACTGAAGATGAATGACATCATTCCAGACGCAGCCATGTCACCAGCCCCCCCCCACCTCCACCACCACCACCACCACCACACACACACTTCACACTTCACAGATCAGATCAGCTTTGTTGGCCTCGTTCATTATTTCCAAACTCCAGAGAACGTTTGTGTCTCATCTTCTCTGAACTTCTTCAAACCGAGCAACATGAGCTTCAGATTCTTCCTCCTCCTTCCTCCTGGTGGTGATGTCACTGCACACCTCTGTCACCAGCTGTTGTTGTTGTTGTTGCTGACCTTGGCCGTCCCGCTCAATGGATGATGCTCAGTACTCCAGGAGATTCTTTCTCTTTCAGGACGTTTCACGTCAGCGTCTGTGTCCGACTCGGATCGATGTGTCGGCGGCTCTCTGGTCTCCACGTTCACTGCACTCCGTGACCTTGTTTGGATCAGTTTTATTGTTCATCATTACAAGAAACATGATATCCAGTTCATCCCATTCTAAAGAAAATCTTCTAAATTCATAAATCAGTGTAACATGAGGTGGCAAAGGTAAATTCAGGGATATTTAAGCATATAGTTCATTTTATTTTCCTTAAACCAGTGCAGTAAATATCAGAGTTATTTAGTAAACAGCAGTTTTAATTCTGAGGGTCGTGGATCTGATCGTTAACCAGCTCTGCAGCTTCTCTGCAGCACATCAGAGCCACAGTGACCCCTAGAGGTGAGGCCCTCACATCACCAGCTCACTGTGTATAGATGTAGAGTTATACACACAGTTCTTTGATTGTGCTACGAGGAGATATTTATCACTGAGAGGATTAAAACAGCACCAGAATTCAGAATTAAAAAGTTTCAGATGTTATCACCAGAGTGTAAACGAAAGGATTCTTTGACAACGGTTTAGTTTCTCTGTGAAAATACACGACAGGCCCGTTCATTCACAAATCCCCGTCAGCCAGAAGGTAGATAAACTTTGTCCTTGGCTTCGTTTCAACATCTCCGTCCTGTTTTGATTCCAAAAGTCACCGAAGGCAAACACGGGAGAACAAAGTTGACTCTAAAGCAGCCGTATCTTTCAGCTCCTGTCAGAACCTCAACCATCATGGCCGCCGGGTCCACCTCCGCGCTGCTCCTGCTGTCCTCCCTCTTGTCGGCTGTGCGCGGCGAGGGTTTCCCACTGACGCCGGCTGAGCTCGCCCCCGTCCCCTGCAACGACAAAGCGGTGGAGAAGCTGTCCCGCCTGGCGCTCACCTACATCAACGAGGACCGCGGCGACGGCTACAAGTTTGCCCTCAACCGCATTGCAAATGTGCACTTGCAGGCCCAGGTTAGTGCAAACAGAGTGGCTCCTGGGGGTGGGGGGGGCAGGGCAGATGCAGCCCTGGGGGGGGTGTTTTATTGCGGCAGTGAGTGATTTGTGTTTGTTCCACACAGGCTGTGGTGTGTAAAGGTTATTTTCCCCGAAATACCCAAACATCTGAGGGCAGAGAGGCACACGCTGGTGGATGTAACCAGCCGTGGCCAATCTGGGTGTCAGCGGGACTCCATTTGATAAGATTTATGTTTTGTTAGCTGTGACTGTGCACAGTCAGATTTTCCAATCTGGAATCCTCCTCTGATGTCGTCACAATGAGCGGGCCGTGTCTCTCCGGAGGGAAACGAGGGTCAAATTCAACTGTGCTTGTCAAGGACTCGTCGCCCGTCGCCGCCGTGAAACACAGCTGCGGGTGCACTGGTGTAAAACCGGCAAACACCCTTAAACGATGAATATTTGCTGTATGCATTTTGCCGGCAGCGTCGCTTTCCAATAAACGTGACGTGGAAATGGACGCTGGTAATGTGCTGTCGTGAAACGAGAAGCCGTCCTCCGTCACGCCTCATGAAAAAGGCTTTTTACCGACGCGACAGTTCATAAAGTCCAGGTCATTCCAGTCCAGCACCGCCGGGACAAACCTCGCACAACAGGGCTTCATGAACTCCATGCTGTCAGCCGCTGAAGGCTGCTGGAGCCCGACTGTGGGACGGATCGAGTTTTAAGAGGCTCAGCTCAACTTCATGACCTGAAAAGGCCCCGTTACACCTGCTCGACGTGTTGACATTTGTTTTCGGTGCCGCAGCCCGGATCAATACTGAACTTGAGTGGCACTCAGTCGAGCGCAAACTGTCTCCGATGGCCCGAGTCCCTTAAATTCTGTCTTGTCATGCGTGTGTGGACACGGTTCGTCTCAGCCACACGTCTGTGTTGGTTACACGTCTCCAGCCTCGTCTGTCAACAGCTGCCGCCGAAATGCATGAACCACTGACTTTAATTCTCTAGATCTATTTACACACTCCCCAAAATATGCCTGATGACCGTTTCCATCACGGTCTGTGAGTCCTCACCTGGAAATGTGAGGAAGTGATAAAACTTTCCCGACGTGCTCCTCCCTCCAGATACACGCACGGATCTAATGGGCCTGTTCATGGGCCATGTCTTCTCCTGATGTCAGGTTTCCTGGAAGACTGCTCTGCAGTTTTTGTGTCATCTCGCTGAAAGATGTCGCTCTGCGTTAATTTAACCGAGATCCATGAACAATTCCCTGAGAGATGAGCGAACATGTCGAAAACAAACAAACAAACAAATGGATAAAAAAAAATAACTCATCCACGGGCTCTCAAAGCTGAACAAGCGAAGGAAATTCGAACTGCGCAACATTTTGTTGTTTTTATGCTCCTCGTCTCTCCACGTTTGTGTTTGCTCTGCGCTCAGGGCCCAGCAGGCAACGTGTACTACCTGGACCTGGATGTCCTGGAGACCAAGTGTCACATCCGCAGCCCGAAACCATGGAAACGATGTGACGTCAGACCGTTTATGGAGACGGTGGGACACCCACACACACACACACACACACGTGTACTTTGTACCCTGACTGCCTGACTGTAAGAATCCCCAACACTGCAGCAATGTAGTTTAACTGCATTAAATATTGGAGGCATCGTGGTTTACATTCTTATCCAAAAAGGAACAAAGATACAGTAATTAGAATTTACATTAGTTTAACTCTTGTTTTTGAAATCATTTATTTATTTCTTTGACTTTATTTCAAAGATCTTTGTGTTGAATTTTTTTCTTCTTTTCAGCAAATCTCGGGCAACTGTAACACGACCATCCTTCACACGCCCGAGGGCTTCTCCTACCTCTACAGCTACGACTGCACTCTGGTGCCAGGTAACGTCAGCACATCCAACACTTCTCTGCAAACTGGGCACAGTGGAAGCTGTGTGAGGAGCTTAAAAACATTTTACCACACAATACTGTCAACCCCCCCCAGAATATACTATGTTGTATAGATGATATAATTTTTTGTTTGATGGGTGTTTTGGGGCCAAATTGAAGAAGAAAATACTCAGAATAATCAATGAGAAGGCAGTGATGGTATTATGACAGTAAACTTTTACGTTTTTAAGTTTAAATATGTAACATAAATATGTATGTTAGTTATAAAAAGTAATATATCTAAGGTTGTAACTTAATTTATCTAGAATTAAGCTGTTCAAGATATTTCCTCCTCCAAAATAAAAAAAAAGTTTATGTTTATTAAAACCCCGAAAGATGAACCATTTCCTTATTTGTGAACTCTAATCTGCTCCGGATTCTATCATTTCATTCCACCTCCAGCGTAGCTGTTCATTCCTCATGTGTGTCCCCTGCAGATCCCCCAGAGAAGCTGCAGCAGGTCTGTCCCACCTGTCCCCTGCTGCTGCCCACAGAAGACCCGCGGGCTGTGCACGCAGCCCAGGTCACCCTGGCGTCCTACAGGAGACGCTCCACGCTAGGCGCCGGTCTCGGGGTGAAGAGGATCACCCGGGCCGCGGCGCAGGTTCAACACCCAGGACACACAGCTGTGAACTTTGATGAGAGGCTCAAAGCTCGCAGGGCTGGTTCCATTCCCCTCACACCACAGTGTGTTTATTGGAAAATAACACTGGAGATTAATCTCTGGGTGTTAATGAGCAGACGTTGGACTGCACCTCTGAGCCTCTGCGCTCCAGATGAGGAGCATTTACTGCTCCACAAAAACCATAATGATGCAAGAGTCTTGCAAAGGTTGCAGAGGATTACTGACGGCAACTCCGACGTGACTGTCTGGCCGGGCGAGGGAGAAGCAGAATGGTTCACTTGGGGCCTGAAAAATCATTGTATTGCTCCTGTCCAGCTCTGGCGACGTATCTGATGCTCTCACTCCAAACTGGGCACAATTAGGCTGCAGCACGAAGTCTCTCCGCCTCTGAATCTGACTGCAAATGGGATTCCTGTGCTCATTTGTGTAATTTACGCTTTCCTTGTTATTGGATTTTCTCTCAGGTTGTGCCGGAGAAAGCCAGTTTTGTGGAGTACACCGTCCAGGAGTGTCCAGAGGGAGTGACGGACAGAGGCACCTGCCGGGCACAGTCCCTCTTCGCTGACACTGAGGTAGAGGAGGACGTGTTTTCAAGACTGGACACTTCCTAACACATTAACCCAGGAGATGAAAGCTCTTTTCTTATATTTCTCCCCTCACACAGTTCATTAATCCTATATTTACTAACAACTGTTGCACATGCACAAAAAATAATTGGGCCTAAAATTATGGATTTAGTTTTAGTTTGTTAAGTTTAACTCATGTCACACTAAAGTTATTTGATTTATTCAGCGTGAGAATTCATATGATCTTACACAGAAGTTTAAACACAAAGTCAACATTTCTAATTATTTTGGGAGCGTTTCAGTTTTAATTTCAATCCATCAACATGAACACGACAGCAGCAGACGCCGACACAAAGGCTCAGTAATATCACTGAAGGTGGAGCATTAATTTAAAGTGATAGATCGCAGGGACAGCGGTCTGACACTGTTATGACATTAATTCATGTTGTTCTAGAAACACAAATAAACATCGATCCTCCGGCATCTTGTTTACGTCGCTGCAGCAGCTCCAGGAAGTGCTGCTTGACGGCATGACAGATTAATTTCTACTTTTAAATGCGAGCGCTGCAGTAATTGATTCTTTTATCAACGAGGCCCCGGCACGTCAGCTCCTCCTTTTAATTTTCATGTTCCTCTTACCCCTTCTGCCGCTTTTATTTTTAACACGTAAAACGAAATTGAAGAAATAAAACGATCTTTTCTCAGACGGCAGGTTTCTGTGCGGGAGCCGTGCGAGGACACATGAGCGTCCACCCTGAGGTTCAGGTGTCCTGTGAGATGTTCAAAGTCCAGGTACGAGACACAGTGAATGAATGTTGACTTTCAAAATGGCAGCAGCCAGTGTTTTTTTGTTTACTTGGCAGCGCCCCCTGCAGCCACGCATGGTGGCACCGTTGCCCGAAGAAAAAGGTAAAACAAAGTTTATCAATCTGTTGAGTGCAGGTCTGCTCTCTGACCTGAAACCAGGCTGATCTCTGGGTATTACCCATGATCCTCTGCTTCCTCAACCAAAAGAAATGCTGCTACTGCTGTAACAAATCCACCAAACTCTTCATTTTTTAAAAAAAAAAAAGTTTCCTGCTGAATATGGAAGATTTTTACTGCCTTTACTTACTTGAGATTCCTTTAGAACCTGCTGGAGCTGAGTCTGACGGTTCAATCAGTTCCAAACTTCTCACAGGAGATCGTAGCCACTCGCCAAAGTTACACCAGGGTGAGGAGAGGGGGAAGGAAGAGGAGCATGTTCATCCTCCACCAAGTCAGAGAACCATCAAATCAATTTAAAGCTGCTATTTACAGCTAATCATTTAATTGGATCTAAAGGTGGCAACAACAACACACACAATCAATTTGAATCAAAGATGGAAGGGGGAAAATATAACACACGACAAGCACAGAGAGTGAATAATATTTCTGCTGTCAACTCCTCCACGTGTGATTTTAACTCGCAGACTGGAAAACAGTGGCGGAGATTTCACTCTTTAGAGCTAATTAAAGAAAACAGCGTCCGTACGGGAAGCACAGAAATAACTGAACTTTCCTCTCAAATGAACGACGTGAGTCGTACTCCGTCAGTGAGAGGTGGCGCGTGTGGCCACGTTGTGAGGCCATAAGTTTATAATAGGCCGCCGTGTGACTTACATCTGATGAATGTTGTGTGTCTGAATGGAAGCTTCCAGTCGTATAATTATCCTGTCACATCGTCCGTGTGCTGGTGTCGTGCTCGTGTGTGTTATTAAATTGTACTCTGTCTCTGTGCTGCAATTATCTCGTCCTCTGACTTGTTCCAAAACTTGTGGCATCGGATATAATACAGCATGAGTGAAACTCCTCTGAACCATGAAGGGAAAAAAAATTCAAGAGATTTCAAGAATCATTTTGTAATAATAATAATAAAAAAAAAAAAAACGTAGCAATTGAGAAATATGAGTATAAAGTTTTTATTTTAGAAGAACAAAGATAGATTACCTTGTTGGTCTGAAAAGTCTTAATTGATAAGAAAGTCAAAATATTAGATACTTAAAATCATATTTTATTTGAAAAAGGTTGTTGAGGTACAATGAGAATCGTTTTGATGTTTTAAAATATTTAATTATTACATCTAGAATTAAATTATGTACAAGAAAAAAGTTTGAAAAAAGTTGTTTTAGAAGAAAAGAGTGAAAAGAGTGTTTCCACAAAAATGATAATAATAATATTCCTAATACATATGTTCTGATGACCATAAATGATGAAGTAGCTCATATGTCATACAACAGGCTGAACTCCTGATTGTCTTGTTCTTGCTCGTGAGTGTAAAACATCAGTTGTGTGTTTGTGTTCAGAACGCAGACGTCCCCAGACCGCTGCAGCCGCAGGGTCACGACCTCCCTCCAGACCCTGAGAGCAGAACCTTCCCTCCTCCGATCGATGATCCGGGGAATGATCCCCAGCCCCTTCCCTCTGACCCGACATCGCACCCTGCTGTTCAACCAGCGCCGTTTAACCCCACCACCATTCAGCCCGTGCCCTTTGACCCCTCAGTGGCGGTCAACCCGCTCGCCTCCTCCTCCAGCGAGTCGTCTGAAGGGTTTGTCAACCAGCAACGGCGAGCGCCTTCAGCCCCGGGGTCGTTCGATTCCTCCTCTGAGGAGGTCGGAGGCCCCCTGGCGCTACGTCCGCCGTTTGGCTTCCGCTACAAGAGGCGTGACCGCAGGAGACGCCAGGCCTTGATGGAAACGTCGACCACTCACAGCCCTGTCTTCCTGTCTGATTTCCCCAGTGGCCTCTCTCCCTTCCGCTCCTGTCCTGGTCCCGCTCGATACACCACAGTGTAGCCAAAGCCACTTAGGAAACCATTTGTTCATCTTTAATTCATCCGCGGAGACAGAGCGGCGATAAACTGCTCCCCGCCACTGCAGGCAGGCAGGCAATCATTTTTTTTAGTAATGAGACGGATGCTAGCTCTTTTTTTTCCCGTGGCCCTGAAATGACCCCTCCGCTAGAAATGATGCAGACGATACAGCCACGACTTAAAACACATTTAAACAGTCGAACAGTTTGAGTAAATCACGGTTTTAAAGATACTTAAACTACAAGTGTATTTAAGAATTTGCATTTCGCAGTTGCTTTATCAATTAGCTGAGTGAAAGAAAGTGGACCAGAAGCTATTTTAAGGTAATTTATTAAAAAAAAAAGATGATAAACTTTTGACTGTACATGAGATGGCTTCCTACTATTGTGTCTTTTATATACAGTATTTTCTAATGGATCATATACAGATTTTTCTTTAAAACTGCTTCTGTACTGTGAGGGAGCACAGACATTGTCAAAGGAAATGAAGAACAGAAGCAGAAATAAAAACCTAGTTTTAAAATCTAAGAAACTCTCATTTCATTTTGTCTGTGAAATGTTTTGACAATGTAGGAAAATCTTTTAAATCAATCTCTGTAGCTACAATGTCCAGAAACCAGTATAAAAACTCCTCAGAAAGAGAAAATAAGGATGTGGAAGTGAGTTAGAGCAGCACCTTCCCCTCTGCAGTCGTTACAGAGAAGGAGAACACGAGCACTTGGCTGGAGACATCTTTACAAAGAAGTTCAGTGAGAGTCTGGGTTTATTATCGGTCTCTTCACTGAGCCGAGCCGGGGCCAAACTGCACTGAAGTCAAAGACAAGTGCAAACATTTGAAGCTTTAAAAGCTCACAGAGACTGAAAGGAGGCTTTGGTCAGCAGAGCAACTGGAGCAATTAGCGAGAGCAGAGCGGGAGGGAGGAGAACGGGAGACGGAGCCATTTCTTCCGTGGCTCTGGAGCGCCACACTTCACAGAGCTCCCTGATCAAGATGCAGCAGTTTGTGTTGATTGAAAGCACGAGTCACTTTCCACAACAGATGGTGGCAAAGATGAGTGAAACAGGGCAAAAGTATCCGTCCTCTGAAGAAATGAAAGATGGTTCACTTTCATATTCCGCTCAGATCCACTGCTCCATGTCACACTGGCAGGCTTCTGGGAGCAATGGTAAAACATTCAGGGGCCACTGGGGTCCAGGAAAACTGTAGCAGTCAACTTCACTGATCCCATGCTAGAGAAATTCACAGGCTACAGTGGAACAATGAAATAAGAAGGAAAACAGGCAACGAAATACAAAACTCTCACAGAGAGAATATTTGGATAATTTACTTTAAGAATATTACAGGTGAATCATTTTTTCAATGCCATTTTTACATAATTATTTTATGTATTCCACAATAATAATAATAATAATAATAATAATAATAATAATAATAATAATAATAATAATAATAATAATCAAATATTAATATTATTATTGTTGTTGTTGTTGTTGTTGTTGTTGTTGTTGTTGTTGTCGTTGTCGTTGTTGTTGTTGCATTGAGCTTCCATCCAGAATGTTGTAATGACTGTTCTAATTCAAGTTTTGCTCACTGGTCAAAGCAGCAGCAGCAGGGGGCGCTAGAGGCTCTGAAAGGAAACTGACACGTCTCCCAGCAGAAATCATTCTGAATGACTCCACGTGTTCCACAATGTGTCACGATCACGACTCATTTTAAAAAGCTTTCCACTTGACCCTCCCCAACCCAGCCCTAACCCCTCCCTCCCCTCCCCTACCCTCCGCCCATCAAAACGTCACATTTAAACCTCCCTTTTCATTCCATTGGCGTTGAAGTGTCACTGAATGTCGAGGTTTCCTACGGCCCGTGAAGGCAGCGGCAGCAGCGCTCTAATTGGAGTCAGACTGAGCTCGAGGACTCTGGAGAGGAGTGGGTTTAAAACGCGGGGACAATGGAGCCATCCTCCTCCTCCTCCTGAGCAGCAGGTCGACGGAGCAGCTCGTCCTTCAGTTTCCTGCAGCCGGGGCCATGTCTGCGGTGGATCTGTCTCTGTGAGGTAGGAGCGAGAACAATCACCTGGAAACTTTCTGGCTTGGTTTCACTCGCTAACTTTCTAAACGCGCTCCTCTTCCACAACCGAACACGCTGTTGTTGTTGTTGTTGTTGTTGTTGTTGTTTTATTCGCTGTCAAATCCCCCAAACGCCTCTGCTCGTCTTCTTCACTGAACCCAGGCAGGGAAACGTGCGATGACATGTTCTCGCCAAACTTGAGTCACCTCCAGACTCCTGGAGAGGCTTTTTCCAAACAGTCATCGTGAGCGAGGCTTGTGTCACCGACAGGCTCCCCTGCGGATGAACCCAAACTCTGCAGCTTCCTTGTTTTCTGCTTGAAAGAAACGGGATCTTGCTCACAGGACCCACAGTGACCCAGGAGAGTGAGGGGACGCGTTGGGGTTAGGGTTTGAAACACTTGAAGCCAAGAGAAGACCAAGTGTATCTAGTATCTCCACGTCGTGAACAGAAACGCACATTTTAACATGGTTTCATAACAAACAGTGAGCAGCAGTGAGGTGATTGAAACAATTAAGAGAATACACATCAAACTCATGTAATTAGGCTTTTTTAAACTTTTTTAAACTCTATGGCATAAAGCAGCTAAAACAAGAGAGAGTGTAT
This sequence comes from Pseudorhombus dupliciocellatus, assembly GCA_016785235.1. Classification (NCBI taxonomy): domain Eukaryota; kingdom Metazoa; phylum Chordata; class Actinopteri; order Pleuronectiformes; family Paralichthyidae; genus Pseudorhombus; species Pseudorhombus dupliciocellatus. The sequence continues at coordinate 2,928,890 of JAFBJW010000359.1, read as the reverse complement.
ATTTCTAAGTTAACCCTGATCAAATGCAGTGAGGAAGTTTAAAAAGTAAATTCAAATTAGTTGGTTCCAGATGTGCGGTGCATGCTGCTTCTCTTATTTTCCATCATAGAATCCAAACAGCAGGATCTTTGTACTCGCAGTACACAGACCTGTGACACAGTGAAGTAACTCGGCGTGTATTCCTACGAGTCAGAAAGTCAGCACGAAGAGTTGAGCAACCCCATGACTTCATAAGAGTTTATCTCGGTGAAGGAGCGATTTTAAAATAACCGGGAGTTGGAGCAGGTCCGGTGTTTTCTGGAGTTGGTTCCAGATGTGCGGTGCCTCTCCGGGTTCGGCTCTGACTCTGTGGACAGCGAGCAGACCTGTCCCAGACGAGCTCAGATTAGAAATGTGCTTTCTCTGCTAAACCACTTGCTAAACCTGGTAGTTAGTTTAAATCTGCTCCCAGTATAAATACGGCTTGAATCAGACAACGGCTCAGAGCTCAGTTTTCCTGTTAAGTTTGATTCTCAGGCTGTTCCCCCCCCCTCCCCTGCAGGGTTTGGGTTGAGTCTTTAATAATGGCTCCTCGTACAACTGTCAGACTGCGTCACCTAATTGAAGAGGGGCTGTTTGGGCGTGTTCATATTGAGCTGCTTCTGCTGGATGAGGCCGCATCGGGCCTTTTTATTAGGACAGTGTGTGACGCAGAAACTCCACAGAGACGTTCGTGGTACATTTAGATATTTGCTGTAGTTTACACAGGCGAGAGATTAAAGATACGTCAAGAAGGGGGATGTCGTGAACTGAAAACGAAGGCTGCCCAGACGCTGGACGACGCTGCGGCAGGTGTTTGTTTTGGGCAAAACAGAAACCCGATTAAAATATTCGACCTCCACTCACTCCTGTGGGTTCTGGATGTCCCAACATCTCAGAGGCCAACGCCCACAATAAATGGAACATTTGATTCTAAGAGGATTTGTTGAAAAACAGTTTTTTTCATTTTGCCTGTGCCACCCACGTCTCAAACAGCACCAGGGGGGAAGTAATGTAAAACATGCTGACAAGTTGTTTTCTGAAGAGCGAGGCTCAGGATGTAAGTCAGTCTGAACGTGGAGGGATTGTTCCCAGACGTTGTGGTTCCTGCTCCAGAAGCAGCTGCACCCTTTCTCTGCCCGGCCCCGTCTGTTAACGACGGCCGATCGACACACGAGAGAGAAATCACAGAGTCAGCCGAAGGTTTGGAGCCAAAAAGCTGTTGGTCGGTGGGAGGATAAAGACCTGCGGGTTGGCGAGGCAGCGGTGGGAAGAGCAACATGATCAGCAGAGTGGATCAACGCTCCTCTCGATGTGCAACCTTGAGCCTCAGCTGTGTCCCGGTCTCACTCGTCAGTGTTTGCACCCTATCAAGTAGTTAAGTCTTCATAATGTCTTCATAAATCAGTGCGTCCTCACGTCTTAAGCACGTCCTTCTGGCTCGTCTGGGACGTCTGAAGTAGACACTACACTGTACTGGTACTTTGTCTATAACCCGACCTTGTGTGCTGAGAGTGTCTGTGGAACTAGACAGCCACTGGTGTCTTCACGGTGTACACACACGTTGGGTAATATCGACCTGTAGGACTGTGATGGTTCACCACAGCTTGTTTTTGCCCGTCGCCTGCTCCAGTTTCAAGATAAGACGGGAGGTCAGCGAGAGTGCGACTGAGCTGAATCCTCTCATTGTTCCATGGAATTCATGCGTGGTAGGGTCAGTCTCTCCAGAGGACGTCCTGTGTCCCCGTCCTCTCCGATGTTTTCTCGTGTCCTCCTGCAGCGTGGTGTCCGTCATGTATCTGTCTCTGCACCGCGCACACGACAGGGAGCAGGTGCTCCATGTCCGCCAGAGGTAGGCTGTGTGGAATTCACTTAGTCGATCTAAGTGATCGACTAACTGAGGACTTTAACTCAAGCTTGTGTGTTGTTTGTTTTGAACTTTTTTTATATCCCAATGATTATTGTTATTATTTCTCATCCATTTCCCCCTTATCATATTTAATCTGAGTGTATTTAATTATCACCCAACCAAGGACAGGAGGACAGAAAGTTGGCAGCTGCATGTGCAGTATTTTGATTAGTAATAGTTCAAAGTGGGACGTTCTAAAGCCAAAATATCCCAAGCCTCAGTTGTGAATGTATAAATATAATAAATTTACTCGTTAAAAGTTGTTGACTAAACTTCTCCCTCAACTTTAAACATCTGAATCTGCCAACTTGGAACATTTAAAAACCACATTAATTTGGTGAAAACTGCTCCGTCCTGTTTGAGCTGTGCGTCAGTGTAGATGTCAGTAACGTGACACCTCATTGGCTCACACGTGAGTGATGCTGAGGTGGCCGCAGTGTAAATATTTCATGACGCGGCTGAAACAACTGTGAGAATAAAAAGACCTGACACTCAAAATCCACCGCTAAGTGATAGCTTCCTGTTCCCGATAGGGGTGTTTGCTCATCGCCGGCGCATTTTTAAAACATTCCTCCAAGTTTTTGTGGCAGAGTTGACATGACCCCACCAGTTTTCTGTATTTTTAGAAAGCCTGTGAGTTAAGTGGGTAGAGTTGACAAATTGGAGCACCCTGTAGTAATTTCAGACGATAAAAACAAGCCCCATCAGGTCCATGTTTACCTCTGGCGCGCTTTCCCCCGAAGGAATGAACCGCTCTGCGCACGCGGAGGTGAGGAAGCAGCCATCTGATAACCAGATACCTGCTGGTCCGGTCCCGAAATCCTCTCAGAGCGAAAGAACTTGGCAGGCGCATGTGAGAAAAACATTTCTATGCCAAACCACAAACGCAACCTTTGACTGGCTCGTGCTAATGTTTTCAGAAATCCCTCGTGTTGTGTTTTAGCCCGCCTCAAACTCTCCCGGCGTCATGGAGGGTGAACGTTAGACTTGGGCGGTGCCCAACATTTGGCCTATTTATACAACGGCTGACCTGGCTTTCGGTCAATCAAGGCGGCAGCTTTAACGTCACATGTACCGGCAGCGAGCTAGCGCATTGTTTCTTCCCCTGGAGGACACATTGGCCAGACTTAGTTAATTCACACAAGTGGATTTCGGCTGATTGGCTGTAAGCTGTGGAGCCGGAGAGGACGGCGGTTTGCTGTGAATGTATTTCTTATTTTAATACCTCATCGCGTCGCTGCTGTGCAGCCTGCCCCCAGGGGCTGTCCATAAATGATTAACTCGTCGTCTTAAAGCAAACGATGCAGGTAGAGTGTGATGTTTTTAAGGCGAGGAGTATTTTCATTAAAACTAGTTTCCCTCGCGGCCGCCCGCCGCCAAGTGATTATTTGATGGAGTGGCGAGCAAATAGCCTCAGAGTCCATCGCAGCCACTTAGAGTGACAGTAATTACCAGTGAGGCCTGACCTAATTGGAAGTGACAGCCGCCATCAGGTGGCCCAGGAATCTGTTCCCAGTGGCTGAGACGGGGGAGGGAGAAGCAACAACACTCGGCCGAACATGCTAACCTCGCTAACCTCGCTGACCGCGCTCTCATTGTTCATATCTGCTCGCTAATGACCTGCGGCTAATCTACACTCGTCCAAACCAAACGCCTCTCTCGCGGCCGGGCACCCGACCGCTAAGGTCGCCGTGAGCGCTGAGCGGATTAAGCCCCTTTTTGTTTTGCTGTTGCCGCACGTCAGCCGAGGGCTGAGGAGACGGCGGCAGGTCCATGGGAGTCTTCTCCGTTCGGCTGAGGTAGCGGACGCAGCGGCCACGTGCGTTATGTGTGTCCACACGAAGGCGGAGAAGGTGAAGGACGTTGAGCCGAAAGAGCTGCGTTTGGTCCACACCCAGAGGCCTGAGATGTCCGTCGTGTCAAGCTGTCTCAAGTGCATCAGAATGGGGAGAGGCAGCAGGTACGTGAGGCCTGGGTGGAGTTAGCGAAGCTTCTTCTTTAATCAGGAAGCATCTTGATCAAGAAACGTCATTTTCAATCTTTAAGGCTTAAGTCTTAAGTCCCGTGCTTTTTGACTTGCTCTCATACTTAAATCAAAAAGATTCGGGCCGTGAGAGCCCACACTTGAACATTTACATCTCCACAGGAGTTTCACTTCTTTAGATATAGTACGGTTATGACTTGTCTGGTTGTTTGTACGTCCCCAGACATCTGCAGGGAATGATTCATAAGGAATCAGCTCCAGGATTGAAACTTTGTGTGTCATCTGGTGCAGACTTTAATTAAGGAGGCTTTTTTTGGGGGGGCGGATCTGCAGGAAAGGGGGCGGATCCAGGAGCTCTCCATCACTTTCTAACTTTGCGTGACGGGGCTGTTGATGGAGTGGGACACGCTGCTTCCATTTAAATTATACAGAGTTTGTTTGAACCGCGTTGCTGAACTCTCTCCACCAGCAACTCGCTCTTTTAGAAAAGCAGCAGCTGAGATACGTCCTTTGATCTTTGCCACCAAACCGTGCAAGTGGAAATAAGGAAGCTTGCACATATTGAAAGTGGCAGAAAAACAGATTCCTGTAAATACTGCATGGTTTGTGTCTTTAAGTGGGAGGGGCAGACCTTAATGCAACCTTTAACCAGCAATTACCCAAAGCCTTGGTTTTTGGTTTTTAGGGGAATTCAGGGGAACGACTGAGAGGAAGTGACTGTCTGGGAAACACAGTCATTAATCTGTGATGATTGAAATGAAAATAAAAGCTGGCAAATATAGTTCAACATATTTAAAACTGGAATTATTGTTGAAAGATGAATTATGTGAACTTTTATAACTCCCTGTCTGAATTGCATACTGTCTATAAATATGGAAGAGACTGTTGTTGTCTGCCATCCCTCTATTGCAGATGCTCTGGATGATGAATCCTTTGCCTTCATGCATGTCTGGATTTGTTTTATTGTCTCGTGATGTAATGTTTCATGCAAATTTGTTTAATTGCGCCTGGTTTGACGTTGACAAAGAGGGGTGTTCTTATTTTTTCTGGAAGGGCGTGGAGCTTCTTACCACAGACACATCTGAGTTTACTTAGTGTTGTTGGGTTAAAAGTAAAGCACACGCCGTCATTGAAGAGTATATGTGGAGAACACACAGGAAATGCTCATTTTGGATTTTTATATTTCGAGTCTGGGTTGTGTGTGTGTGTGTGTGTGTGTGTGTGTGTGTGTGTGTGTGTGTGAGTGTGTGTGTGAGCGTAAGTGTGTGTGCGTGTG